>BLSH010152871.1:557946-585016 GCA_018402905.1 Glandirana rugosa
TATTGTGTGTCCCCTTAGGAACGGACGTACGTGCTCTCGTTTACACTCCTGTCGTCCTCTCTCTCAGTCGTGCAGTACCTCTAGAGTACTCTCAGTCAGACCTTTCTTTCTTAAGCACTTCACTTGCTTGCAGAATCACCAGTGGTGTCACTATGTAAAAATCTGTAGCGCTGGCCCATTACAGGCAGGGACTCACAGCCCCTATACTTGTTGGATGTAGAGTGACACCACTAACACATTTACTGCACTTCCTCCTGTGGTCACTGGTCCCAGCACCACCTCTTCAGGCTCCGCCAGCCCTCCTGGCTGCAGCAGCCTCTTTCACTAGCCCTCCCGGCTTTTTCACCACAGTCCTCCTGACTGACGCTCCCAGTCCTCCAGACTGATATTCCCCAGTCCTCTAGACTGACACTCACTAGTCCTCCCAGACTGACTCTCATGAGATCTCCATGACGTGCTGACTCTCTCTCCTGCTGTCCTCACATTTGCTCTCGTGCATGCAGGCAAGGATTCCCCTGTGTGTTATACAGGGTCCCTCCAGCACCCGAGCCCCAGGCCCAAGGTCGCCCCCCCAGACTAGGGGCCCCCTCAAGGGCCACTGACAGCCTCCTCAGCACTCTATCTCCATGTTTCACTCGACTGCCCCTGCTGGCCTGACCCAAGAGTATTTAGGAAGTGCCTGCCCCATGCCAGCCCACTTGCTGGGGATTGGCTGGGGGCCTCCTCAATACTCCAAACAGCTCCTCCTAGACTCTACCCTTAACTTCTGGAAGCTTCTCCAAGGTTCCAGAGAGCAGAGGGAGTTGCTAGAGGTACTGCTTGATGAGTCATCCAGCTTCCCTGAGTTACTCATCCCTGACCCAGATTCAACCCAGGCTTGGCTGCCAGATCTACATCTTACAATTCCTAGACAGAGAAATACTCTTTTTCAAGACAGCGTATGGCCTCTGCCCCTATGTTCATGAGTCTTTACGTTTTATCCCTGTGACAACAGAACAAGGAATGTGGAGAACGTGGTGCCACTGAAATAGAGAAGCACAGACAGCATTGTAACTCGACAGAGGTTCTAATCCTTCTACATTTTACTAAAAATAGTAAAAGCTTTGTTGAAAATTTAGATATTTCTTGTCACCCTCTGTTCTCGCTACAATCTGTCATTAGGACAGGAAGTGATGGGTAATCTCCTCAATACAAAACAAAATAGAGGTTCTAATCTCTTCCTGTCCTCTTCAAAAGGTAAAGCTGAACTCCAGGAATTATCTGTATTGCATACACAAGTCGCTTGCGCAGCACTGCCACCTATAGAACTCCTTGTATTTTTTCAGTAAGTACAAGGCATAGTCTGATTGGATGGGGTGGACCACTTTAACCCTCCACCTCATCCAATCAGAAAACACTTGTATTAATTTAAAAAAAAATACACAGTGTTCTATAAATGGCAGATGTGCTGACTTCCTGTGCTCTGTGTGCAGAGAAGAAGTTGCTTGCACAGAACCCCAGCAGGATGGCTATTATTGTGATAGTTCAGACTACTACAGTGACTTCCAGCTTCACAGCAGCCCATCAGGTATGAGATATGCCAACTTACTTTTTGCCAAGCTGGACCAATATATAATATGTAATAATAATGTAAATACTGTATGCAATACAGATTAATAAAAAAAAGAAATTTGGGGCTGGAGTATGACTAATATACAAAGAGTATAGTTTGCATTTTTAAATGCTCCTATCATATATTATAATAGTTCTTAATAGATAACAAAACTGTACATCACACAAATGGTTTTACTTTTCCAAGGAGGAAACGTCAAAATAGGCTTAGCCCTGGCATCTTATGCGTTATCCCTTCTAGTCATCTTGATGTATTTTAGGAAAATATTTGATAATCTCCTGCACACTGGTAGTGTTGCAATGATATTTGAATTCTGTATTTTATCTGTTGATTTTTTTGTTCCTTTTTACACAGTGCACTGACAGTACAAATATATCAAGTCCTAATAGACAAGCTGATAATTAAATTAGCTGATTTACTGCCTGCCAGTATGAATAGTACATCTACCACCTACAACCTGGCACATCTCCACCTATGACTGATGTTTGGGCAGTCTCTGGATTACAAATAAGTGTTCACTGAGCCAAATAACTTCTGGCCTTGTGCCTACTTGAGCTATAAAATGCTACTTTTACAGGCATTTGAGCTTTTTTTTCTCTCTGCCCCTAAACTCCCCTCCAAGTTTACCTATGTGCGTTCATGCACACTATAGGCATTTGCAGCAGTTAAGAGGCAGGGAAGTTTAGAGGCAGAAAAAAAACATCAATTGTGCGTTCAGGAGAGGAGCTTTTGAGCATAAAAAATGCATGATGTGAGTAAAACTAATGTGCGTTTATGCTAGGTGCTTTTTGCTTTTTTCACGTCAACAGCCTGACTAAATTAATATTCTGGTCAATGAATAAATGCACAAGCACTTGATGCGCCTAAAAGCGTTTTTTTTCCTGCCACGAGAATAGTGTTTAGAAGAGCCCCAGAGTGCATGAGGCCTTAAAGTAGAAGTACAGGGCAACGCACCAACAATGAACAAATGCTTCACACAGCTAAAACGCTATCTAATCCCCCAAAAATACAATTGTATTAAAGCCTACCAGTCCTTACATATTTGGCTGCATTCGTTTTAATTTTTTTCATGTATTTTCCCTATATTTTAACCTAAAAATACCACACTTCCTTTCACTTAATTTTTTTTTTTTTATTTGTTTAATACATTTTTATTAATTCTCGTTTAGGTGGTACGTGTTCAAAAAACATCAACATAGTATGTCATTATAGGTTATCCATGACATTACATTGCAGAAAGTGTATAGAACCTCGCAGATATAAAATTGTAATGCGAGTTGTATAAATCATGTAACCACAAGGGAAAGGAGGGTGGTTAGAGGGTAAAGGAGAGAGAGAAAAGTGATAAGAACTTAGAGGGAAGAGGGGAGAAAAAGAGAGAGCGAAGAGAATAAGAAGGAAAAGAGAAACAGATTTACCTGCCCAGGAGGTGACTACAGTTATCAGGGGTGTAACAATAGGGGTTGCAGGGGTTGCAATTGCAACCGGGCCCCATGGTCCAGGGGGCCCATGTGCCTCCCTTGTACACCTGAATAGGAGGGATGTCAGGGGTGGCATTTAGAGGAACCAATCTCCTTCATTTTCCTCTATCCAGTTTACTTGTCTTCTGCTGTTCCCAGGGTCCCTGTGTGCTTCCCTGGTCCCCCCACAGAGCTGCTGTCTTCCCCCTCCTCTCTCCTGCCAGCTGCTGTAGAAGATGTGCCATGATGGAGATATGGGAACGGGTCAGTAAATGGGTCATTTACCGGCTCCTTCCTTTTCTGAATCAACAGAGTCAGTGATTGGTACCAATTGGTTCATTCATAACTGAAGCATAGTAAACTGTTTTTTACTATACTTCGGTTTCTGAATGAATGGGAGGCTCGATGCACAGCTATTCCTGTCCATTCATTCTGTGCAACTGAGGCTACACAGATAGAGATTGAGGGCTGAGGTTTGTTTAGACCCCTGATATCTCATCATAGCCCCCCAACAGAACTCCTAAAAAAATTTGTACAAATTGTAAAAATACATTTGTAAAAGAAATAAAATAAAATGGTAAAAAAATAATATAATTGAAATAAAAATGAAAAACTACTGACACCAGTGAGGGAACTATCAGGATTGCAAAGGTTGCAATTGTAACCAGGCCCTGGCATTTCACCACCATGGGGAGGCCCAAAGATGGCAGAAAGGGGGCCCGCTGCAGAACTTGTGAAAGGGTCCCACTACGGGACCGTAATAAAGAGACCTGCGATGGGCGTAAAGGGCACGAGGATCAGTGGGAAGAGGGAAGGGCCCTGGCCAGGGGTCAGGGGGCCCTTCATAATTTATTGCACCGGGGCCCTGAAGGTTCTAGTTACGCCTCTGACAGTTATGTACAATTTCCAATGACAAAGTTAAAAAAGCATTACTCAGGTTGTGACATCAAGCATGCATAACTCTGGTGTGAATTTAAAAGAGAGCCAACAGGCCCATGCTTTGTTAGCCACTACAGTCCTGCCCTTGTACGTTTAAGTGAGATCCTCCATATAGTAGATGTGATCCACCACTTGTAACCACTGTCGAATGGTCGGGATAGTAGGTTTTTTCCAATATATAGGGATTAGGGACTTTGCAGCGTTTAGGAGGTGAGGAGAGGCTGATTTTTTGTAGCTGCTTATTGGTTCCTCAGTGCAGTTGTGTAGTTCTGTCCATGGATCATTTTTTATAGGTAATCCTTGTATGATAGAAGCCCAGTGCAGGATGTTGAGCCAAAAGGGTCGGATGAGGGGGCAGTGCCACCAGATATGGGCACGTGAGGCTGGCTCTCCGCATCCCCTCCAGCATTTATCGGAGTTGTCTTCAAAGGTTGAATGAAGAAACAATGGCGTGCAGTGCCATCTTGCTAAAAGCTTGTAGTTGACTCTTCCTTTCCCTTCATGTCTACTCTCATTTCTCCATTGTATCTGTGGAAAGAGCCATGGTTGTCACATAGTTGTGGATTAAAGTGAATGTAAAGTCTTGTTTTTTTTTTCTATAAAAAAATAACAAACATGTTATACTTACCTTCTTTGTGCAGTTGGTTTTGCACAGAACAGCCCAGATCCTCCTCTTCTCGTGTGCCTCTTCACTGCTCCTAGCCCCTCCCTCCTGTTGAGTGCCCCCACAGCAAGCAGCTTGTTATGGGGGGCACCCAAGTAACAGCTCCCTGTGTCCATTCAGACACGGAGCCCCAGTTCAGTCCCATCCCCTCTCTCTCCTGATTAGCTAACTGACTTTGATTGACAGCAGCAGGAGCCAATAGTGCCAATGCTGTCACTTAAGTCTGGGGGAGGGGGGAAGGTGAACTTCCTTCTGGAGACGCGGCTCTAGGAGAGGAAGTGGATCTGGGACCCCCCCAAAAAATGACATGCCAATTATGGCATGTCTGGGGGTTATCTTCCCTTAAAGCGGAAGTTCTACTTTTGGGTGGAACTTCGCTTTAACCACTTGCCGACCGCCGATCGGCATCTGACGGCGACAGAGTGGCTCTCCTGCGCAAAACGCCGTCATCTGACAGCGGCTGCCAGATCGTGCACAGTGAGCGCGTGTGCGCCGCCGGAGGCGCGCCCGGGGCTCACTGTGTCCGTGGAGGGCCAGGGACCGGGTGCGGCGGATTCGATCTACGCCGGCTACCCGCGATGCCCCCCCCGGAGTGAAAGAACGGAGGTCCGTGTAAGTAAACACGGACCTCCGTTCTGTGAGGGCGAAGGACTGTGATCACAGCCTTCCTCTACATGGAAGCTGTGATCACTTCCCTTCCCCTGCTAGGGCAGCCCAAATACAGTTATAACACGCCCAGGGATCACAGTTAACCCTTAGAGTGCCCCCTGCAGGTTAACCCCTTCACTGCCAATGGCATTTACACAGTAATTAGTGCATTTTTATAGCACTGATCGCTGTATAAATGCCAATGGTCCCAAAAAAGTGTCAAAATGTTCCGACATGTCCACCCTAATATCGCAGTACCACTAAAAATCGCAGATCGCCGCCATTACTAGTAAAAAAAAAAAATAATAAAAACCCCAGAAATGAATTCTCATCATCCGTAAACGCGGCAACTTTTGGGCAAACCAATCAATAAACGCCGATTGCGATTTTTTTTATCACAAATATGAGGAAGAATATAAATAGGCCAAAACCGATGAAAAAAATGTTTTTTTATATTTTTTTTTGGATTTGTATTTTAGCAAAAAGTAAGAAATTTGTGTTTTTTTGCAAAATTGTCGCTCTTCTTTTGTTTATAGCGGCGATCAGAAATGACGCAGCGGTGATCAAATACCACCAAAAGAAAGCTCTATTTGTGGGAAAAAAAGGACGCAAATTTTGTTTGGGTACAACGTCGCACGACCGCGCAAATTTCAGTTAAAGCGACGCAGTGCCGAATCGCAAAAAGGGCTCTGGTCAGGAAGGAGGCAAATCCTTCCGGGGCTGAAGTGGTTAAAACCCTGTAGCTGTGCATGGTAGCCAATCAGCTTCTGACTTCAATTTGTTAAACTTTGGCAATACAACCTGGAAGCTGATTTTGTCCTCTTCAGTTTTAGTAAATAACTACCATAGGCTGGACATCAAAATGTCTATCTTTGTGTATCTCCTCTGCATGTTGAAGTGATGGGATTAGTAGTTTACACAAAAATACGGATCTTTGTGCTTTATATTCAGCTCACAAGACTCAGCACGGACAATGCATTTCTGACAAGATTAAAAGATACTTTCTATACTCTTCTTAGCTTGAAACATAAAAAACAAACGCAACCAGTGCATCTAATGAGTGGTAAATTGCAATATACACATTTTTGTTTTAGGGTTTATACGCTTTGATACTGCCCAAGGGATCTCATAGGACATCCAAACTTTGTCCAAGGCCTCAAAAACAAAAAAAAAATCTGTATATTTTATTAGCTGTTTTTCATTATATATTTGGTAGGCAGTGATTAGGGCCATGCCACACAACTAACTTTGTAGCAGGGATTTGTAACAGTTATATATTTTCACCCTTATGCCCCTTTCACACCAGAGGCGCTTTACAGGTGTTTTTTCGCTAAAAACAGCTCCTGCAAAACGCCTCTAAACTGTCTGCTAATGCACCCTGAGTGCTTTCACACTGGGGCGGTATTCTTGCAGGACGGTAAAAAATCTCCTGCAAGCTGCATCTACAGGGCGGTGTGGGAGTATACACCGCTCCTCCACTGCCCCTGCCGATAACTGGCACTTTTGAACTCCCTTTTAACTCCTTGTGGGGGGGAAAAAGTGCTCCGCTGCCGCCCAAATAGCGGTGCCATAGTGCCGCTAAAAGCATTGCAAATTAGCGATGTTTTACCGCTAATACTCGGGCGGCATAGGTGTGAAAGTAGCCTTAGGGCCAGTGTCGGTGGACTTTTGTGTAGATGACATCAGTTTCAGATGCTTCTAAGATCTAACGAGCAGGGCCCTCTGATTCCTCTTGTACCAAATTGTGATGTAACTGTAATGTCTGCCTTCATTTTTGTAAAGCTCTGCACAAACTGTTGGTGCTATATAAATCCTATATAATAATAATAATAATTCAGAATTTGTCAACAGCTGCATCAGACCTGCAGCTGACCTCCTCCTGATCTGCATTTTACCTGCTTCAAGTGGGTTTTGTAATCCCAAAGACCTGTAGACCCATTTGAAAACAATAAGGCCTGGTTCACACCTATGCATGTTTTAGTGCATTTTCAGTTTTGCACAAACGCACTACAGTCCATTTAACATGGTTTCCTATGGATGTAGTTCACATCTGTGCATTTTATGGAAAGGGCCAGGGACTTTTTTCTGGTTTTCGGTTCCATAGACTTCAATCTATCAAAACGTGTATTGAAAAACGCAAAATGAACCCAGAGTATTATGGAAACTGCAACCTGCATAGGTGTGAACCAGACCTTAAAAGCTCGTCAACACAGGTCCTTAGCATTTCTGTCACTAAGTAAAAACCAGCTGCACTCAGTGAAAGGTCTGGGTCACAGTAATTCTAGCAAATTGGAGCTCAGCTGCTGAACAAATAACTTGCATTGTTTGGCGCTACGTACAGAATTGCCAGCTTCAGTATCTACTCATGTTATCTAATGTAGCTGCTAGAGATCATGGTACACCAGACAATTGGAGGTACATATAGAGAGTCCTCTACAACAGCAACTCTGTAGCCAGTTACAAATCCCTTAAAAAAAAATACCACGGAAATATCTGTAGCTGCTACAAAGTTGCTAGTGTGACATAAACTCAAAAGTAGAACTATAGGCAAAAATGTTTTTTTCCCTTTTGGATAGAGCAAGGGAATGTTATAACCCCTGTCAGATTTTTTTGTTCGCTATCTGTGTCCTATTGTGGAGATTTCCCCTCACTTCCTGTCCCATAGCCAAACAGGAAGTGAGAGCAAATCCCTGAAAATGAAGGGAATTCCTTGGGGACCCCCAAGTCACCAGAACAGGTGCCCCCATTAGAATATTTCCCCTCTATTACTTTCTGGGGACAACCCAAAATTTGGTATTTTCTTTTACTTTCAATGATAATGGTAAACAGGCATAGGCGTGCGCATGGGGGTGTGCCTGGGCACACCCTAATCACCCCGTGCGGCGTAGATTCCCCCTTCTGATATTTCACCAAAGCCTCCAATGGGGCACTTAAAAAATAAATAATTAAAAAAAAAATAATAAAAAAAAAAAAAACAGCCATCCACTGCCCTACTGACACCATCTCTGCCCTACTGACACCACCCACTGCCCTACTAACACCATCCTTGTTTTAATACATTTGGGGTGCACACCATAATACAATAGGCTGCACACACCTATGTAAACAGGACACATAGAGAGGGGGAATCTCCCTAATGGGGACACATACAGCAATAATACTGACAAGCATTCTAATCCATCTCCACTCTATCCAAAACTAAAAAAAAAAGGTTTGCCTTTAGTCATTAAGAATTGCATTGCAACCATCCAGAAGGCTTATTCTGGCCCAGTTGGTAAAAGGGGGTGATCTAGGGTACATATGGGGCAAACAAATACTTGGGGGGCACACCCTAACAATGCATTACATTAAGTACGGTGTTGCTATAAGACCATACAAACATAACAAGATATTACAGCGCACACATACAAAATTGACATTCACTCTTGCAAGGCTATTTAAAATCATCTAAACATGGGAATTTGGTCACACTATATGGCCATAGAGTGCTTAAGCCCACTACTGCGTCAAAGTACCCCATTGTCAGTGGGTCCTACACTAACCATAGAGTGAAAGATCCTGTCTCTAAACCATGGGAGCAATACACTCCTCTTTATTGGAGAACCAAAGTAGTCTTCCTACAGCACAGGTGGACACTGATTAGAGGTAATGAGGGAGTCCTAACCAGATCCCCATGTGCTGGAGCACCCCATCCTCCCTCATTACTTCTAATCAATGTCTACCTGAGCTATAGGAGGAGTTCTTTGGTTCTCCCATAAAGAGGAATGTATTTCTCCCATGGTTTAGAGACAGGATCTTTCATTCTATGGTTAGTGTAGGACCCAGTAGTGGGCTTAAAGTGGTAGTAAACCCTCCTATCATTTTCAGCCAAGGAAGCTGCCATCTTGGCCTCTGTTTAATCTACAACTGCCGTGATGCTGCACATGTGATCGGCTATGACACCAGCCATTGGATGGTTTAACAGTTTGGTTTAGAGCACAACCTATGGGAGTGTTACATTTCTGGCATGCGCCGTAAATGTAACTCGTTTTTAAACTGTTAAATGGATGGGTTTACTACTGCTTTAAGCACTTTTCACTTTGTTCTTGTAACTCATAATATGCCTGCACATTTCGCAAAGTGGCTGAATTTCTGAAGTTCAGCTTTGAGCTGGCCATACACAGAGTGAATTTTGGCCAGTTCCTAATGAAAAAATGGCAAAAATCGAGTCATAGATGGCACCTGACCTGATATGTAAATCAGGAGCAGAGCGAAAAAAAATTGTTGGCTGAAAAGTGGCTTTCTCCAAACAGATGCAGCCATTGTTCGGGTATTCTGACAGTTGCTGGTCCTGGCTGTCTGGATACAATAGCCTGACATGGCATATTTCTCACCCAGTGGAGAACATTGCATGGCTATCCTTAATGACATTAGTGTATACATCTTGAAAATGGAGGGAGAAGAATCAAGAAAGCATTTGTCTGAATGGCCTTATGAACATCTACAGGACTGTAGAAGAGCATTGCTTTCCTGCATTTGACATGCACTGGAAACACACATCAGCAGATTCCTATTTACCTCCTATTTTTTTTTAATGTATGTAACTTATTATGAAGTCTTTGCATTGTAGACTGTTTTGGGTTCAAACACATGTTGGAGGAGTGCTATGTTCAAATACACAAGACAGCAACAGCTTTGCAGTGAAAATGATCCCCTTGACACATTCAACATGCAGTGCTACTGATACAAGTGAATGAGGCCTTGCTGCAACAGTAAGCCATACGTTAGGCCCATGTTTGCGGTCTGCTGTTCCAAAAAAAAAAAAAAAATGTTCAGCTGTCATAAAAAAAATCAAAAAACAAAAAAAAAACAGGTATTCAGGTGCCAACAGTACCCCCTCCTGAATGCATCTGTGCATTTTGGTGTAAAGCGATTCACTACGAAGCGCGTCGTTTATTAACCAGTACTTGCCATGTTGGAAGTAGGTGTGGTCATTTTTTTATTGTTTTGAGGGTGCGATAACTGAGAGATCTGAAGTGGAAATGCTTCTTTGGGTGATACAGAAGAGTTATTTATGCTAGGAACATTTTTTTTGGTCTGTATATTATCATTATTAATTGAATTAAAATATTTTAACATTGATAATTCATTAGGTGTATACATAGATACATGATTGTGTTGTTTTTGTTATCAGTGTAAAATGTGCAGAATGCACAATGAAAGTTCAGATGGTATCACTGTAGCTTCCTTAACCTGTCACAACAACGTATTACTTACCTTAGGCTTAGAAGAAGTGGCTTCTATACAATCAGATGTTATTCTCTGTGGCGCACAAGGCTATATGCTATGGAGAGGGAATGGTGAGGGGAGTGCTGTGGAAACCCCTGCCATCACCCAGGGAATAACAATTGTCATTTCTGATACAGAGCACAGAGCTTTTTTATATAACCTTTATGTTAGTATGGGAGTATAGGTCCCATTAGGAACTAGGAGCCCTATGATCATTTTTTAAAATCCCTCTTTGATATCAATACACCTGAGGGTTAAGTCCCGGGAAAAAAAAGTGTGGGAACTCATCCAAGATTCCCCCCTTACCCCCCCCCCCACCCACCACTACTACCACATTGTGCATCATGCCCAACCAGAAGTGACGTTCCATCTCTAACGAGCGGTCGGTGAGATACACTGTGCAGTGGCATTTAGATTATCAGGACTCTATATCAGATGCTGATACTATATCTGGCACCCCCTGAAAAACAAACACAGTTGCAGCGAGCTGGTGCAGGTTTTTAGGGCTTAAATCAGATGGTGAGAAGGCATTATAATGCTTCCTTGCCACCTGTCAAACACCTTCTGAAAAGTGATCCACTGCGGTTCACTCTCCAGAGGGCAACACTACTGTACCCTAATCTACAGTAATGCCCCTCACAGGGCCAATTCAATGCAGCCTCATCAGCACAGCCTCACCAGTGCCCATCAATGCAGCCTCACCAATACCCATCAATGCAGCCTCATCAGTGCCCATCAATGCAGCCTGACCAGTGCCCATCAGCTTAGCCTCACCAATGCCCATCAATACAGCCTCACCAATGCCCATCAATACAGGTTCACCAGTGCCCATCAATGCAGCCTCATCAGTGCCCATCTATGCAGTCTGATCAGTGCCCATCTATGCAGCCTCATCAGTGCCCATCAATGCAGCCTCATCAGTGCCCATCAATGCAGCCTCACCTGTGCCCATCATCTCAGCCTTACCAGTGTATATCAACTCAGCCTCACAAGTGCCCATCAAATGCAGCCTCACCAGTGCCCATCAATGCAGCTTCACCAGTGCCCATCGATACAGCCTCATCAGTGCCCATCAATGCAGCCTCTTCAGTGCCCATCAATGCAGCCTTGTCAGTGCCCATCAATGCAGCCTCATTAGTGTCCATTAATGCAGCTTCATCAGTGCCCATTACAGCCTTATCAGTTCCCATCAATGTAGCCTCCCCAGTGCCCATCAATGCAGCCTGATCAGTGTGTATCAATGCAGTTTGATAAGTGCCCATCAATGCAGCCTCACCAGTGCCCACCAATGCAGCCTCACCAGTGCCCATCAATTCAGCCTGATCAGTGCCCATCTATGCAGCCTCACCAGTGCCTGTTAATGCAGCCTGATCAGCGCCCATCTATGCAGCTTTCACTAGTGCCCATTAATGCAGCCTGGTCAGTGCCCATCAGCTCAGCCTCACCAGTGCCCATCAATGGGGGGCAGCAGGGGGGCCCCTTCAGATGTTTCATTGGGCACCACCAGCTGGGCAACTAGGGCTGCATGAAACTGGGAAGGGGGGCAAGGTAGAGCAGGTGGAGACTCACAATCCTGTCCACTAATGCAGAGCGCGACAATCCCCAGGCACCTGGTCACCATGGCGATCAGAAATTGTGTCCTGATGAGCGGCATCTGATCCTTCTCTCCCCTCACTACCTAACCGCATCTCCGACTCAGTGAAGAGCCATTCTCTGCCTGAGGCTAGCTGACAACTTGAAATCCGGGCAGTCTGCCAAGTTTGCTGATAACTATACACACAAAAGATACAAAAGTATCTTTTCATACTTTTATCAAAGGCATGAACTCCGGTCTAGATGAGGGAAGTTTAATCACCTAAAGTGGTTGTATACTCTCCTATTGTTTTCAGCTAAGGAAGCTGACATCTTAGCCTCTGTTTAATCTGCAACTGACATGATGCTGCGCATGTGATCCATTATGACACCACCCATTGGATGGTTTGCTAGTTTGGTTGAGAGCACAATCAAGGAGACAGCTAGCATTTCCGGCATGCCGGGAATATTAACTCTTCTTTGACATTATCAAATCGATGGGTAGACAACCGCTAAACCTTTTTTGACATTTGTTGCTTACAAGTAAAAATTCAGTATTTTTTGCTAGAAAATTACTTAAAACCCCCAATCGTATATTTTTTGTTAGCAGAGATCCTAGAGAATAAAATAGATGTCATTACAATATTTTATGTTGCACTGTATTTGCACAGCGGTCTTTCAAATGCAATTTTTGTGGGAAAAAACACAGGACGGCGGCCGCGATAACTAGCATTGTAAGTGCGCACGCCGGCGGAGGCGTGCTCGCACGCTCACTGTGTACGGGGGGGGCAGGGAGCAGGTAGGGCGGACTCGATTGCCATTGTTATCCGCAATGGTTCCCCCGCACTGAAAGAACGGAGGTTCGTGTAAGTAAACACGGATCTCCGTTCTGTTAGAGGGGGAAGGGTGCTGATCACAGGCTTCCTGTATATGGAAGCCATGATCATCCCCTTCCCCCAGCCAGGCCAGCCCACATACAGTTAGAACACGCCCAGGGAACACAGTTAACCCTTAGAGTGCCCCCTGCAGGTTAACCCCTTCACTGCCAATGGCATTTACACAGTAATCAGTGCATTTTCATAGCACTAATCACTGTATAAATGCCAATGGTCCCAAAAAGGTGTCAAAATGGTCCGACATGTCCGCTGCAATATCGCAGTACTGCTAAAAATCGCAGATTGCCGCCATTACTAGTAAAAAACTTTTAAAAAAGTAAAAACCACAGAAATGAATTCTCATCATCCGTAAACGCGGCAACTTTTGCGCAAACCAATCAATAAACGCAGATTGCAATTTTTTTTCTTTACAAAAAATATGAGGAAGAATATAAATCGGCCAAAACCGATGGAAAAAAAAAAAATTTTGATTTGTATTTTAGCAAAAAGTAAGAAATTTGGGTTTTTTGAAAAATTGTCGCTCTTCTTTTGTTTATAGCAGCGATCAGAAATGACGCAGAGGGGATCAAATACCACCAAAAGAAAGCTCTATTTGTGGGAAAAAAAGGACGCAAATTTTGTTTGGGTACAACGTCGCACGACCACGCAATTGTCAGTTAAAGCGACGCAGTGCCGAATCGCAAAAAGTGCTCTGGTCCTAAAGTGGGAAATCCTTCCGGGGCTGAAGTGGTTAATGAATTAAAATAAATAAATAAATAAACTGTAAATTAAGCCCTTTTTATAATATGAAAGATGATGTTACACTGCAAAAATCATGATCTTTATTCTAAGCAACAAAATTGTAAATCTTGTTTTAGCCATAATTGCGCAGCTCTATTGTGTGCTATGAGGTGGAGGAGAGGAGATTAGGCAGCTTGGATATGCAGAAGAGTTTTTTCTATGTCCTCTGATAAAAGCCATGTGTACCATCAACAATTACCACTATGTGCAGCTGGGCTCCAGTATTTCTTGGCGACCGGAAACCCACCAGAGCAATGAAAAGTCACAGTGGGGGACACACATATAGGCAAGAAGTGGCTGCAAAGAGTCAGCAGAAGATCAGAAGCACTGGAATACTTCTTTAACTTTTTTATTTAAAGTGTCATGAAGGCTTCATTTAGATGTGCAGTTGGGTGGTAAAAATGTGCAGTAGAGACATGTTTTTGCCACCCACCAACGGCCACCCTTAAGCTGCATTAGGCAGCAGATGAGGGCGCTTTACATGCCACAGTCACGATGCATTGGGCATAATAAGGAGTTTTCCCCATAACAGGTTTTTTGTGTCACTCTTTCTGGTCAGCTTATAACCCTGATGTAATGGTGTTACGTTGGAGTTATTGAATGGCTGCTTTGCTGTGAGTAAGTTAGGGTTAGGGAGGCAAATTACTCAACACTACGCTAAAAAAACTAGCTCCTAACTTTTTTAGCTGGCTCCTAGATTCAAAGCAAACTTGTCAAGCCCTGTACTAATGATCTAATCTCCCTGTGCAGCTCTTTAGAAAAAAAAACGTTTCCCGGTTTTCTGTGTTCAGTGCTGGCCGGGTGACAGAAAACTGACTATTTCTTCATTTTCGGCTTTCTGTGGATGAATCCGCTGCATCGCGCTACACAGTTGAAGGCCAGTTATATCATTACACTGGATGAGGCCAGCACTGAACACAGGAGACCAGGAAAAGTTTTTTTTCTCTAAACAGCTGCACAAGGGGATTAGATCATTAGTGTACAGGATTGTGAGTCTCCACCCGCTCTACCTTACCCCCTCCTTGGTAAGCCACTGACAGTGTTGCAGGACGCGGCTGCCAATCGGAACTGAGTTCCTGCCGTGGAAAAAGTGCAGGAACTCTGTTCCCATGCGTTCCCACAGGACTCAAGCCCTGAATACACCCCTATAGATTGTAAGTGCAGTGCACAGGACATTTGGGGTTGCTATTAGCTTAGTTTTATTTACTATTCCTGTGTTGGTCCTTAGACTGTCTTGCCCAGTGAGGAAGAAGCCAAGCCAAGCACCTACACCTGCTGGATGGCTTAAAGGTTCTGACACTGTGAAGCTGAATCCTATTCTACATTCTAAACTGTGGTAACAAGCTCCTGGGTGCTAAGTCTGCAAGAGAGGCCTATCCAGGAGTCCTCTGGCTGCTAGGTCTGCGAGAGAGGCCTATCCAGGAGCTATACTGGCTGCTAAGTCTGTGAGAGAGGCTTGTCCAGGAATCCTACCGGCTGCTAGGTCTGTGAGGGACCTATCCAGGTATTCAAGGTCTGTTAAAAGAGGAAGCTGTTTTACCTCTGTAAACAAGGAGTCTGTAAGTGATCTGCAAATGGTATCTGAAACCTCCCCTACCCTCTCTCCTACACCGCTGCTTTTACAATTCAACAACAAAAAAGCTCAACTGACTTCCAAAATCCTGTATTTCACTATATAAGCTCCATTTACAGTATTGTTAAAAATAAGTGTGAAATGCAAAACTCCGGTGGGTGTAAAAAGAAGTCCGCTTGCCGCCTTCTCACTGTATCCTTATTGTTGGCGAGTGCAGGGTGTAGCAAGATGGCCACGATTGAATGTCACTTCCATTACAAGAATTGACGGGTCGCAGATTCTGACTGAAAACAGGCTCTGTAAAATGTATGACACAACAGTGATTGCACAGAGGGCACACTGAATACGTTAAAGAAGTAAATGTGTGGGGTTCTTCACAAAGTAAGTTTACAAACTTCAAGATGATTCAGAGTAATAGGGGTAGGCTAGAAATAACTAAAATACAATGTGGAAATGAGTATATGATTTTACAGTAGATTATTATTATAATACACGATTTATATAGCGCCAACAATTTGCACATCACTTTACAATGTAGAGGGGGGACAGCACAATTACAAAACAATTCAATACAGAAGGGACAGGAGGACCCTGCTCATGGAGCTTACATTCTAAAGGAAGGGGGGAAGTGGTACAAAAGGTAGTAGCTGCGGGGATGATTAATGGGGGTGGCTCACGTACAGTTCTTAGGTGGGTGTGGGATAGGCTTCCCTGAATAGATGAGTTTTCAGGGATCTCCTGAAGGTGGACAGGGTGGGGGCTGATCGAACATACCGGGGCAGGGAGTTACAGAGGGTTGGAGAGGCTGTAGTGAAGTCCCGGAGGCGAGCATGGGAGGAGGTAACCAGGGAGCTATAAAGTAAGAGGTCCTGGGAGGAGAGGAGGGGACAATTTGGACGATATGGTTGATTGGGTAGATATGAGTTTTTCTACCAGTTATTATTTATTATTATTATACAGGATTTATATAGCGCCAACAATTTACGCAGGGCTTTACAACTTGAGGGTAGACAGTACAAATACAATACACTTAAATACAGTAGGAATAAATACAGAGGGCTCTGCTTGTTAGAGCTTACAATCTAAAAGGGAAGGTCAAGAGATATAAGAGGTAATAACTGTGGGGGATGTGCTAATAGAGAAGATAAATGTACAGTTGTTAGGTGGGAGCCAGATAGGCTTCTCTGAAGAGATAGGTTTTCAGGGATCGTCTGAAGGTGGACAAACTAGGAGAAAGTCGTACAGATTGGGGTAGAGCATTCCAGAGGATGGGAGAGGCTCTGGAGAAGTCCTGGAGACGAGCATGGGATGAGGTGAAAAGGAAGCTAGAGAGCAGGAGGTCTTGGGAGGAGCGAAGAGATCGATTTGGTTGGTATTTAGAGACCAGGTTAGTGATGTAGCTGGGGGTTAGGTTGTGAATTGGATCTTTAAAAGGATCTTTAATTTAATACGTTGGTTGAGTGGCAGCCAATGTAGAGATTGACATAGGGGTGTAACAGATGCCGAGCGGTTTTTAAGGTGGATGAGCCTGGTGGCAGCGTTCATAATGGACTGAAGTGGGTATAGACTATTTAGAGGTAAGCCAGTGAGGAGGGAATTGCAGTAGTTGAGGCAAGAAATGACCAGGGAGGGGATTAGTAGCTTTGTGGCGTCATCGGTTAGGAACGGGCGTATCTTGGAGATGTTGCGGAGGTTGAGGCGGCAAATTTTGGATAGTGATTGGATGTGGGGCTGAAAGGTTAATTGGGAGTCTAGGATTACACCTAGGACCTTGGCGTGGGGGGACGGGTTGATAATTGAGCCATTGATTTTGACAGAGAAATCTGGTGAAGTGGCACGTGGGGTAGGAAATATCATAAGCTCGGTTTTGGATAGGTTGAGTTTGAGGAAGTGAGGTGACATCCAGGCTGATATGTCCATCAGTAAGTTTGTGATACGTGAGGAGACAGATGGAGAGATCTGGGGGGTTGAGAGATAGATTTGTGTGTCATCAGCATAGAGATGATACTGAAAGCCATGGGAGGCAATCAACTGACCCAGGGAGGAGGTATAGATTGAGAAAAGGAGAGGTCCAAGAACAGAACCTTGGGGGACACCGACAGAGAAGGGAAGAGGAGAGGAGGAGGTAGAGTTGTAGGTGACACTGAAGGAGCGTGGGATAGGTAGGATGAGAACCAGCTTAGAGTACAGTCACGGAGACCAAAGGCATGGAGTTTTTTGAGGAGGAGGGGGTGGTCCACTGTGTCAAAGGCAGCAGAAAGGTCCAAGAGTAGTAGTACAGAATAGTGTCCGTTGGTTTTAGAAGTTATTAGGTCATTAGTGAGTTTAAGGAGAGCAGTTTCTGTAGAGTGCTGAGGGCGAAATCCAGACTGAAGGGGAACAAGAAGTTTGTTTATGGTCAGATGGTCACTCAGTCGGTTGTAGACCAGTCTTTCGAGGAGTTTGGAGGCAAAGGGGAGTAAGGAGATGGGGTGTAGGTTGTTAACATTGGTGGGGTCCAGTGAGGGCTTTTTAAGCATAGGCGTGACTAGGGCATGTTTTAGAGAGTTTGGGAAAATGCCAGAGGAGAGGGAAAGGTTGAAAATGTGATTTAGAGAATGTAGAATTGAGTCGGAGGGTGAGCGTAGCATTTGCGAGGGGGCAGGATCCAAGGGGCAGGTGGTTAGATGGGCGTTCAATAAAAGTCTAGCAACTTCGCTAATACTGGCAGGGTTGAATGTGCAAAGTAGTGATTGTATCTGTGGACATGGGGTGTTGAGTGGGGGTGGTTTGTGCGCATTGGAGATTTCCTCATGAATGTTATCAATCTTAGTTTTAAAGTGATTGGCAATCTCCAGGGCAGTGAGAGAATTAGAGGTTGGAGGTAGTGGAGGACGGAGAAGAGTGTTAAAGGTCGAAAAGAGTTGACGGGGACTGGATGATAATGTGTTAATGAATGTGATAAAGTAGGTCTGTTTGGCAGTGTGGAGGCAGGAATAGTATTTTAGGAGGGCAGATTTGTAATGTTTGAAGCTTTCTTGGAGCTTAGTCTTAAGCCACAGACGCTCAAGAGTGCTGCTATGTTTTCTAAGACTTCTGGTGTTGTCCGTATGCCAGGGTTGTAGGGGCCGGAGTCTGAGTCTGCGTGTAGTAAGGGGGGCGAACTTGTCTAGGGAGGATGACAGTGAGTTGTTGTAGACAAGTGTGGCTAGGTTGGGGCAGGACAAGGGTGAGATTTAGTCATAGAGGTGATTAGCAGAGTGGAGAAGAGAAGGGTTGAGGTGGCAAAGGTTTCTACGGGTAACTGTTAGGTGGTTGGAGGGAGAGAAGGTGGAAGACCGTGAAAGAGTGAAACTAATAAGGTGGTGATCAGAGAGTGGGAGAGGATTGTTGGAAAGGTTGCACGGATAGATATGAATTGACAATCATTTTCAACCACAATAATCAGAACACTACAGAAGTGTTGGAAATCTTCTTCATTTATGTGACAGTAAGGGATAGTAATTGGCGCAAAAGTGGGCACTAGTACTCGTTCATTTATGGGTTACCTCAAAGGGTCGGTTGTATCTGTAAGACTATATATTGTAAATGTATCTACCCTTTATCATATTAAAATATCCTATCATATTAAGATATTATGTAATATCTTTATCATCGTTATCTTTATCATATTAAATAATTGCCTCTGCATTCGATTATTACTGGTATTAGTAATAACTTAAGACATTAGAAGTCAAGAGTCTCCCACCCTCCCTTACAACACAGTGTACTCCCCTTACCTTGTGCTGCTGCCAGGAAGAAGCTGGGGGCAGAGCTGGGGAGCAGAAAGTGCAGAGTCTGGAGGAAGAGTCCAGAGGAGGGCTGGAGTCAGCTGCCAGAGTCTGCTGAATGCTGAGACCAGGCAAAGCAGAGATGAGGGTGTGCTACGGCTGCATAGAGACTTAATAAATGAGCAAGGTCTTGCAATATGAGTAGCGTCACGTCACAACTGAGTATAAAAGAGAAGAGAGGCACCTCTAATTGTAGCAATATGGTTACATTTGATGAAGGTACAACATTTAGGCTCGGTTCACACTGCCGTGACTTGGGATCTGACTTGTGAGTCTCCAAGTCATGTGACAGGTGAAATCCCATTTCAGTCAATGAGAGCAAGCTTAATTAGCACTACTGAAGTTGCTCCGACTTTACAAAAGGTTCCTGTACTTTTTCAAGCTGACTTCTATCCGACTTTTGCCAATAGACTTTAATGGAAGTTGCCTCCAAGTCTGATCCCTCATCTTAATTCATGTGATTTGGATCCGACATTACAGGAATATTACCCGGGCTTTCCCTGAAGTTGCCTCGAAGTTGCCTCAAAGTTGCCTTGAAGTTGCCTCAAAGTTGCCTAGAAGCCAAATTGCTATAATCTTTTTATATGGACTATAGACTGAAGGATTTATGAATAAATGGTTGTGGAATGAATCATCTGAGTTTCTATTATTTCTTATGGGGAAAATCGCTTTGATATACAAGTGCTTTGGATTACAAGCTCGTTTCTGGAACAAATTATGCTCACAATCCAAGGTTTTACTGTAGTGTTCATGTTGGCTGCTTGTGGACGGGGCCTACTTACTCTGCTTGTGGGGGTAGCTCTTCTTGTGTACAGGCTCATCACTGTCTGTGACCAGGCGGGGCTGCGGTCATGTAAAAGTCAACATTAAGGAGGTGCCCTAGCTTAGAGATGAGACGTGCACTGTGTGCAGTTGTGTAACATACAGAGTTCCTCTGTGAATTGTTATGTCCCATGTCACTGCACACCTTAGCCTTCTGAATGTGATGTTTAAGAGGGATACCCCTTAGCTTGTGCCCCGACCAACTATTCCAGCATAGCTCTGCCACCACACTCCCAGTGACAGAATGGGGTCCCGCCGTGCACCAAGTGCAGACCTCATGTATGCACTTAATTAACTCTTTTAGCTCTCCCTACCATGCGTCTAGGTTCATGGGGTCTCTGTACTATGAGTTCAGTCCAGATTGCTTTTGGGGAACCGAACGCTAAGGAGGAAGTCAGAGCACCATCCCTCTGTCCACCAGAGGACCTGTCACCTAAGCAAGGTACTTCTGTCTGTCTGCTCTGTATTCCCACCAGTCTATGGTTACCCATAGCAATGACATGCATTTTCCATTCTTCTGCTGAGTTAACCCTTTGTAGTTACCTTCTGTTCCTTCCTCTTTGTCCCCATGTGTGCTTTATAGGCCCTGTACTTCTGATATGCCATATACCTTCATGCACTCCTTTGAAAAACTTTAGACCAGGTATGAAAGAGTTGATAACCTTTACTGATTGCCCTCCATGCTAGGTAGATGTAGTGAGAGCTTTTTGGTAGATGAGGAAAAATGTTGTCAGGCTTGACTGAGTACAGGCCTGATTGTTTTTTCTTTCTGGGCTGGGAGTGGCTCAGGTAGGATTGAGTGATTCACAGAATGATGTCATCAGGACCTCCCACTTCTTTTGAGAAAGCTCTGGCATTTTCTGGACAGAGAGCTGGAAGGGGAGGTGTAACCATCTGGGGTGTTCTAAGGAGCCCTGACCAATTCCCAATCTGGGTTGGATACCCAGGGTCAGCCCAATCTGGGAGGAGAAGTTTGGGTAGAAGTCTGGAGATGGACTAGTGTGGGCTGTTGCGGCCAGGGCAAGCTCCCAGTCTGGCTGACCCCAGGCCTGGCGTGCTCGGGTGTGCCCTGGAGGAGTGAAATCTTGGTGGCAGGCACAAGGACAGCAGGAGAGATCTTCAGTGTGGAACTAAAGGTGTCAAGATGTCGGTGAGCAACATACCGTGAGTAACATGCCGAAGCGGATTGGGGTGAGAGACAGTCTGGGAAGGATGCAGAAGCCAGTATGTGAACCCTATGTTGCTGTGGTAGTGGAGAAGGCCAACGCAGCTGGAGTGGCTGAGCCTGGAGCAAGAGGATGGGCTGGGAGTAGTAGTCCGTCAGGTCGACTAGCACATCAGTGTACCTACACACTAAGGGACCAACTGTCCCTACCTGTAATGGGTGGTTTTGAGGTCCTGCACACAGCATGGCAGGCCTCACCATGTGCTAGACAGGCTGGAGGAATGGAGAAGGCCTAGTAAATTTCCTTCTGGGCCTGGAACAATTACTGTGCAGGAGAGAAGTACAAGGAGTGTAATGGTCAATAAGTGATGTGCTGGAGGAAGATGGAGAGATGTATACACTGGAGAGTGTATATAATCGGCCCCATGTACAGAACTGCTCAATTTCTGGGCATCCCATAATCATCCCTAACCCATCCAAGTTCAATTCCCCTAATAAATAAAAACAAAACAAAGTACCAGCCTGTTCTGTGACTCCGGATGTGTGGAAAAGTGCGATTGAGGACAGTGTGATCAGGTGAACCACAACACTCAGCCACCCCTAAGGGGCCATTGGCTACACTGAAACAGTGCAGAACGCAGATTCTCCCTAACTAACTAACTTTACGCTGCCCAGGCATACCTTTCTAGTTAGTAGTCAATAAGTCCTTGATGAGGTTGATTCCATAGCGTTACATCTTCTCAGGCAGACTCTCACTGTTTTCCCATGAGGCCCTTTCCTCCCTCTGAGCCCAGCCTTCCCCCTTTTTATAAGCTGAACAGGATGGAGGGCAGAGTCCAAAAAGCCCTGCAAAAATACAGAACCTGTGTTAACCCTTCCCCACCTGGGCAGTCCAGTAACTAACTATAACAGCCACACACCATTAATAGGCACCTGCCTACACAATAGATGGAGATGATCATCACTACTGTACATTACAGATATGTAACATCCTCTAGTGTGCAGACTATTGTAGGTAAATTTATTTCTGACTCACAGTAGCTGGGTGAGTCTGGATAATTGGTCAGGGTTACTGTAGGTCAGGTTGGAGGGTTCTACAGGTCAGGCCTCTGGTACCTCCCCTGTTTCCAGAAGCTTATAGAAGTTTCTAGAAGCTAGTGGGTGAAGGCCAGGAGGTCCTGATCTACATATTTATAGGAATCTGGGCAATCCCCAGGCAGGAGGCCTGGCGGGATAGCTGGGTCAGCTCATAAATATTGTGAAGCCTGGCCAGCATGGGATTCGGGTGGAAGATGGTGTGAGGACTCTGTGTCATGTAGCCTGGGAGGGGACCCAGGGCTGAATAGGGCTCTACCTCCAGGCTGGGAGCTAAGAAAGGAAGGACAGAGGAATCTCTACTACCCCACAGTCTCTTCTAGGAGACACCCTGGCTTGCAAGGAAAGACCTGGACAGCAGGAGGCCTGAACAGCAGTCTCTCCCAAAGCAGCAGGATTTCTAAGGACAGCTACACCCCCAGGGCCTAAAAGGGAGAGAGCTGTCGGATGCAATACATAGCAAGCTTTTGGGGACAGTGCCAACAAGCTAAACTCAATCCCTTGTCCTGATACATTTCACCAAGCAGCCAAGTGGGCTGGTATTTTCAAGAAAAGGGACATAGAGCTCCTACAAGTTGGGACTTTGTTAGAATTCCACCCAGGGGACACGGAGCTCCTAGAAGGGGAATTTCCATTCAACATTTCCAGAAGGACCATTGCTGTTCCAAGGGGAATACAGTCGAGGATTTGTCATTTTTGCAGAGAAAGAAGTTCTCTTTATTTGTTGTTATTACTGATCCCTATTCCCTATCCAAGTTGTTTTTTCCCAATAGAACAACATAAACAAGCCCATTGACAGATTCCTTGTCTCTTATTGAAATCTGGAAATGCGTGTTGCCTGGCTGTGCAGAAATAGGGGGACCCAAAATCCAATGGCCCTCTAGAGGGTAGCTCTACACGTATGTAGGTTGCACCAACGTTTTTTTGAACTGGCAGCTGAGAAAAGATTAGCTTTTAAGAGACAAGTTGTAATATGAACCTGAACTAAAACCCATCAAATTTAATAGTTTCAAACAACAGTTACGAGCCAGGAATACTAACTGTCACATTGGATGTGCTCTAAACCTAACTGTCAAACCATAAAATGACTGGTGTCATAACTGATCACATGTGCAGCATCATGGCAGTTGCAGATCAGACAGAGCCCAGGATGGTAGCTTCCTTGACTGAAAACATTTGGAGGGTTTAGTTCCACTATAGGTTGTTATTGGGTACATTATGTTAATACAGTATCTCAGTATTCTCTATAGAGTCTTTAATGTAACGTTTTTGTTTCTTTGAGTTGATTCATATATTCTATCTTTTGTAAACAGTTTAAAGCGAAACTAAAGGTAGATTTTTTTAAATGGTTCTTGTTGCTGTCTCTGAGCCAGTGAGGAGGCAGAGAGCAGGAAAAGCTACCACTCTTGTGCACATCGCTGGTTCAAGTTCGGGCTCAGGTAAGTGTTTAAAGGGAGGCTGAACACTGAAGTTTTTTTTACTCTCATGCATGTAAAAAACCCTCAGCCTTAAGAGCCTTAAAAAAGCTTCATTGTAATTTTCTTTTAAGATCAAATCAGTATTATTTACATCCGTTGTTGCGGAGCCCTTAAACGGCATAGGGCTCACAGGCCGGTGCCTAATTGGTAACCCAGCACTGATATTGCACTAAAAGCCCATAGGCCCAGGCAGTTAGAATATACATATAAATCTACTCATAATTATACCATATATATACAATATACCTAAAAATATAAACAAGCATTGGATTGCACTAGTCTTTCTTTGATTTCATTGAATGCTCTGATGAATGATTTTTTTAGATATACGTTCAAACATTTATTCAATAATCTATTCGTGTATGGCCAGCATTACATGAAACAGTCTTCGCTGCAATAACTAGTGCATGACAATATGGCTGGCTCTTCTGACCCTTCTCGGGTGACCTTTGCTGTCTAGACAAGAAGAGCACTGCAGAGAGAGTCCTGGTGTGATAGAACAGAACATTTTTGGTTCATACATCAAAGTTTAAATGTCTGGCTCTAGTTGACCCTTATATAGAAAAAGAGAATTGTGCACTTTACTTGAAGTCCCTTGTGAGTGCCGCCTGCGTTTTGTCATTGTTTCTATACTGTTTTCACATGTCTTCAAGTTCCTGTTGTTCTTCTGGGTCCATTAGCATTGGCTTTGATTGCTGGAAGTCTCCATAGCTTTCATGTCTCTGTGTTCATGCAAATCCTCTTATCAATGAGTCCTTATCTCCGTAATTCTGTATCCCTGGATAGTGAATTGTGGCCACCACCACAGTGCACACAGACTGATTCAAACAGGAGGTGACATAGGCTAGCATGAGTAGTCCTTCTTTCAAGAATCCCTTTTTTTATGTCCAATCATGGTACTTCTTGCCTTTAAAGAAGATATTTTTGTGCACTCAGCAGCTTTTGTCTGTTTTAAGTACTGGCAGAGAGCTCTGCCAGAGCGTCGTTGACCTCACTGAGCATTTACTATGAAGTCTCACGCTCTTCTGTTAATGAGGAATACTGTTAAACAAGCTGTCACAAATCCTGCAAAGCCAAATACACTGGGAAATTATTAAATGGCATTTGCGCCTTCGGAAAGGAAGTGAAAAACCTGGGCTGCCCCTTAGTGGTGGCCGACAGTAAAGATGTTGCCTTGAATACAATGGCTTTCTATTACTTATGCAGCTTTCTTCTGGAACAAAGACCAGAAGTGTGGCGTTCCTGACCACTGGAGCAGCACCCTCTTAGTTGAATGGCTGAGATCCCAGAGGAGGCAGCACACATCAGTCCTAAAGAAGTTTCCTGTGTTTTCAGTAGGAGTAGAATACTCATTCAGTATGGGACACCAGCTCAATGCTTACTGGGGACGACCTGTTGTAAGATTATGTACTATTATCATTGCTTTCTTCTTTTTTTATTTGGATTTAATAAGCAAGTTGTGTTTATAACCAGCAGCGTGCCTAGGGTAATTGCTGACTGAGGTGACCATTCTTGGCACCTGCAGCATAACAACCAATAATGCTGTGTGGTCTAACACAGTGTTTCTCAACTTCAGTCCTCAAGTAGCCCAAACAGGTCATGTTTGCAGGTTTTCCTTTATCTTGCACAAGTGCTTTAAATCAGAGTCAATGGCTTGGCATTTTGGACAGCTATTTTATCTAAGAGAAATTCCCAAAACATGGCCTGTTGGGGGTACATGAGGACTGAGGTTGATAACCACTGGTGTAGCACTAGCTTACTGAGCTGCAGTGAGGATGGAGTGTCCGATATCAACACTTCAGCCTCAATGCTGCTCTCTCTACCAAGTGGCGTCTGAGGTGGTCACCTCATTTTGCCTCAGTTCTGTCCCATCCCCACCAAGTGCCGCCTGAGGTGGTAATATCACTTTGCCTCAATGCTGCTCTCTCTGCCAAGTGCTGCCTGAGGTGGTAATCTCATTTTGCCTCAGTTCCGTCCCTCCACCAAGTGCCATCTGAGGTGGTTACCTCACTTTGCCTAAGTGCCAACCTCCCACCAAGTGCAGCCTGAGGTGATCACCCCACTCTACGTCAGTGCTGCCTAAGGTGGTTAGCGCATGTTGTCTCTGCTTCTCACCAAGCGCCGCCTAAGGTGATCACCTCGCTTTACCTCAATGTTGCCCCCACACCAGGTGCCGTCTCCAATTTTTCTCAGCACCCCCCCCCACCACCAAGTACCACCTGATGCAGTCACCTTATTTTGTCTCAGTACCACCCCCACCAAGTGTTGCCTAAGGTGGTCACCTCACTTTGCATCGGTGCTGCCCCCCACCATGTGCTGCCTGAGGTGATCACCTCACTATGCCCCGTTTATAACTTCTATAAGACAAATTCATGTAGAACATGCAACTGCCTTGAATTTAGAAAAGTCTCAGCCATACAAAGATTCTAACTTGTACATAATAAAGTAGTACAGGGTCGCTCATTCGTCCATGTATATAAGCAAACACTCTGATGTGCATAAAGATCCATACTGTCGCTGCACCTGTCAGCTGCACTCAGAACGTTTTTTTATTTAACCTTAAGGCCTCATGCACACAGGAACTTAAAAAACGTTCTAAAAATGTCAGTAGATTTGTAATGAGTTTTCAGCTTTTTTCAGTATTCTTGCACTAGCGTTTTTTGAGCATTTTTGAGCAGTAGCGTTTTTTAGAGGTTTTTTTCAATGGATCAGAAATGTCCAAAAACGTTGGTGAGCTGCGGTTTTGCGCGTTCTTGTGCGTGTTTGAGCATTTTTACAGCTGAAAAACATCTCTCAGAACCCACTAGTCTTGGGTTTTGTTTACAGCTCAAAATGCCACAGCCAAAAACAGTTAATAACTAGTGTTGAGCGAACCCGGACTGTAACGTTCGGGTCCGTACCGAACTTTTGGGTGTCCGTGGCACGGACCCGGACCCGGACATTTCAAAAATCGTTCGGGTTGCGAGTTGTGATCAATAATTGACAAAAACCGACACCGTAAAACTCGACATTTGTTTTGGGTTCTGATCACCCAAGACTCTCTACAAAAAGTCGACATTTTTACGAGTTTGTGCGTGTTCTTGCGCGTTTTGGCGTCGAGTGGTTGCAAAAACCTGTAAAGACTAGGTAACTTTTTTTGGAGATTTTTTGCGATGACGAGTTTTTACGAGTTTTTTGCGATCACGTTCTTATGACTTTTTTCGACTTTTGAGTAATGTTTAGATGACTGTAAAAATCTTGCAAAAAATTCAAGGACACACGTACTCCGGAATTCCAATTTATTTTTTTG
>BLSH010152871.1:590473-633075 GCA_018402905.1 Glandirana rugosa
CTCCTACTCCACATCCACCCCCCTTCCCGTTTTTTTACTTGATTTTAATTTATTTTCCCTATCCCAATTTATTTGTAGGGCACTTGCCCTAGTTTGAAGATGATTTTAGAACAGTTATATGGCTTCTACCGTTAATTAATCATTTTCAGACACAGTTTGAAGATGATCCACATTCACCTCCATTTTTGCTTTTTTTATGTTTTTATTTTTTTAAAAATATTTACAGTTATTTCCCTGTCCCCATTTTTTTGTAGGGCACTTGCCCTACCCTTACCCCCATTTTACTTCCTTTTGCAGCCCTCTAGGGCTTTCCAGGACTTTGTTACAGCCATTTTTGTGCATAAAAGTTCGGGTCCCCATTGATTTCAATGGGGTTCGTTGTCCGTGCGATCGTTCGGGTTCCGTCCGGACCCGGACCCGGACTTTGTCCCGAAGTTCGGACGGACCAGCAGAACCCGAACTTCCAGAGGTTCGCTCAACTCTATTAATAACAGCCTATGTGTGCATGGATACATAGGATAACATGATGGAGGGTTTATTGACTGTATGAAAAAAACATCTGAAGCTAAAAACAGCAACTGTAAAAATGTCCAAAAAATGTCCTGTGTGCATGAGGCCTAAAGCAGAGAATGAATTAAGGTAAACACCCTATTGCCTTTAGAACCACTTTAATGGATAAGTGTACCTCAAGAGTGAAGGTCACCTGGTCCAGTATTTACTTCTCTCCTCATTCCAGCATGCTTCATTGTGTGGTGTAGCCTTTGTGCCGAAAGGATCCCTACACGGTTATCTTTATTCTGTGCAAGCACAATGTGGCCCTTATTCATTTCTATAGGGAGTCGTGCTTGGGCAGCTCCAGCGATCTTGCTGAGTATGTCTCTCTCCATTGGAATTAGTTTAGAAATGGTGTACAGCATGAAGACAACCCGGCAGGAAAGCTTTTTGAAGGCTGGGTGGTCTTGGGTGGAGGTGCACAATGTAGATTACTGGAATTAGGGAAAAGGGTACGTATTGGACCAAGCTGGCTGCACTCCGGGTAATGGGAGAATGCATTAAAGGATAACATGTTCCAAAGGCAGTCCTTTAAGTAAACTCATGGGTTAAGCTTACCTTGAAAGATGAGGCTAGGCCTGTGCTTGTTTTATCTTCTGAGATTATAAGTGTCCTCAATACCCATGGTTGATATTTGACTCACCCTCTCCCTGACCTCTGACTTCCTATTAGCTAGAGAGACCTCCCATGTAAAGGGACACATGGCAAATGCATTAGGCACCCCTAATTGGACCCCCTTCAATCTGGATTTCGCCCCCAACACTCCACAGAAACTGCCCTTCTTAAACTCACAAATTACCTACTAACCGCAAAAACCAATGGACACTACTCTACTCTTACTCCTGGACCTTTCGGCTGCCTTTGGTACTGTTGACCACCTCCTCCTCCTCAAAAAACTCTACTCCCTCGGTCTCCGTGACTGTGCTTTTCAGTGGCTCTCGTCCTACCTATTCCATCGCACTTTCAGTGTAACATACAATTCTACCTCCTCCTCTCCTCTTCCTTTCTCTGTTGGGGTCCCCCAAGGTTCTGTTCTTGGAACTCTCTTATTTTCAGTATACACCTCTTTCCTGGGCCATGGCTTTCAATATAATTTCTACGCTGACGATACCCAAATCTACCTCTCCACCCCCCAACTCACTCCATCAGTCTCCTCACGTATCACTAACTTATTAAGAGACATATCTGCCTGGATGTCCCACCACTTCCTCAAACTCAACTTATCTAAAACTGAACTCATAATATTTCCTCCCCCACGTGCCATTTCCCCTGACTTCTCTGTCAAGAGCAATGGCACAACCATCTACCCATCCCCACATGTTAGGGTGCTTGGTGTTATCCTGGATTCTGAACTCTCCTTTTGGCCCCACATAATATCACTTTCTAAGGCTTGCCGCCTCAATCTCCGCAACATCTCTAAAATCTGTCCCTTCCTAACCAATGAAACCACAAAGCTCCTGATTCCCTCCCTGGTCATCTCTCGCCTCGACTACTGCAACTCCCTCCTCATTGGCCTACCTTTAAATAGACTATCCCCCCTCCAGTCCATCATGAATGCCGCTGCCAGACTCATCCACCTTACAAACCGTTCAGCGTCTGCCACTCCTCTCTGCCATTCCCTCCATTGGCTGCCACTCGCCCAACGAATTCAATTCAGAATACTAACAATCAGCTACAAAGCCATCCACAACTCTGCTCCCAGCTACATCACCAGCCTAGTCTCAAAATACCAACCAAACCGTCCTCTTCGCTCCTCCCAAGACCTCCTGCTCTCCGGCTCCCTCATCACCTCCCATCCTCTGGAACTCCCTACCCCAATCTGTCAGACTGTCCCCAAATCTATCCACCTTCAGGTGATCCCTGAAAACTTTTCTCTTCAGGGAAGCCTATCCTGCCACCACCTAACAACTACACTCCTTATTTTCTCAATCAGCTCATCCCCCGTAGTTATTGCCCTTTTGTATCATTTAACCCTCCCTCCTAGATTGTAAGCTCTAACGAGCAGGGCCCTCTGATTCCTCCTGTATTGAATTGTATTGTAATTGTACTGTCTGCCCTAATACTGTAAAGCGCTGCGCAAACTGTCGACGCTATATAAATCCTGTATAATAATAATAATAATAATAGGCACCTTATACAGTTATTGTCATATTACGACATGTGCCATTTTCTGATGTGCTGACAGTGTCATCTTTTGACATAGTAATGTATTGTGACTTTGCCTTGTTTGAATAGATTGAAACCCATTGTACATCCATTTTGCCAGTTAAAGAACAAATCTTAGTGGGTAAAGTGGTCTTTTCCCCTGTTGTTTCCCTTGTTATGAGCAGACACCAGAGGTCTCTGACAGTGTCTCCCCTTCCTCCACTGCTGCATAAATATGCATGCTCAGCTGAAAGATGTGCATGGAGCTGCCACAGATAAGGAAGCCTGAGGGCAATCAGATCTTGCCTGCCTGTTCATTTGCTCTGTGATTTGGCCAGTCTGAAAATCTGAGTGCCGACTTGGGAAGAGATAGGCAATTGGATATCTTGCTGACATTCCATCTACTTTTCCTGGATATTTTAAATCTTGATATTTAATTACGTTAAGCATAAAAAACTCCATACTTTTCTGTAAGATACCATTAGCCAGTCCATCAAAATGTTGTGTGAAAAGTGGGCTGTCTGTGATGAATAGCACAATACCTTTCAGCACTGTATGTGTGGGGTTTAACAGTTTCATTAGTGTAATGTCTAGCTCATTGATCTGAAAGAATCAGCTTTGTGATGGACGGGCAATAAGGGACTTTCCCAGACTGGAATTATGCCTCCATTTGTTCACAGGCAGGTCCGTTGCTTTATTTCCCAGGAGTGCCAGTAATCTGGGAGAAATAAAGTTTTCTATGTATATAGGATAGAATGGAGGTAACTATGCACTGGCAAGGGTGTGCTTCAACTTTTCCCATATTAATCAGGTTATTTCCTTCATTTCTTTTTCATCTGAATGTTGTCATATTACAGTCATGCTCTAGAATGTATGGCAGATATTCAGTTGAAATGGCAGGGACTGGCATGGAACTTCAAAAAGGTTAGCAGCAGTGGAGTGTTATACCGTGTTAGGCATGGGTAGTAGTAGGAAAGTAAAAATGTAGGCCATACCTTACAGTTAGCTACCTGAAGCAAACTTTTTAGTTAAAGCGGTAGTAAACCCATGCATTTAACAGGTTAAAAACCAGTCACTTTTTCGGCACGTGCCGGAAATGTAACACTCCCATTGGTGGTGCTCTGAACCAAACTGTCAAGCCATCCAATGGCTGGTGTCATAGCTGATCACATGTGCAGCATCATGGCAGTTGTAGATTAAACAGAGGCCAAGATGGCAGCTTCCTTGGCTGAAAATGATAGGAGGGTTTACTACCACTTTAAAGCTTAACTGAACAAGCTGAAGTTAGAAGCTCATTGCCTACTATGCACAGCTGCACCAGATTTTGCACTCACCACTTTTAGTAAATCAACCCCATAGTTTCCTTCTTTCATAAAACATTTGTATTGATTAGTTGTATTCTAAAATTTCCAAATAGAATATATCTAGTGAATACCACATATATATTGCGCTAAAATACAAGCCTACACATTGCTTTCCACAATATAACTAGCTTATGCTTTCAGCTAAAAGCAATAGCTACAGACTTAAGGCCCGTACACACGGTGCGACGGTTGTATGAAAACGGTTGTACGACCGCTTGTACGGCTGCTTGTTGTAGGATCATCCGACCGTTAGTACGCGCGATTAGAACAACCGACGTTCGATGGTCGTACAGCAGAAGTTGGATGAGCGGACTAGAAAACTTTGGTTGTACAACAAGCGGTCGTACAACAGTTTTATCATGTGTACAGAGAAGTTGGTCCAACAAGTTGTACGTGCAAAACACGCATGTTCAGAAGTCAGGAACGCTCGGAAGTGTCCGTTCGTGTAAACCTACGTTCCTAATTCACAAATCACATTCACCTGAACTTCCTCTTTATATGCTCGTAACACGTCACCACGTTAGACTTGGTCGTACGATCGCTTAGTGCATGTCAGTATGCGAGATACAACAGCCGACATACGTTTTGGGCCGTTCGGTCGTATGAGCGTCGCACCGTGTGTACGAAGCTTAACAAAGGTTGCTTTACTAAAGCTGGATAGTGCAAACTCTGGTGCAGCTGTGCATGGTAGCCAATCAGCTTTTAACTTCAGTTTATTTGTGCTTTGACAAAAAACACTGGAAGCTGATTGGTTTCTATGCAGAGCTGCACCAGATTTTGTACTCTTTAGTTTTAGGAAATCAACCCCACAATGTTAATTTTAACACCTAAATTGAGGCCAGATATCCCGTAAATGTGAACCTGTGCTTTGTCCGTGCATGTCACTGCAATGGGCTCAATTTATTGCTGCTTTCCCTCACCCTTATGTACTTACCTCTCCTTGACAACCCTTCTAGTCTGCATGGCTACATGGTCAAAAACGAGTACCTATATGGGGATTCATTTGACTCACTCCACTTCCTCCCACGATGCACTGCTGGGTGCCTGAGCAGCAAATCACCAAGCTGCAACATTGTCACATGGGATCAGGGAGAGAATCTTTAGCCTCGTGTAAGCTCTGGGCATACCTTCCTGTCCAGTCTATCTCCTGTGAACTACAGAACACCTTCCTTATGGTATGGAGTAGAGGAAGGAGAGGTGTTCCGTAGTCTTCACATACTTCCTGTTGTAGGATAACAACACTGCTCCTCCATAGGTGTAGTTTAAATGAGTGTTGTCACCCTTAGGCTCTCCATACATCAGTAAAATCCAGAAAATTTTTTAGAGCATTCCATCCGGCCATCACTGAGTCAACTAATTTTGCTTGAAAGTCCTTAAAACTTCAGCTAGACCTGCTTCTTGAATGGAATCCCAGAAGTATGAAACAGGTTTCTTTTTTGCCTATAAAAGAAGTGCCAATATGTACAATTGTTTCTGAACGAAAACCACATTTAGCCCTGGTTCACATATGGGCGATGCGGGAACCAGCGTGATTACAGAGCCGGTTCCCGCATTGCATCACTCCCGGAGGCAGTTCACACTGCCTTCTGCGAATCGCTGGCGGGTGTCATTACAAAGTTAATGACACCCCCAGTTTTGTTCATAGATCGCAGTGCGAACTGTTAACTGGCACATGAATCGTATCGCATGGGTGAGAACACCCATGTGATCAGATTCTAGTGCGGGAAAAAAAGGTACATGTAACTTTTTTTTTGCGAATCTTATGCGAGTATGAATCACATGTGAACTCTGACATCGCACTAGTCTGAACCCGGGCTTAGTTAGACTTTAGTTTTTTGTATACAAATTTTCTATCCGATCCTTTGACTTTTCTCGTCACTACGGTCGAAAACAAATACTGTAAAGCCAACCATAAGTATCACATGTCGGCGTCCATTGTATTGGATAAAGTGTACAAGAAATGGATATCTGGCAATAGTAATAAATCATTGCTGCAAACAGTACGAAAACGTTTGTTTATGGAGCTATATTATTCCTTTTTTGCCTTTATTGCATGTAGATAAAACCTATACATTTTTTAATTAAAGCAAATGTTTTTTGCTGCAACTGAAACTAAGCAAAATGTTTATTCTGTGAACAGTTACATTGGGCTTCCAAAATAGGCAAACACCTAATCCTTACATCCACACACACATGTTCTGTAGCCAATTTTATTCCTGGTGATAGAATTCTAGGATTTCTGGACTCACCTAGCAAAAAAGAATGTGGTTTCATGACAAAAGTGCAATAACCAAAAGCAAAGTTTTCAATGTCGCTGGACAATGGAGATCAAATCTATGCTGAACTCGCAGTCACTACTCAAAGTAAGCTAAAATCAGTTGCTTTAGCCAGCCAGTCACAGATCCTTTGTCCCCAGTATGTTTTTCATTTCAGAGGTGCAATGGATTTCTGAAAATAAAAAGTGTGCACCAGCCTAGTGCATTACCATAAGTCCAATATACTCACAAAGGTACACAGCTGTAATCATATAATAAATCCAGTCCAAGTGTTTGAATGGTGCCCATCCACAGGGGCATAGCATACGCATTTCAAGGGCAATGCCTTCTTCCTTCCGAGCTTGATGGATTTCTGCCCAAAAACTTTAGGTTTTCAAAAGGTACTGGTGCCTTATTGTTTTCAAGTAACTCCATGAAAATACAGAGGTCGGACAAAAAATTGGTAACACTATATGATTTGCAGGTGTGAAAGTGACGTCATGTTTCGTGTTAAAAGCGGAAGTGATGTAACATTCTTTTGCTTCCGCTGTGTGATGAGACACAGAGCTAACAAGTGGGAAGCCTCCCTTTCGTCACTTACTGCGTGCGCTGCTACTAATACAGAGTCATGTCAGAGCTTAAAGGAGTTTCAATTGCAGAAGGTTTTTTATCTTAATGCATTCTATTAATGCATTAATAGAATGCACATACATTGCAACTCATTTTTGATCTATGTAATTATGGGTACACAATGGACTGACAGAACATGTGTGAAAAGGGCCCAATATCTTATACTGTAGTTACCTAAACTGACGCTCCCGGCAGGTCTTCAGTGTATGGCCTTTCCAAAGCCATGCAGTCTTGCTTCAAAATTCTCCCATTCCTGCAATGAGCACCTCAGACTTAATAGACTGCAAAGTAAGCCATATCAGCAGGTTGATGGATTGCTAAAGGACATTTCTTTGAAGCCTAGGTCTAGGAATGCACAGAAAGCACAGTGCAAAATAGAGAGACTTTAAAGCAAGGCTTTACAGCACTAGGCAGATCACACAGTAAAAATCAGTAAATAACTGCACTTTAGGGAAGTATGCCCTATTACAGACATTTACAACACAGGGATGTGGGTGGCAGCAAGGGATAGTGCATCTTAACCACTTCAGCAGGGGAGGGCTGGCAGCCTTAGGCCTGGGGGGCAAGTCCAGTCGAGTGGCCCATTGAACCACCGAATCAGCTCACCATCCATGCCCACCTGGTTTTATAATGGATATTGCTGTTATGAAGCAAGACAAATATGATACAATGTGATAACATAATTTAATGTTACTAACAACAAAGGAGGTTTAACAAAAATAATGCAACAATGCAGCCTCATTAATGCTCATCAATGCAGCCTGATCAATGCCCATCAATGCAGCCTCATCAGTGCCCATCAGTGCAGCCTCATCAGTGCCCATCAATGCAGCCTCATCAGTGCCCATCAATTCAGACTGATCAATGCAGCCTCATCACTGCCCATCAATGCAGCCTCATCAATGCCCATCAATGCAGCCTCATCAGTGCCCATCAATGCAGCTTCACCAGTGCTTATCAATGCAGCCTCACCAGTGCCCATCAATGCAGCCTCACCAGTGCCCATCAATGCAGCCTCACCAGTGCCCATCCAATGCAGCCTGCAATGCAGAGAAAGGAGAGCCACAAGATTGCAAAGAGTGGGGATCTCCTGCTTACCTGGCGCGGCCGCTGTCATATGAAGTCCCGCCTCCTGGACCGGCTCCTATAATAGACATCATCCATGGTAGGGCCAGCCCCGGGTGCCCCCCCTCTGCTAGCAGTTAGTTGGCGGCCACGCCCCCGGCCCCTACTTCCTCCACAAAAAGAAAATCTTGTCAGTGGGCAATGGCCACCGGCCATTTCGATTGTAAGCTGGGGCGGCCTGGGGGGCAATTGCCACCCTGCCCCCTGGCCCAGCACTCCCCTGTTAAGCCCCGGAAGGATTTCACACTTTAGGACCAGAGCCCTTTTTGCGATTCGGCACTGCGTCGCTTTAACTGACAATTGCGCGGTTGTGCGATGTTGTACCCAAACAAAATTTGCGTCCTTTTTTTCCCACAAATAGAGCTTTCTTTTGGTGGTATTTGATCACCTCTGCGTCATTTCTGATCGCCGCTATAAACAAAAGAAGAGCGACAATTTTGCAAAAAACACAAATTTCTTACTTTTTGCTAAAATACAAATCCAAAAAAATATATAAAAAAACATTTTTTTCCATCAGCTTTGGCTGATTTATATTCTTCCTCATATTTTTGGTAAAAAAAAATTGCATTCGGTGTTTATTGATTGGTTTGCGCAAAAGTTGCCAAATTTATTTCTGAGGTTTTTTTTTTTTTTTTTCTAGTAATGGCGATCTGCGATTTTTAGCGGTAATGCAATATTGCAGTGGACATGTCGGATCATTTGACACTTTTTTGGGACCATTGGCATTTATACAGCGATCAGTGCTATAAAAATGCACTGATTACTGTGTAAATGCCATTGGCAGTGAAGGGGTTAACCTGCAGGGGGCGCTCTAAGGGTTAACTGTGTTCCCTGGGTGTGTTCCAACTGTATGGGGGCTGCCTTGGCTGGGGAAAGGGGATGATCACGTCCTCCATATACAGGAAGCCTGTGATCACCGCCCTTCCCCCTCTATGAGAACGGAGATCCGTGTTTAATTACACAGACCTCCGTTCTCTCACTGCGGGGGGGGCCATCGCGGGTAGCCGGCAGTGATCGAGTCCACCGCACCCGCTCCCTGGTCCCCCCTGGACACAGTGAGCACGTGAGCGCGCCTCCGGCAGCGCGTGCGTGCTCACAGCACTAGTTATCGCAGCTGTTGTCGTATGACGGCGGTTTGCGATAACGAGCCACTCTGTCACCATTAGAACTTAAAGTGGTTGTAAAGGCACAAGGTTTTTTACCTTCATGCTTCTGTGTGCAGCAGTCCCCCCAATACTTACCTGAGCCCCCTCTCGATCCATTGATGTCTGACGAGAGCCTTGCTTCTCTAGGGACTCGCACTCCTGATTAGCTTTTGGCAGCAGCGGGAGCCATTGGCACCTGCTGGTGTCAGTCACAGCCAGTGAGCCAATCAGGAGATGGAGGGGGCGGTGCCAAGCCGCGGCTCTGTGTGCGTGAATGAACACACAGAGCAACAGCTCGGGTGCCCCCAGAGCAAGCTGCTTGCTCTGGGGGCACTGGCAGGAGAAAGGAGCCAGGAGTGGCAGCATGGGACCTGAGAAGATCCGGGCTGCCCTGTGCAAAACCACTGCAAAGAGCAGGTAAGTATAACATGTTGTTATTTAAAAAAAAAACAAGGCTTTAACATCGCTTTAATTAACATTTTAATAAAGTTTGTTTTAAAAAAGTCAATAGTGCGATGCACTGGGATCGTCGCAACAGCGCCACTATTATCCTATAGCACACCAACACAAGCTTGGCCCAAAATGGAGTTAATTTCTGTTAAATCCTCGTTCCCTCCTTAACCAGAAATGCCCATTATTTGCCTAAGCCAGAATGTCCCTGGTCTTGCAGCCCCCTGGAATACTTATATCACATCTCCTGAACCTGAACAGCAGATTGCAGCAGAAGCATGCTGGATTCGCAGTGCGAGTGAGTATGTATTTTAAGGTTAATACAGGTAAGAGGAGGAAACAAAAAAAAATGTGTGAGATTAAGTACCACTTTAAATTATAGCTTAAGGTCACAATAGTTGTTTTTGTTTCCCCCCTAAATACACTTTACAATTGCTGACATCTTATAGAAGGATGCATCTGTGTCTGATGTGAATAGAATATCTTCATATGCATTAGTACAGAAATGTTATACAGTAAAACCTCGGATTGCGAGTAACGTGATTAATGAGTGTTTCACAATACGAGCATTTAAAAAAAAAAAATTCTGACTCGGTTTATGAGCGCTGTCTCGCATAATGAGCAGAATAAAGCCTCTGTGCATGCAATACCGCATGTGGCCAGAGGTACGGGGGCACTGGTGAGCCTCAGAGACACCCAGAAGCATTCGGAAATTCCGAAAGTGTAAACAGTTCCCGAGCATTTCAGAATGTTTCCGGCCATTTCTGAGCCTCACTAGCACCACCACACCTCTGGCCACATATGGTATTGCATACACCAGGCACTCCCGGACCTCTGCCCACATACAGTACTGCATTGACAAGCAGTGCTTTGGAACGTATTAACTGAGTTTCCATTGTTTCCTATGGGGAAACTTGCTTTGATATACGAGTGCTTTGGATTACAAGCATTCTCCTGGAATGGATTATGCTCATAATCCAAGGTTCCACTGTATCACCTATTTTAATGGATCACTGGAAAGAATCAGATAACTTTTCTGTAAATAAGTAAGCTTTTTTTTTTTTTTTTTTTTTTTTTTTAAATATCCACTTTTTTAAATGATGAATTCTTTATATTTTAGGTGCTGTATCCCTTTAAACAATTTTGTTGCTCCCTATACAAAACACTGCTCCCTGTCTATTACAGTGTGAATTACCTCCTATTCGATATGGGGCAGGGAAACATTTTCCTGAGTAATTGCCTGACATGACTGCCGCAAGCAACACAGATGATAGGTTGCACAAAAATCCCATATACAAAGATAATGCTTTGGTTAAGCTTCCAGTCATTTTTGATGGAGGAGGTGGAAAAAAATGTTAATGGTCCTTAATATGTCACAGTCTTGGCTTGGCTCGATTTTCCCAGTAGCACTACAGTTTGCATGTAGCATGACTAACGCAGGAAAAAAGAAAAAGTGCAGAACACACAGAAAGCAAATGCCTGAGAACCAGTCTGGAGTGATGATATATTTCATTTTATGAGAGTTTCCTTTTTATTGCATATCTGAAATAAGGATCAGCCTGAAGGGAGGAAAAAGTAATATAGAGATCACTTAGATTCAATGGAAAGCATTGTAATTACAGCAAATATTACTTTGTATTTGGAATTGCTCACTGCTGCTCTGCAGGTCTGAAGACTACAATGTGGGGTGTATTTATATATAAAAAAAAATTGCATAGTAATTTGCCCAGTGAAAATGCACATATGTTTGTTTTGTGCAAATGGGGCAAAAAATTGATGTTTTTTGGCTATTTGCTGCGATTTAAAACATAACATTCTGCTTCTGGCCACTATAAGGAACTTTCTATTATCCATAGCACCATCTAGTGGCCAAATTGTGTTTTAAAAAAAAATGGATCCCCCTCAATCCATATTAGGCCCTTCGGGTCTGGTATCAGTTTTATGGAGGGCCAAATGCTAAAAAACTAAATAAAATTGAGCGAGGTCCCCCCAAATTCCATTTCAGACCCGTATCCAAGCATGCAGCTTGGTAGGCCAGGAAAGGGAAGACAGCTTGAGCCCCCCTTCCCTCCTGAACCATACCAGGCCACATGCCCTTAACCATACCAGGCCGCCCCCTATGTGCGTACTGCTACTCATTTACAAGAACAAAAGATGTATCCTAGAAATAAAGACACCCAAATGTTTGACAAGTCCTTTATTTAAAAAAAGAATAAGTCCCAAGATGTATCTTGACCATCATCAAACATGTGTTTCAGCAATGCAGGTCCACGCAAATGCAGTATTTTCTGGTAGTGAATTGACACTTTGCATATCGTATATGCAATCATAAATGCAATAAGCATTGGTGAATTGACCCCTGAGTCTTCTTTTTCCAACACATGTACATTCCACTACTCTTGCTATAATCATTATGTAACCATTGCTGAAAACATGTTATAAATGCAAAAAGAAAATGTGTCCAACAAACAAATCTTCAAAACATAGTCGGTGTTGTTAGTGACCGATCTTATATACTCCTTACTCTGTGGAAATACCTTCCTTCCACTAATGTGATGAAAACTCAACAGAGATTATGACCAATCTCAGTTTGATAAGCTACTTTAGAGGCAAGAGGAGAGATCTGGGGTCTCATAGACCCCAGATCTCTCCATAAAGAGGACCTATCACATTCCATGCTATCACAAGGAATGTTGTTCATCCCTTCTGATAGCAATAAAGTTGAAAAAAAAAAAGAAAGGTACAGTGTAAAAAAATAATAATAATATATATATATAAAATAAAACGTTAAGGCTCCCCCGTCCCCCTGTGCTCATGCGCAGATGCGAATGTACATGTTGGTCCCTCATAGATAAATAAATGTTGATCGCACCATACATGTGAGGTATCGCTGCGAACATCAGAATGAGAGCAATAATTCTAGCTCCAGACCTCCTGCATAACTCTATACTGGTAACCTGTAAAGACTTTTAAACAGACACCTATGGATAATTTAACTACTTGCCTACTGGGCACTTTCACTCCCTTCCTGCTCAGGCCAATTTTCAGCTTTCAGCGCTGTCGCACTTTGAATGACAATTGCGCGGTCATGCAATGCTGTACCCAAACAAATTTTTTATTATTTTTTTGAGACAGATAGAGCTTTCTTTTTATGGTTTTTAATCGCCACTGGGTTTTTTTTATTTTTTGCTAAAAAAAATTGAAATACAGACCGAAAATTTTGAAAAAAAAAAGTTTTTCTTAGTTTCTGTTGTAAAATTTTGTAAATAAGTATTTTTTCTCCTTCATTGATGTGCACTGATGAGGCGGGCGTGCAAGTGTGGTGAGATTGGGACGACATCATATGACCTCATCCCAGGAGGAGAGAGCCACCGTCTGCCTGTCATTTGACAATACGGCGGGTGGGAGGTGGTTAATGTACCATAGTTTGTCGCCGTTCGACAGGCATGCACAATTTTAAAGTGTGACATGTTTGGTATCTACTCGGCGTAACATCGTCTTTTATATTTTGTTTGTGTTCACTAAAGTTTATAAAAGTTTTTATTTTTTCCAAAAACATTTGCGTTTAATTAACCACTGTGTAACTTTGTGACATACAACATTGCAACACCCACCATTTTATCCCACAGGGCCTGCTTAAAAAATATATATAATGTTTGATGGTTCTTAGTAATTTTCTAGCAAGAAATGCAGGTTTTTATATGTTTGTGAGAAATGTCAGAATTGGCCTGGGGTCAAGTGTTTAAGTGCCTGCCTACTGTCACCCATTGTTATCTGTTAGCTGCCTGATAACCACAATGTACACTTTGCTATATTTTACGAGGATGATATAATGCAGTCCTTTCTGCTTAGTTATGATTTCTTCAGTTCACTAGAAACAGTATTGATTAGTTATTATTTTTGGAGTTCTGACTCATTTTAAAAGCCATTGTTTTAGAATTCCAGCATTTTATTCCAGAGCTAAACATTTTATGTATTTATTTATTTTTTGCCCCCTGGCCTCATAACATAGCAGAGAAGTCATTATCTTGAATCCCGATAAATTCTGACATATATACGCAGCCTTGATGGACAGGGTCTGGATGCAGGAGTTCCATTAGCAAGATAAACTATAAATTTAATTTTATTCACTAAAACCTCTGCTTTGTTGTAATATAAAGTCAGCCATACCACGGCTAACGTTTTGTCACTGTAAATACAGCTTCTGGGAACTGCTGATTCTTGGAATAATTTCTGAGGCCATCGTAAATGTAAATTCTGATTTAAACATTATGCCTTTTTAATCCTCAAGTCTCATTGCGTGCAATACTCATATATGAGCTTATTAAAGAAACAAGAACACAGTGATTAAGTGCACGGTGCACCAAAGGACAAGCTCAAGAGCATTGGTTTGTCCTTATTTACTGGATATAAGAGGGAATATGCAACCTGAAGAAGCCCAAAGCAGCCAGTAATAATAATTGATGTTTATAGAAGTTGGATGAGTCAAAATACATTTTTATTGGTGCTCTCAGTTAATGCCAGTTACAGTATCTCACAAAAGTGAGTACACCCCTCACATTTTTGTAAATATTTTATTCTATCTTTTCATGTGACAACACTGAAGAAATGACACTTTGCTACAATGTAAAGTAGTGAGTGTACAGCTTGTATAACAGTGTAAATTTGCTGTTCCCTCAAAATAACTCAACACACAGCCATTAATGTCTAAACCGCTGGCAACAAAAGTGAGTACACTCCAATGTGACAATGTCCAAATTGGGCCTAAAGTGTGTATATTTTATGTGGCCACCATTATTTTCCAGAACTACCTTAACCCTCGTGGGCATGGAGTTCACCAGAGCTTCACAGGTTGCCACTGGAGTTCTCTTCCACTCCTCTATGATGCCATCACAGAGCTGGTGGATGTTAGAGACCTTGCGCTCCTCCACCTTCCATTAGAGGATGCCCTACAGATGCTCAATAGGGTTTAGGCCTGGAGACATGCTTGACCAATCCATCACCTTTACCCTCTTACCTTCTTTAGCAGGGCAGTGGTCATCTTGGAGGTGTGTTTGGGGTCATTATCATGTTGGAAGTCTGCCCTGCAGTCCAGTCTCTGAAGGGAAGGGATCATGCTCTGCTTCAGTATGTCACAGTACATGTTGGTATTCATGGTTCCCTCAATGAACTGTAGCTCCTCAGTGCCGGCAGCACTCATGCAGCCCTAGACCATGACACTCCCACCACCATGCTTGACTGTAGGCAAGACACATTTGTCTTTGCACTCCTCACCTGGTTGCCACCACACACGCTTGACACCATCTGAACCAAATAAGTTTATATTGGTTTCATCAGACCACAGGACATGGCTCCAGTAATCCATATCCTTAGTCTGCTTGTCTTCAGCAAACTGTTTGCGGGCTTTCTTGTGCAACATCTTTAGAAGAGGCTTCCTTCGAGGATGACAGCCATGTAGGCCAATTTGATGCAGTGTGTGGCATATGGTCTGAGCACTGACAGGTTCACTCCCCACCCTTGAACCTCCGCAGCAATGCTGGCAGCACTCATACGTCTATTTCCCAAAGACAACCTCTGGATATGACGCTGAGCCTTTGCATTCAACTTCTTCGGTCGACCATGGCGAGGCCTATTCTGAGTGGAACCTGTCCTGTTAAACCACTGCATGGTCTTGGCCACCGTGCTGCAGCTCAGTTTCAGGATCTTGGCAATCTTCTTATAGCCTAGGCCATCTTTATGTAGAGCAACAATTCTTTTTTTCCGATCCTCAGAGTTCTTTGCCATGAGGTGCCATGTTGAACTTCCAGTGGCCAGTATGAAAGTGTGAGAGCGATAATACCACGTTTAACACACCTGCTCCCCATTCACTCCTGAGAGCTTGTAACACTAACAAGTCACATGACACCGGGGAGGGAAAAAGGCTAATTGGGCCCAATTTGGACATTTTCACTTAGGGATGTACTCTCTTTTGTTGCCAGTGGTTTAGACATTAATGGCTGTGTGTTGAGTTATTTTGAGGGGACAGCACATTTACACTGTTATACAAGCTGTACACTCACTACTTACATTGTAGCAAAGTGTCATTTCTTCAGTGTTGTCACATGAAAACATAGAATAAAATATTTACAAAAATGTGAGAGGCGTACTCACTTTTGTGAGGTACTGTATGTTTATGTACTATTTCGCTTGTTAATGTATAGGCAGTAGCATCCTAATACATGAATATTAGTAATTATTTTTTTAAAAATGTCCTCCTAAATATATCTGCATTGGAGTAACACTAGGACCCAGCGCTGAATGTATTGTGTATGAATTGTTTATGAAACTGTATTCATCTAGTAGAATCGAACTGGATATGCAATAAATCTGGAAAGACAGAGCCATGAGTACAGCACAGGACATCACAAATCAGGAAAGCAATACCGCTGCAAGACAGCCCAGGCAGTGGTCATTCAGCTCACTAAAATTATATGTTATTTTCATGAGCTTTTCAAAGGCAGGTTTTCATTGTTGACGATCTGATTAGGACAAACAGTGAAAGCATGCAAGGATTTCCATGTGTTTGGCTAAGCTACAATTCTTCTGCCCTGACACTAGAAACACAAACTCATTATAAGAGAATGGTTAGAAAATACACTCACATCTTCTTCATAGAACTACATCAAAATCCAGCTCATGCTGCCTAAATAGCATTATCTAAGTGAATTCTTATATCCCAAACAAAATTTATTACAGATGTGATAGAATGCATTCTTTCATATATTCATGCATTATATAGTGGCTTAATAAGTTGGGTTGAACAAAGAAATAATAATGAAAAGACAAAACTAAATTTAAAAACATCTTTAAATATCTTGCATCCATGGAATACTAACTTAATGTATTTAAATATGAAAAATATACACATATATATATATATATATATATTTTTTTTTTACACAAACAAATTGTGGGGGCGAGCCTGCTTTGTTATTGACCTACACTATCCTACTTGACACCAAATCCAGGCTTGGAAACACTTAAAAGGTGGTGACAACTTTTCATGACACCCAAGGCTGGCAGCTGTACAGAGCTAGGAGCAGATGTTAAAAAGGAACTCCTCCCCAGGGTTAAAGGGGTTGTAAAGGCAGAAGGTTTTTTCTTATCTTGATGCATTCTATGCATTAAGATAAAAAAACCTTTTGTTTGTAGCAGCCTCCCCAGCACCCCCTAATTATTTAACTGAGCCCCATCTCTGTCCAGCAATGTCCATGAGTGTCTAAGCCATCCACTCCTCCTGATTGGCTGAGACACAGCAGTGGCGCCATTGGATCACGCGGCTGTCAATAAAAGTCAGGCAGCCAATCAGGGGGTGGGGCTCCATGTCTGAATGGACACACTGAGTTCTGACTCAGCTCGGGTGCCCCCATAGATAGCTGATGGCTGAGGGGGCACTCCATAGGAGGGAGGGGCCAGGAGCTGCAAAGAGGGACCCAAGAAGAGGAAAAATGATTTCCTGAAGGAGGGGGGAAGGGTAAAATGAATGTAAAAATTAAATTAAGGGCAAGAAATGCAAAGGAGCAATCAGGTTAGCTAAAATAGAATATGAGAAACAATGTCCTTCAGAAAGTAAAACAAATCCAAAACATTTCTTCAAATGTATCAATAGTAAATAGGTTATGAGAGAATAGATAGGCCACAGACGGGATGAATACCGGAAGCTGGTCCTTAAATGACCATGTAAGTATTAAATAATTTTTTCTCTTCAGTTATTGCAGATGAAAGAGGAAATATGGGTTTGATTGTTGTAACAGTAATACTACTGACATTTCACCAAAGGTACCTCTGTGATTGAAAACTAGTGAAACTTAATCACCAGGTTCAGATGGCTTACATCCAGAGTCCTTAGGGAACTTAGCTCAGTTATAGTCAAGCTGCTATTTCTAATTTTTAGGAACACCTTATGAACTGGAATAGTACCAACTGTTTGGTTTAGAGCAGTGGTTCTCAACTCCTGTCCTCGGGACCCACTAACAGGCCAGGTTTGCAGGATAACTGAAATGTATCACAGGTGATATCATTTGCTGCTCAGTGATTGCAGTGTATTCTAGTCTGCATCTCCCCAAGGTAATACTTAAAATCTGGTCTGTTGGTGGGTCCTGAGGACCACTGAGAACCACTGGTTTAGAGCAAATGTGGTACCAATTTACAAAAAAATATTGAGATATACACCAGGAAACTGCAGACCAGTCAGCCTAACATTACTTGAAGATTTTTGAGGGAATGGCAGAGGATTCTATACAGAAATTTTTCTGTGATAAAAGAATCATAATTGATAACCAGCATTTGTAGGAGACAGTTCTTGGCAGGGTAACCTGTTCTAGTTCTTTGAGGAAGTAAGTAAGAAACTGAATGTTAGAAGTCCATTGGACATAGTTTGCCTAGATATGCAAAGACATTTGAGACGTTACCTCATAAATATTTAATCTAAGAAATAAGGTCTGTTGGAGTTGATGAAATTGTATGTACATGGTATGACAGAACGGTCCCCAGTCACGGCATGTGTCCCCCAGGATTGCCAACCTGGCAGGTTGACAGGCTCCAGGACTGTTATTTGGCATGGAGGAATATTTTTTGGCAGTTTCCTCCAAGTTTTGCTAAATCCAGTTGGGAGCCTGGAGTCTGGAGATTTCTCAGCGATCTGGGAGGGAGGAAATCTCCAATCTTGGGACCAGGTCTTGAAAGTGGCCAGGATGTTGATTGTCCAGGTGTGTGTGGGCCTAATAGGAGAGTGAAAATCAAGGTTCTGGGCTCTCCCCTCCCGAGGAGACCAGGACGGCAAAGGAGAACCGTGCAGGTCTACACAGGTCTGTCTGAGAGGACACAGAAGGCCCTATCGGTTGGGTCATAGCAGCAAGAGAGAGTGTCAGCCAGGGTACTGAGTGGGTATGGGCCCGGGACACTATTACAAGGTCACGAGACCAAGGTCTGAGCGTGAGCAGTGAGCAGCAATGCTGACCAGTAAAGCCAGGAGGCTTGGCATTTTGACCATAAGTGATTTACTTTCCTGTGAAACCCCGGCATGGGAGAACTCTGGATGGACTGTAATTTCTGTTACAGTGGAAACTTGGTTCATGATTAACGCGGTTAATGAGCATTTTGAAAGACGAGCACTTAAAAAAAAAAAAAATTCTGACACAGTTTGCGAGTGCTGTCTCGCAAAACAAGCAGAATTAAGCCTCTGTGCATGCAATACCACATGTGGCCAGCGGTTCGGGGGCACTGGTGAGCCTCGGAGACCCTCAGAAGCATTCAGAAATATTCGGAAATACTCAGAAATGCCGAAAATGTAAACAGTTGCCGAGAATTTCAGAATGTTTCTGATTCTCTCCGAGGCTCACCAGTGCCACCACACCTCTAGCCATATACGGTATTGCATACACCAGGTGCCCCCGGACCTCTGGCCACATACAGTACTGCATTGACAAGCAGTGCTGTGGAACGAATTTTCGGAGTTTCCATTGTTTCCTATGGGGAAACTTGCTTTGATATACGAGTGCTTTGGATTACAAGCATTCTCCTGGAACGGATTATGCTCATAATCCAAGGTTCCAATGTATTTTAATAAACATGGGCTGCCATGCCTTTAAAGAGAGATCCTAACTGTCGTGAACTCACTCCAAACGCATCTACCATGAGAGCTAAACACCCCCAATATCACAATGAATAGGAAACTGGTTACATGATTTGGTCCAGAGAGCAGTGATAAATGACTCTCTAAATGGTTTAAAGTTGTGAGTGATGTGCTCCAGGGTACTGTCAATGGGCCAGTGCCATTCAGTTTGTTTATTAATGATGCAGAGACTGGAGTTAGTCACTCAGTTTCAGTGTTTGCTGATGATAATAAATAATGCAGAAAATAACTTCGGCACAGGCTTTAGCATCATTACAGCAAGACCTTGACAAATTTGGGGGTTGGACAGATACATGGTAGATGAGGTTTAATGCTGAGAAATGTAGAGTTATGCACTTGGGTGCCAAAAATACACATAAAATTGCACATTAGGAGGGTCTTTCCTAGGAGAATAAGTGATGGAAAATGATCTGGGGGTCCTTGCAGATCACAGACTTAGGCTCCATGCACACTGAAGCTGATAAACGACAGTTTCTAGTCGTTTTTTTTAACAACCCAAAAATGCCCCTTTATGCTATCCTATGTGTCCATGCACACAGTGGCGTTTTTAGGCTGTTATCTGAATGCCCTGAATTGATGTTCAAGAGTGGTTCTTCTGACCACAAAAATGCTGGATGCCGATAAACAATCATAAACGCCGTTTATCAGCGTCTGGCGTTTTTGTAGTCAATGGAAGCTAATGAAGTAAAAAAAAAAAACGCACAAAAGCGCGGACATTGATAAACGCCGATAAACGCTGCTTACAAAATGCTGCTTAAAGAATGTTTTCTAAGCAGCGTCTCCTGCCACTAAAATCCGACGCCAATAGAGCCCAGAGAGCGTCCAGTGTGCATGGAGCCTTAGCAATAGTATTCAATCCCAAGCCGAAGCTAACAAAGCTAGCCAAATAATCTCATGCAATAAAAAGGGCATACATTCATGATACCTCAGTAGTTAGTATATAATCACTTGGGCTCACTACCTGCATGATTTTAATCTCATGAAAAAACCCCAACTCATATGCTGCAAACTAGGTGCTTGCAAACAAAATGTTACATTGCACAGTAGTATGAGCAACAATATAAACCGGCCGACATTCGGCCCATGTGTACTGCAGTCAGTTCGACAGGAAGTGCGGAGCATGACCGAAAAAGGTCTGCTGATCGGGGGTCGGCAGCCAATGGCTGAGAGCGCTGGCCAGAGTGTTCTGGCAGAGGGTGGTCTCCCTGTCAGGGCGCAATAGCACAGCAGGGGAGATCACTGTACTAACGTCAGATAGTTAGTACAGAAGCTCTTCATGAGCTGTCAGGTTTTTTTTTTGTTCAGCCCTGCTGGGTTGAATGAGAAGAATTTACTAGTGTGTACTAGGCTTTAACCTTGGCCCCAGAACTAAGCATCTGAGGTGCTCTTATTGGACTGTTAGAAAGGATTAGTTAAAGTGAAAATGTGGCCCGGCTATGGACATTCAAGTATGTACATATTCTTAACAAGCAGTAAATGAGCTTTAAAGTCAATGTAAAGGCTTGCTTTAAAAACCAAAAACAAAATAACAAACATGTTATACTTACCTCCTCTGTGCAGTTGGATTTGCACAGACCAGCTCAGATCCTCCTCTTCTCAGGTCCCACTTCGGCTCTCCTGGCCCCTCCCTTCAAGTGCCCCCTCAGCCAGCAGCTTTCTATGGGGGCACTTGAGCCGAGTCAGGGCTCCGTGTATCCATTCAGACACGGAGCCCTGACCTGGCCCCCCACTCTCTCCACAGGAGCCAATGGCACCACTGCTGTGTCTCAGCCAATCGGGAGGGCTGTTGTCCTGGACGGCTGAGGGGATCGTGGACATTGCTGGAAAGAGAAGGGCTTAGGGTAAGTATTAGGGGTGTGAGGAGGGCTGATACACACAAAAGGTTTTTTTACCTTAATGCATGGAATGCATTAAGATAAAAAAACTTCTACCTTTGCAACCCCTTTAAGGCTGCATTCATACTTGAGCTGAGTGTCTTTGATTGTTTTGCAGGCTTTTTTTTTTATACAAGTGGTTGTACAGGCATTTTTTCTCATTTTGTTGTATGTCCAGGTGGGAGCAGGTACAACTTAAGACCATGGGGCGTTGTATGTTGAGCATTTTGTAGCTTTGAAATAATGAAACATAGAAGGGTAACAGCAGAAAAAAGACCAAGCAGTCCACCAATTGTCCCTCAAAACAGACGTACATTTGAACAGTGGTCAATAGCAGGTTTTCATTCTGTTGCAAGAAATAACTTTTTTCCATTTCTATTCTGTTCCAATTCAGTCTTTTAATAAACTGTATAAAAACTGTTCTGGCTTTACAGTTGGGTAGGGGTCGGGTAAGAGAATCACCAATGGCACTGAAGACTGGCCTAGGGGTGGATGCCCCCGGATGGAGGTCCCATCATTGTTGCCTTTGCCTCTCTTTAATCCAGCCCTGTCTGTTACTGATGCAGATGGCTTTCTAGCCCAGTCAGCTAAATGAAAAAATGTAAGAACTAATTATTTCATAATTGATATAAAGGTGGACACAAACTAATAGCCACAAAAGATATAAATCCACTTTGTGTGCAATCAAAAATCAATCATCTTATAATATTCTTCAATTTTATGCAATTATTCAAAAATAAATAAGCAATTAAGGTTGGAACGTTTACACCTTGTTCAGAATCGGCATTTCAATTACTTTTAATAATGCATTGTTCCTTACCTTATTATGATCAATATAACAATAAATAGTATGCTATCTCATTTTAAGCTCTTAGTCCATTCTATCCTTGCATTGCCAACATTCACAGCATTACAATATTTTGAATAATGTGACATAGCTGGAGACAATTTTTGCCTTTTTGTCTATCCATGGAGTGCCCATAAATTGTTATAAAAGAACTAACAATTTGCAGAATATGTAGAAATGGATGTGCTCTGGCAAACTAGTAGATGTACAGTGTGTATCTGCACAGAATCTATTGTTTAAGTGGGACTAAGCTCAAAAATGCAAAACAATATGGAAAGCATGCAAAAGACATCTATTCATCCACGAAGGAGGGGCAGATCAGCGTTTTATTCAGGACAATTTTGGCCACACAGCAAATCTGATATTATGACAATTTAATTTCTAAGTGTGCTAACAAATACAAAACAAATGCTCAGTAACAAATGATTCACACCCATGGCTTTCTAGAAAGAAAACTTTTTTTTTTGTAATTGCTTTTAATATAACTTTTTACAAATATACTTCTCTTCATAAGAGATGTGGTTCTGCATAGTCCTCTGGAAACAGCCATAGGTGTGCACCCCAAAGCTCAAACACACATGACTTTCTCTGCAGCCTCAGCTGCACTGGACAGTGAATGAATGGGATAGTGCTCTGTGCTGAGCGGCTTCCTGTTCATTCACAAACTTAACCACTTGCCGTCCATCAACCGCAGGTTGATGGCGACAAGATAGCTCTCCTGGGCAAACCGCCATCATCTGACGGCGGCTGCCAGATCGCGCTCACTGTGTCCGGGGAGGGCCAGGGAGCGGGTGCGGCGGACTCGATCTCCGCCAGCTACCCGCGCTACCCCCCCCGGAGTGAAAGAACGGAGGTCTGTGTAAGTAAAGTAGAGGGGGAAGGGAGTGATCACAGCCTTCCTCTATATGGAAGCTGTGATCACTCCCCTCCCCCTGCCAGTCAAACACTAAGACAGTTAGAACACGCCCAGGGAACACAGTTAACCCTTAGAGCGCCCCCTGCAGGTTAACCCCTTCACTGCCAATGGCATTTACACAGTAATCAGTGCATTTTTATAACACTGATCGCTGTATAAATGCCAATGGTCCCAAAAAAATGTCAAAATGGTCTGACATGCCCGTTGCAATATTGCAGTACCGCTAAAAATCGCAGATCGCCGGCATTACTAGTAAAAAATAATAAAAAAATAAAAACCCCAGAAATGAATTCTCATCATCCGTAAACGCGGCAACTTTTGTGCATACCAATCAATAAACGGCGATTGCGATTTTTTTTATCACAAATATGAGGAAGAATATAAATCGGCCAAAACTGATGAAAAAAACAGTTTTTTTATATATTTTTTTTTGGATTTGTATTTTAGCAAAAAGTAAGAAATTTGGGTTTTTTTGCAAAATTGTCGCTCTTCTTTTGTTTATAGCGGCGATCAGAAATGACGCAGCGGTGATCAAATACCACCAAAAGAAAGCTCTATTTGTGGGAAAAAAAGGGCGCAAATTTTGTTTGGGTACAACGTCGCACGACCACGCAATTGTCAGTTAAAGCGACGCAGTGGCGAATCGCAAAATCCTTCCACGGCTGAAGTGGTTAAGAATAGTAAACACAGTTTACTAATCTTCAGTTATGAATGAACACAGTGACTGAGTGTGCTCACTGTGTTCATTTAGAAATATTTACTAGCCCCTTTCCCCACTCTCCATTCTGGGAGGGCAACATGGGGCCCAAGCAATAGAGGGGAATCGGCACAGCACGCAGTGATTAGGGTGTGCCAGGGCACACCTGGCACACCCCCTGCCCACGCATATGCTTCTTGCATAGAGGCATTCATAGCTGAGTAGTCCATTTTTTAGTAATTAGACATTTAGGGCTCCTGCACACTGCAGCTAAAACAAAAAAAAAAGCTTCTTTTACAGGCACGTGAGCTTTTATTTCAGTTTGAAGAAGCTTGTACTTTTTTGGGCTCTTTTGCACGTTTTTATTGAGCTTATTTGAGCTCCTTTGAGCTTATTTGAGCTTTTTTGAGCATAAGTGTTTTTTTCACAAACCCTCCCCTCAGTTCATTATTCCTATTTGTGTTTACGAGCTCCTTTGAGCTTTTTCATGCTCTTTCGCCTGTTTTTGCACATTTTTGGGCACTTTGGCGCCTTTTCTGCTCAATAGCTCCTCTCAAAAACGCGAGTTTGCTGGGGGGGTTATTTCTGCCTGTAAGACCGTATACCTGTAAACTCCTGAAAAAGCCATAGTGTGTGTGGACACATGGGCTAACATAGAGGGGAGTTTCCAGGCAGAAAAAATGAGAGGTCAAAAAAGCTCAAAAGCCTGTAGGAGCTGCTTCTTTGAGCTGCAGTGTGTAACATTGGATTTTGGAAAATAGTGTAGATGTATTCGGTGTAATGTATATTACAACAGGAGTATGTCCCCTGAAATGTTATACTTGTGAAATATTTACATGGGCTAGTGGCAGTCAAAGTGCTACTGCATTTATGTAAATGTCTGTTCATTGTTTTGTATATGCATCGGTAAAAGAGGCCCTATAACCATCAATGCCATAAATGACCCTTCCTCACTCTTTTTTTTTTTTGTATAGCTTATACAATTTCATGTGCAAGTGCACATGCTTATCCTGTTGTTAGGGTAACACTTTGGGGTTGATAGGTAAATAGGATTTTCACTTTGCAAGGGAACTTGCACTTTGTGAGGGAATTTTCCCCAGAGCTTAGTGAAACTTCAATTTGCAAAGAATACCAAATCATGCGCAAGGAGAATAAAGCTTCGTACACATGATGCTAATTTCGGATGACAGAACATCCGTGTTTTGTTGGATGCTTGTCTCATGTCAAAAGTGAAGAGCGTACTAACAATACAAACATTTTCGTACGACCAAATTCATCGTCAGAAGTGACGTAATGTGTTGAATAGTTTTGTATGTATGTTTTTGTTTCTGAGCATGCCTAGTTGTGATCGTATGATTTTTTTTGTACGACAACTTGTACTAATGATACGAAAATCGGACGTTGAGTTGCCTTACAAAAAAAAATTATATAGCCCCGTACAACCAGCTTTTGTCTGACGAAGAATCAAAATCCGCTGTTGACAGGAGTATGCTAACGGTAAGAATTTCAGACGATTGGCTGTCAAGCGAAAATTCCCATCCGAAATTCACATCATGTGTACGGGTCTTTAGAAAACGTAATTTTTGCTTGCACATAATTGGCTGATCAAGAAATCAACAGAGCTGCTTCAAATAGGTTTTGTGTTACTATAGACTTGTATAGGAAGGCAAAAGCCTTAAAGTGAACAAAAGCCCATCGACATAAGCCCTAAATGTATTTTTTAACCACTTGACCTCTAGAAGATCTACTCCCCTTCATGACCAGGCAATTCTTTGCGATACGGCACTGCGTTACTTTAACTGACAATTGCGCGGTCGTGCAACGCTGTTCCCAAATAAAACTGATGCCCTTTTTTTCCCACAAATAGAGCTTTAGTTTGGTAATATTTGATCACCTCTGCGGTTTTTATTTTCTGCGCTATAAACAAAAAAGACTGACAAAGAAAAAAAATAAAATCTAATTTCTTCATTAATTTAGGCCACTATATAATCTTCTACAAATGTTTGGTAAAAAAAAATCCCAATAAGCCTAATATTGATTGCTTTGCGCAAAAGTTATAGCGTTTTCAAACTATGGGATATTTTTATTTATTTATTTTTGTTTGTACTAGTAATGGCAGCGATCAGCAACTTATAGCGGGACTGCGATGTAGTGGCAGACAATTTGGACACTGACACTTTTTGGGGACCAGTGACATTATTACAGTGATCAGTGCTAAAAAAATATGCACTGTCACTGTATTAATGACACGGGCTGGGAAGGGGCAATCAAAGGGGTAAATGTGTTCCTAGTGAGTGCTTGTATTCTGTGGAGAAGGTGCTTTTACCAAGGGAATGTATAGATCTGTGTCTCTGCTTTGCAGGGACGCAGGATCAGTGCCATCCCTATTGACAGAACGGCGATCTGCTTTGTTTACATAGGCAGATCGCCATTCTACCTGTGTACTAAACAATTGGCAGGTGCTGGCGGACATCGAATCCGCATGCGCACGCCCTACCTGAAAGAGCCAGATTACGTATATATACTGTATACGTGATGCGGCGCACAGCTGCTGCCCTGTAGTAGCAAGCAGTTAATGCAAGCACTGTAAGTACATGAATTTGACCTGTTATTATCCTCTTGCAGTCCTTGTACAGCAAAAAAGAATAACCATGGAAATCTCTGGATTTAAAGGAGTTGTAATGACAGAAGGTTTTTTTTTTTTTTTTTATCTTAATGCGTTCTATGCATTAAAGAGGAACTGCAGTCTGCTCACATAATTTGTAATAAAAACATCTATGCCATTCTGAAGTTTCCCTCTTTTCCCCACTTTGCATATTATTTTATTTATAATGTGATTCTGTACTTGCCAAATATGCTGCAGAAATTTCCCTCCACTAAGTCTGGTTGCAGCCATTTTAACTGTGGGCAGCTGAAGCTGCTGCCTGTTCAATCCCTGGATTTACACAGACACACAGAGCCACACCTCCAGCCGTGCAGCTTTCATTGGCCCTCTTATGACTCACCCCCTCCCTTCCTGGCAGGGAGCTGTGCAAGATGTCAAACACCTAGGCATTTTACCAGACAAAAAACAGGAAGTGGGCTGTATAAGGTATTTACTAGCAGAAAAAAATGTTTTATTATCCAAAGTTAAAACAACAGTACAGATTATAAGGATGGGTGTTCCCCAATTGGGATTATGCGGTGCAAAGAGACAAATAGATACAAATCATAAAATGAAAACAGTTTTATTAGTTACAAATAGGGCGATATAATCACAGTGCTGGGGAGATATATATTCCTCATGTAAGGCACCTCTAACATCGTTCACTACACAAACGCCCCTAGATGGCCGGGAACTGGGGGCGTTTGTGTAGTGAATGATGTTAGATCGATATAATCACAGTGCTCCCCAGCACTGTGATTATATCGCCCTAAGGGCTTTTTTGCCTCTGCGTCCCCAGTTTTTCGTTCTTTCGTTCTTTGACTCCTGGTAACTCTTGGACTGTGTGCACCCTCTGCAGTCCCCAATTTGCTGGTTCCCCCTGTGGCTGTGGGAATCCCTGTGGGTCTGCCCCTGGTATCTGGGGTGTCGTGGAATATTGATTGGTGCTATCGGTTCAATCCCCTGAGGAAGCCTGATTTAGGCGAAACATGTCGGGATATTCTTGACCTAATCACCAATTTTCAAATTTGGGTACCCCATCTAATGCCCTGTACAAGTGACCTGCATTTTATAATTGTATGTTATAGTTCTCACATTTCATGTCTCTGTCCCTACTGTTTGGGACTTTAAGATTAACTTTTTAGATTGTAACTAATAAAACTGATTTCATTTTATGATTTGTATCTATTTGTCTCTTTGCACCGCATAATCCCAATTGGGGAACACCCGCCCTTATAATCTGTATATATTGACTAAGGGATGAGGTGCGTCTTTGTGGAGTAAAAATCTCGGGAAGATATTGTACGGGAGAACAATTTTGAATTAAAACAAGGGCAGAGGATTTAATAGATGGAAAGATGAAAAAATGACTGAAGTTCTGCTTTAAGATAAAAAAACCTTATGTGTGCAGCATCCTCCTAATACTTACCTGAGCTCCCTCTCTATCCACCGATGTTGGAGGATTATCTCAGCTGCCCGGGACTCCCCTCCTCATTAGCTGAGACAGTGCTATTGGCTCCCGCTGCTGTCAATCAAAGTCAGTCAGTTAATGAGAAGAGAAAGGGGACAGGGCCCGGGCCGGAGCTCTGTGTCTGAATGGATACAGGAAGCTGCTTGCTGTGGGGCACTCCTCAAGAGGGAGGGTCTAGGAGAGCCGAAGAGGGACCCGAGAAGAGGAGAAACCAGGCTGCTCTGTGCAAATCCAACTGCAACAGAGCAGCTAAGTATAACATGTTTATTATTTTTAACAAAAAGAAAATGAGATTTTACAATTACTTTAAAGAGGAAGTAAACCCTGATGGGATGCAATGTAAAAGCATAATAGGCTAGTATGCATCGCATAGCCCATTATGTGGCACTTCACCTGCATTGGAAGCCCGCAATGTCCCCGTTCCAGGCCGCGTCCATCTTCTGCCCCTCTTCTTTCCAGGGTCGCGATCTCCGGCTCTGTGACTGGCAGGAGTCGCGTGCGCGCGGGAGCCGCCAATCGCGGCACAGTCTCAATGAAGAAACAACACGGAGGCCGTTTCTTCACTGCACATGTGCCCGATGACGTCCCCTGTATATCTTTTGAACAGGGCAGGTTTAGGAGATATGCAGGGAACCTACAGGTAAGCCTTATTATAGGCTTACCTGTAGGTTAAAGTGGTTGTCAAGGGTTGACAACCTCTTTAAGCTAAATTTTGCATCAAAAACAGGTTTTATGTAATCTTTTAACCACTTCAATACTATGCACTTAGAACACTTTCCTACCAGACCAATTTTCAGCTTTCAGTGCTGTTGCGTTTTGAATGAGAATTGCGCGGTCGTGCGACACTGTACCCAAACAAAGTTTTTATCATTTTATTCCCACAAATAGAGTTTTCTTTTGGTAGTATTTGATCACCTCTGCGGTTTTTATTTTTTGCGCTATAAACAAAAAAAGACCGAAAATTTTGAAAAAAAAAAATTCTCTATTTCTGTCACAAAACTTTGTAAATAAGTATATTTTCTCCATTTGCTGATGGGCACTGATGAGGCTACACTGACGGGCACTGATCTGGCAGTACTGATTGGCACTGATGAGTTGGCACTGATGAGGTGGCACTGATGATGAGGCACTTATATGCAGCAATGATGAGCACTGTTAGGCGGCACTGATAAGCAGCACTGACAGGCACTGATATGAAACACTGACGGGCACTGATATACAGCACTGATGGACACTGATAAGCGGCACTGATGGGCACTCATAGACGGCACTGACTGGCACTCATAGGCGGCACTGGGCACTGATAGGTGGCACTGGTAGGTGGGCACTAGTAGGTGGCACTGGTGGGCACTGATATGTGGCACTGGTATGCACTGATAGGGGCACTGGTACACACTGATAGGGGCACTGGTGGGCACATGTACAGAAAGGGGCCCATTCCCTGGTGGTCTAGGGTGGCATCTGCAGGTGGCACTAAGTGCCATTCATATTGGGTACTATGCCCCTTACCTGGTGGTCTAGAGTGGTCTCCCTGCTGGTCCAGATCAGCTCCCTGGTGGTCCCTGGTCGGCTCACTGGTGGTCCTGGGTGGGGACATTGCTGGTGGTCTCTGGGCAGGCTCCCTGTTGTTCCAGTGTGGCGATCCGAGGGGGGCTGTGCTGATAAATCATCAGCACAAACCCTCCCTGTCAGAAGAGCAGCCGATCGGCTCTCCACCACTCAGGTCTGCAGACCCAAGTACAGGAAAGCCGATAAACGGCCTTCCTGTGTTACACTGTGACCAGCCGTGATTGGTCATGGCTGATCACATGGTAAAGTGCTTCGGATGGATGGTTAATGGGTTATGTAATTTATGGGGTTATTTTTTTAAAATCTTGAAAACTTTATCATTTTACTTACCTAATAGCCCTATTTTGGCTGTTAAGACTTTTGCAATCATAATTTTTAATGGATGAAGCCGACTTTTTTCTGGTATTTTTCTTATTTTTAAGAATGCCTTTGCTTCAGAATATGTTATGTTTTTATAACACTTAAAGTGTTACTAAACCCAGTAATATGGAAATAGTTCATACGCCTCCCCCACAGTGCCCACAGCTTATAAATCTTCTTTTTACATTAACATTCTACCACTATATACCTTTTTGGCTGATCTGTATACCACAGTCATGTGATAAACTGCAGGGTCTGCCTGAGTGCTGAGTGTTCATGAAGGAGGAGATTTCCACTATATCCTGTGTCCTCATACTGTTATGGGAGGAGGATCATCCATTAATCAAGATGTGACTTCCCATCCACTGTGTTATTTTTTAGTTACTGGGCACAGAAGAGGGGGGGACTGGGCTGTCATTTAGGATCTGCACTCCCACATGTGTGATGTCAATACCATGTGACCTAACTAGCGAAGCTCAACAAGGAAATATTCTCTCCGGCAATAGAGACCAAACTGAGCATGCGCAAGGGGACCATTCGGACTGTGTCTTATCTGGCCTTGCCCAGAGAGACCCTGCAGGAATGGGAGGATCTGTCCATGCACGATCAAAGAGCCTTTTTACACAATACAGAGGATTAACCCCTTGAGTTCCACAGTGAGTATAACAAGCATGCTATTCTGCACATACAGACAGATTTCACTGTTGTGGGGTTGGTAACACTTTAACAAAAAAGAAGGTTGAAACTGATATTTTATAAATAAAAATGTTGCTTTGTTAGCAGTTAGGCAAGGCAATTGTCTTAGTCATTTCTGATGTATTTCTACAAGAATGCAACTAAATTCCATAAAATCTATATTGCAGATATCTTTAATACATTTATAAAAACGGTGCAATTTTTGTGTACCACATATATACTTATGTGCTCAGTAGACTCTGACCATTTGACAATTTTCCCTTCAGTCAGCTAGCAGTTATCACCTGCAGTCATAAGGTCTACATAGACATTATGGCCATCACAAAACTGGCAACATCGGGTGATGATCATGTAACACCTAAGGGTAGCAAACAATACAGCAAATTCAATTACAGTGCAGGATAAGGAGCCAAAGAACAACTGCTAATATTCACAGATAGATGTAATTGTTTTAGTGACCACTCATCGCACCGTGCGGCTCTGCCGTTAGTCCCTTGGTGTCCATGTTATGACTGATAACATAAAATGATAGTTTCTCGTAAAGTCAATCCTGTCTGCCTGTATCTCTTCTATAAACAATGATAGGTTCTGTCTACTGATGACTTTCTTTTAACCAGAGAAAAAAAGGCAATCAGCACTGCTTTCCTTTTTCAGGCTACCATCAGAACAATTTCTTTGTAAGAATTTTAGTTGCACATATCTAATCGATTTGCAGAGATAAGAAATTGTAATCCTCATATCTAATAGTGTCTATTTTATGTATGTCTTCATCCCAAGCGTGTAAAGTTATTACACTGAGATTAGCTGATAAATTTAAGTATCTATTTAGCAAGAATCTCAGTGGAATCAAATGCACATAATCTGTTTTAGCAGTCCATTTTAAAGTTGATCATATCACTGCGTAAACTACTTACATAGATAAGACTGTTTCCTCTGAAAATAGGTTATTAGGAAATGTTGTTTGTAGACAGGGTCCCAGAGGGGATTGTATGCCATTGTGGTGACCGCTTCTAAAAATATGGCAAATCTATTGTGAACGATAGTTTTCTGCTTGTGCTTTTCTTCATTGGGTGTCCTGCTACAATCTATAGATGTTGTACAAGTGGTTTAGGACAACCTCTTTCCCTATAGAGCAGGGGTAGGCAACCTTGGAGAGATGGAGATCTACTTGAACAAGACTGATGAAGTCAAAGATCACCGGGTACAGTACCCCCCCAAAAAAACAAAACAAAAAAACCCAGTAAGGCCGACCCCCTTTTTCAGGGTTTAAGAGTGCGTTGCGGCCAGAATGCAGGGTTCAGGAGTGTGTTGTGGTCAGAATGCAGGGTTCAGGAGTGCGTTGTGGTCAGAATGCAGGGTTCAGGAGTGCGTTGTGGTCAGAATGCATGGTTCAGGAGTGCGTTGTGGTCAGAATGCACGGTTCAGGAGTGCATTGCAGTCAGAATGCAGGAGTGCGTTGCGGTTAGAATGCAGGGTTCATGAGTGCGTTGTGGTCAGAATGCATGGTTCAGGAGTGCATTGCAGTCAGAATGCAGGAGTGCGTTGCGGTTAGAATGCAGGGTTCAGGAGTGCGTTGTGGTCAGAATGCAGGTATCAGGACTGTGTTGCAGTCAGAATGCAGGGTTCAGGAGTGTGTGGCGGTCAGAATGCAGGGTTCAGGAGTGTGTGGCGGTCAGAATGCAGGGTTCAGGAGTGCGTTGCGGTCAGAATGCAGGGTTCAGGAGTGCGTTGCAGTCAGAATGCAGGGTTCAGGAGTGTGTTGCAGTCAGAATGCAGGGTTCAGGAGTGTGTTGTGGTCAGAATGCAGGGTTCAGGAGTGCGTTGCGGTTAGAATGCAGGGTTCAGGAGTGCGTTGCGATTAGAATGCAGGGTTCAGGAGTGTGTGGTGGTCAGAATGCAGGGTTCAGGACTGTGTTGCGGTCAGAATGCAGGGTTCAGCAGTGTGTGGCGGTCAGAATGCAGGGTTCAGGAGTGCGTTGCGGTCATAATTCAGGGATCAGAAGTGCGTTGTGGTCATAATTCAGGGATCAGGAGTGCGTTGCGGTCATAATTCAGGGATCAGGAGTGCGTTGCGGTCATAATTCAGGGATCAGGAGTTCGTTGCGGTCATAATTTAGGGATCAGGAGTGCATTGCAGTCAAAATGCAGGGATGGAGGGTGATGTGAAGGGTGGCAGAGGACACTGTTATGGGGATGACCCTGTCAATAACAGTGTCCTTTGCCCCTTTCACATCACCCTCCCCCCCACACACACACACAGTGGTATCTTCTGCCCCCCTTTCCCCTATAGCAGTAACCTACCTCCCCCCCTTCCCTCCTCTCCCATAGCACAGTGCCCTACCTGTTTCACAGCGGAGACCGGGAGGCAGCACTGTTCTGGACAGCGGGGGAGCTGGCAGTGACTTTTCATATTAGCCAGCTGGTGATTGGTTGCTTAGGACCACCCTATGTGCTACCAACCAATCACCAGTGGTTTAACATAGTTTAAAAAAGTTTTGGCCGGCTCCTCCTCCCGCCCTCTGTCCTGAGCTTTCTCCTGGTCTCCGCTGTTTAGTGTTTACTTATGACAGCGGCGGAGGAGGTGGGAGGGAGATCCCGGGACATAGAGGGCGCAGCACAGCCGCGCATGAAGCTTGAGACTGGGAGGGAGAAAGGGCCGGCACATAGAGGGCAGGTGTCGGCGGCACATGAACCTGTTCGCGGTCCACCTGTCACCTGCCAGCGGTCGACAGGTGGACCGCGATCGACGGGTTGCCGACCCCCGCTATAGAGGTCCAAAAGAACAAGGGGCCAGCAGGAGAGCTTTCCGTTCTAATGCTGTTCACATGAGAGCACATAATTAAAGCAGAGTTCCACCCAGAATTTTTTTTTTTGTACATCAGTCAAGTCCTTTGCCTATATTGACTTACCTTTGAAGGAAAAAAAAATGTTATACTCACCCTAAGTTGCTTTTTGCTAGGTGGCCTCTGTAATCTGCCACTTTTAGGTCCTAGGCTCTTCTCCTCACTTCCTGCTTCGCTTGGCCTCCTGGGAGATGTGACTCATCATTTCCCAGGAGTCAGTGGGCTTCCCTGCACTGTAAAATCATGTTATTTCCAGACAGGAAATTACGCGATTTAAGGCAGACCAAGATCGAGGAGTGCATGATGGTTACCCACCATGCACTTCTTTCAGGAAGAGATGCCAGGAGACTACAGATGGGCTTCAGATGCCCTCACCTAAAATGGAAAAGTCCAGCAGTGAGAGAAACAGAATTGTGTCTAAAAAATACATGTAATTACTAGGCGGTTTGAAAGTAAGGAAACAAAAGGTTACATCTATTTAGTATTAATATTTTGGAGTGGATGCCAAAAAAAGAAAACATTTTCTGTGTGGAACTCCGCTTTAAAGGGTATTTCCACTTCAAAATTGACAAAACCTCGCTATATGTTTGTTAAGTGTTCCCATTCATAGAGCATAACAAAAATACGTTTAAAAACTGTTTCCTACCTTTTAGGCCTCATGGGCACAGGGTGTCTGTTTAGGCCTCTGAATGACAGAACCCTTGGCAGGAGAAAAGCTGCTTAAAAAACACAATGAAATGTTGCACACACGTTTAGACGTGTCAAGTATTTGACGTTAATGGATTACATTTGCCAAAATATTAATTAATTCTGGCAATTGGAATGCATTAACGCTTAAACACTTGACATGTCTAGCATTTAGGCGCGTTTAGTCACATTCAGCAATTTTTCTGCTCTTTAGTTCCTCTCCTGAATGCAACTTTTGTGGGGTTTTTCAGCCTGTAAACGCTCCTCTTCGAATACACCTGTAAATGCATGGACACATAGGCTTACATAGAGATGATTTAACCGGCTGAAAAAAAGTAAAACGCCTGTAAAAGTGCGTTTTTTTAAGCTCAGTGTACATGAGACCTTAGATGTTTCTAAGGAGAAGGTGTCATGGCTGACAGTCACCTGCTCTCTGCTGACTGAAGACCAAGAACTGAGCGATCAATAGTGTTAATTGCACTATTGTTAAGTACCTAAATTATTTGTCTTGATAGCTTTCTTCTGTGCTGTCACTGAACATTCTTACAAGCAGAGAAATCAGGGCCAGCAGAAGAGAAATCAGGGCCAGCAGAAGAGAAATAAGGGGCAGCAGAAGAGAAATCAGGGTCAGCAGAAGAGAAATCAGGGTCAGCAGAAGAGAAATCAGGGTCAGCAGAAGAGAAATCAGGGTCAGCAGAAGGATGAGCTCTGTGGTGTGCTGCTGCTCTATCAATGTCCAATCTCACATAATAGGATTCACATTGTAATTCCCATCCTTGTTTCTTAAATGCAAAACCATTTTAGGGCTGTTCCTGCTGGGGATGATTGCTGGGCAGCATTCCCTGCCACTCATACTTGTTTACTGAGGGGTATTTACAGGATTGTGAGAGGAACCCATGATTGTTGGGTGGTCAAGAAGAAATTGAAGCAGAACTCCATTTTACACATGGGGCTTGCACAGAAGACAACATGTATGTAAATTCACAGCTAGGTTACACATTCCCCATGGGGAAACATCTGAACTATTCCCTATGGAGAGGGGAAGGAAGCCACAGCACCCCTTTAGTTGGGAAGTACAATAAATGTATGAGGAAGATTATGGGTTGACATGCATCCTTCCGACTCCGGGAGAGGTTTATCATGGGGAACTTTACAAGAGTATGAGCTGCAGAAGTAACTGAAAAGTAACAGATGCCTCTATAGATGTTGAGAGTTATATATTTGGAAATGTGCAGTAAAGTGTTTATCTTGTTAAATATGCAATTCCAGTCATTTCTTCAAGGGACATTTCTTTGGATCACAAATTTGTGTCTGTTGAAAAGGGTACAGATGCCGATGGGGACTTGATAGTGGGATTTTAATCTGGTTAGGCCAGGCTGGGCCTTACCTAGAGTTCCCAAGAGGCTGATGTTGTCTCTCTGTTACCACCCTTAGAGAAGTAGTAACTCTGGTGAGACCTACATAAAAGGTTACAGTCCGGCCATGTTTACCACCCTAAGCCGAAGATGTTGTACACAAAGGACTTACTGTGTGCCCTGTCACATTTCAGATGGGTCAAAGGACAAAGGTACAACTGCTGATAAAGAGTGTGGACTTGATAGTGGGGTTGTAATCTGGTTAGGCTAGGCTGGGCCTTACCTAGAGTTCCAAAGAGGCTGATGTTGTCCCTACATAAAAGATTACAGTCAAGCCACGCTTACCACCCTAAGCCAAAGATGTTGTACTCAAAGGGCTTACTGTGTGCCCTGTCACATTTCAGAAGGGTCATATGAATGGCTTAATAGGCATACATTTACTGATGCTATTTTGCCTTTTGTTTTAATCACTATTTAATTGGGCAGCTGGCCATTTTTTACAAGGCACATATTGCTTGATATAAACATTTCTGGACATAACGTTTCCCATAGGATTATACAGATAAGAGTACCAGTAGGATGCGCTGCCTCTCTAAACTGGAAACATACAAGGTATATGAAACATGCAAATATGTCTGCCACAATGTAAATCCACAGATAAAAGCTGTAAACATGCTTTTTTTTTCCAAATCATCAAAACACAAGATGGTTGTTTGATTGCATGTAATTTATATTCATCATTACACAAATAATTGGCAAGACACATTGCAGCCAATTGCCTACAGAGTGAAATGTAAAAGTGCTCATTGCAAAATAAAAATGATAGCAATCGTCTCTCTTGAAGCAAGAAATGAGCATGAGGTACAGCTGGAAGATAATACAGTAAATGCAATCTGTGCAGAACGGTTGTATTGAGTCTGAAGCACAATGTACATACATTATATCTCCTGAAGGATCACTAGCTAAAGCTCTTTTTCTTTTTTTTTTAGTAACTTCCTCATTTTTTTCAACTATTTAGTCACTTGAGCAGAGAGAAAATGCAGTTTTAGAATAGATTACATACACATAAAGATGGGTGTGATTTAAATAGAATACATTCCAAGGAAGTATAGGCTAGAATTGGGTAAGTCACTTCTTTCCAACAAAGGAAAACCGATCCTTTAGAAATATTCACTTTCCCTAATGGAAATTGCTACTGTCATCTAAAAATGATTGCATGTTAGATTTGACACCATAATAGCCTTAAATTGCAAGCCAGAAATGGACAATAAATAGGACTCAGTACATTAAGATGGCCCCAGATGCAGCTTTATATATTCTGCTTGGCGTGACTACATGCAATGCTTGTATGAGTACAGGCCATTATCAGCAGTATTAGATATAAATTACTTTCTCTAAATATGGCTTTGCATATTATACTATTTTAAGTATATTAGATTAGGTAACTCTAAAAAGTTAGGGGCTGAGGCCCCTAAAACATTGGTGCCAGTAAATACTCAAAACAGTTCACTGGGTTGGTTTTCCTTCCCTGTTGTCTAATATTGGTACAAGATATGCTTTGACATCTGTTTATTAGGTTGTCTGAGACCCATCTGCTTTGGGCTGTTCTCAGCAGGCTCCCTCCACTGTTACTAATTCTATACTTTGGGCTGCGATGCACTGGGCAAAACAGCACAGGATGATGCAGACAAGGCTCAGATGGCCCATCAAAAGACAATGAACACAATCCTTACAGAAGAACGCTACCCTTCCTTAGTAATGTGTGTAAATGAAAAAATAAATACTTTCTAGTCCACGGAAGTCCAGCAATGTCTATTTCCGGCCCAACGTTCTTCCTCGGGACTCTGTTCCTCAGATCCAAATTCTGTGTTGTGCCTGCGAATGCGCAGGTTTTAGCGCGCGTTCATGCATATGTGCAGATGTCGCACATAATAGGTCATCCTCATCTAGGCAAGGATGGTGGAAGTGAAAACTATAAAAATAAACAAAACAGTATATATTGTCCAAAGACACGCTGGTAGATAATTGGTATCTGTCTAAAGTGGGCCTAGTATGTGTATGTATGAATGTGAGTTAGGGACCTTAGATTGTAAGCCCCTTGAGGGTAGGGACTGATGTGAATGTACAATGTATATGTAAAGCGCTGCATAAATTGATGCCGCTATATAAGTACCTGAAATCAATAAATAAACCCACAACAGTAAGATCAGTCTGTATATGCAGCATAGCATGCTTGTTATATTCACTGTGGAACTTAAGGGATTAATCCTCTGCATTGTGTAAAAAGGCAGTTTTATCCTGTATGCATAGATCCTTCCCTCCTGCACTGTCTATCTGGGGAAGGCCAGCTAACACAGGCAGGGTAGCCGACCTGCACATGCTCAGTTGTGTCTTTTATGCTGGAGAGAACATTTACTCGTACTCAGAGCTAGTCAGGTCACATGATATTGACATCACACATGTGGGCATGTATACAGGCTGTAGTGGAAATCTCCTCCTACCTGAACTCTCAGCACTGGAAAAACTGTTCAGGTTATCATGTAACCGTGGTATACAGATCATCCAAAAAGGTATATAGTGGCAGTATTTTAATGTAAAAAGAGGATGTATAAGCTGTGGGCGCTGTGGGGGGACGGGGACGGGACAGATGAACTATTTTCATATTACTGAGTTTAGTAATACTTTAACATTAGATGAAGGCAGGAGAGTACTGTGATCTTTGCAAGAGATGGTTATTCCCCCCCCGGCGCCCCCTGGCACCCACATCCAGCATGCACTGTGGTCGCTGTGTCCTTCAATCACAGCTTATCGGTATTCCTTTTCTCACGCGCTGTCACAACGTGAGGAGAGGAGAGCCGATAACTGGCAAGTGTGACAGGGGATATTTAGACAGATTTTCTGGGCACTGATTATCAGTGCAATGATTATCAGCGCAGCCCCATCAGTACTGCCTATTCGTGCCCATCAGTGCCACCTATCGGTGTCTCCTCATCAGTTCCGCCTATCAGTGCCACCTATAAGTGCCTATCAGTATCCATTAGTGCAGCCTATTAGGGCCGCCTATCAGTGCCCATTAGTGCTGCCTATCAGTGCCCATCAGTGCCGCCTCATCAGTGCCCAACAGTGCCACCTGTCAGTGCCGTCAGTGCAGCCTATCAGTGCATGTCATCAGTGCACATCAGCAAATAATAAAAATTACTTTTTTGCAAAATTTTATAACAGAAACTAAGAAAAAAATTTTTTTCTAAAATTTTGAGTCTTTTTTCGTTGGTTTATCAAAAGATAAAAAAACTCAGTGATGATTAAATACCACCAAAAGACAGCTCTATCTGTCTCAAAAAACAAACAAATATTTCATTTGGGTACAGTGTCGCATGACCGTGCAATTGTCAATAAAAGTGTGACAGCCCTAAAAGCCGAAAATTGGTCTGGGCAAGAAGGGGGTGAAAGTGCCTGGTATTGAAGTGGTTAAAATACAGAAAGCATCCGCCATGTCCTCACTTTCTAGTTTAATAATATTTTCCAGTTAATCCAGTACCCTTCCAGTTAAGCAAGTACTGAGAAGTCGTCATTTTAGGAAAACAGTACATGAAAATAATTAGTGGCAAAGGTTCCTAAGTGCTGGGATTTGTTTGCAGCTTTAAATTCAGGTGTATAACCAAAAACAAATCCTTTTATGGAGTGTGCAGGATTATCTGTACAGCTGTACAATCAGTTCTGCGTTTATATAATCTCACTTAATTCATTAAAATTTCCACTGAGATTACAAAGCGTGATTAATGTTACCTAGTCTTTCCAACCATAATGATTTTGTGATATGTTTTAGATGTTTCCTTGTCTATCATAGGGGTTGACAAGCATTTAATTGTCTTGTAACAAACTGCTGTGCTATACAGCAAATGTTATGAATTCACAACTTTTCAAATGTGATTGCACATTCAGCTGTTTGTGTTCATTTGAATGTGAGTATGAATGCCCTAATTAGAACAAACATCAGATGCTATGTGTAATGTGCAATACTTTCCATTATATTGGATTTCTTTGGTGCCGAACAACTCCCCGCCACTTCCCTGCTCCCATCCCATCCCATTGGATTTGTCTTGTGTTTACAGAGGGCACATTGCACAGTTTTGAATTATCATTCATAGAGCAGTAACAAGCATTTTTTACTCAGATGTTTTAGCCATAATGGAAAATTTTAGCAATTGATGATTGATCTTTTCCAAAACGATCACAAAATCATCCTGTCATTGCATGTGATCATATACCCAGTCATGGACATGGGAAAATGATGTCTTGTGACATGGTTTCACCCCTTACAGTAAATGCTCAGGTGTGCAAACATTTCTGTTTAGTACCTGTTTACATCAATGAGTTGCAGTAGTGTGTTTAATGTGCAGTATTTGTGTTTTAACATATTTCGAGCTAAGTAGACCATTCAGTTTAACCAGTTCCACACCGCCTGCCGTGTATTCACGGTGGCAGTGTGGAGGCCGTGCGCAAATCGCCGTAAAAAGACGATGATCTGCGAATGGCCGCTAGGGGGCGCGCGCGCGCCCAACGCACTCCTGGGGAGTGTTCCCGTGGCTCGGGCGGACCCGATGTCCGCCGGCGAGCCGCGATGAGCAGCCACAGGCAAAGAACGGGGGAACCGCCGATGTAAACACTGCGGTTCCCCATTCTGACCGTGCGGGCATGGGTGATCTCCTGACCCCTGTCACTGGGATCAGTTAGATCTCTCATGCCCATGGTAGCCCAGCCCCCCCACAGTTAGAACACACCCAGGGAACATAGTTAACCCCTTCACTACACCCTGCAGGTTAACCCCTTCACTGCCAATGACATTTACACAGTAATCAGTGGACATTTAAATTTCTGATCGCTGTATAAATGTCATTGGTCCCAAAAAAGTGTCAAAAATGTCCGACATGTCTGCTGCAATATCGCAGTACCGCTAAAAAAAATCACAAATATGAGGAAGATTATAAATCGGTCAAAACCAGTGAAAAAAAATGTTTTTTTATATATTTTTTTTTGGATTTGTATTTTAGTAAAAAGTAAGAAATTTGGGTTTTTTTGCAAAATGGTCGCTCTTCTTTTGTTTATAACGGCGATCAGAAATGACGCAGAGGTGATCAAATACCACCAAAAGAAAGCTCTATTTGTGGGATAAAAAGGACGCAAATTTCATTTGGGTACAACGTCGCACGACCGCGCAATTGTCAGTTAAAACGACGCAGTGCCGAATCACAAAAAGTGCTCTGGTCCTAACCTGGGAAATTCTTCTGGAGGTGAAGTGGTTAATTGGGTGGCCAGTTTAGCACTAGTGATGAGCTGGGGCATATTTGAACTAGGATCCAAACCCACGTGTGCAAACTTATCAGGAAGCTGTCGTCTGTAAGAGCCAATCATCTGCGGCTGGGGCATTCCCCACTCTGCAGTCATGTGTATACCACGGACGTAAATATGTGCAGCTGTGGGGCAAGGAATGAACCAGCTGCAGATGATTGGTCACAGCTTCCTGATGGGCTCACACATGTTGGTTCAGGTCCTAGTCTGAACATGTCCAAGATCATCACTGCTTACCACAACACACATAGAACCATACAGTGCTGGGACAAGGTCATCTAGAGCCCAGGGCGAACATGCCAAACTATGCCCCCTCCCCCAAGATGTATGAGCATTATGTGTCAGCAAAAAGTCTCCCCACAAAAACACTGAGCACTAATCTGCATGCTTACCCCCTAAGCATAAATGACTCAACCTCTCAGAACAAGTGTGCCCCCTGCTGAAAACCCTCATCACAACACAAATCTTTGCCCCCAAACTCCCCCACAAAAATTCACCCCTCCTAGCACAAATCCTCTACCCCTAAAGTGTCCCCTCCTAGTACATGTCTTCTCCGGACTTCAGACTGCAAAAATGGGGCAATGTTGCAGAATACTTACAATATTCCTTGACATCTGCATGTAAACCAGGCCAAAAGAATTGCTGGGTTATTCTCTCCTTGGTCTTCTCTATACCCAGATGTCCACCCATTATATGACCATGGGCTAAATCTAATACCATCTGGTGATAGGGTTTGGGAACCACTAGCTGCTCTACTTCCTCCTCCCCTTGCTTTACCATTTAATACAGCAAGTTATTTTTAAGACACCCCTACATTAATTTCAACAGGTTCCCCATCTACCATTTTAATGTTTTCTCTGGCTCTATTGAGTGTGGAGTCTCTCAGTTGTTCTGTACATCTAAGTCAGGTACCACATTCTGTCCACTCTCATTATTAGAGTCAGAGATCTGAAGTCTGCTATCTGCTGATGTCATGAATGTGTGTCCAGGCACCGCGTAATCCCGACCATGGAGTCAGCGAGCCGCTGAGAGCCTGAGACAGCCCGCTCCGCCCCTCCACAGCTCAGCGCTCCAATGAGCAAGGGGAGCAGAGAGGCGAGCTGCTGATTGACAGTCTACAGCTCTCTGCTCGGGGAGCTGTCAGAACCAAGTGATTGGCGATGTTCGATTGCTCGGTTCTCAGTGTAGAGGCACCGGGGGACAGATGCAGCATCCACCTAGGTAAGTATGAATATGGAAAAACCCCAAACCCATACTTCTCTTTTAAGTTTAGTCACATACACGCACATATTTACTGTATATGGATTTATTTATTTATTGGGGTAAGCATTCTTCTTCAGTCAAAAGTCAACAGGATAACTTCATTTTGCATATATAGAAATAAAACTCCTTCAGCCAGTCAGAACTGCACTTCAGGACTGAACTTTCCAAAGATTACCGAGTGCCAGCTGAAGCTTTTCTGAACACTTCTGAAGCCAGCCAAGAGCTTCTGCCGTACATTTCCAATTTTCCTATGAGGTTTGGGTTGGAGGACCCTGAAAATCACCTAGGGTGCTTCCGGATGTTTCAGAAACAATCTTGAGCACCCACTCACCTCCAAAAGGTTTCTGATCCTACCTGAGCGCCAGTACTAACGGTTCAGGAGTTCGCCGACCATTACCAAAGCTGTGCAGTAACGAGAGCCGAGTGTTTTTCTGTTGGGTTGAGCCACTGCGCACAGAGGGATGGGGGGATGTGTAGGAGCAGAGGCGTAGCTTGAAACTTGTGGGCCCTGATGCAGGAGTATTACCCCCTCTGAGGACGTAGTCCCGGGTGTTCAAAGTTCGATGCGGAGACGAGGATGTGTAGGGGGGTAGGGAGACACGCGTCACCGAGTTGGGTTGTCTTTTTGTGAGCCGAGAGCAATGACGTGTCGAAACCATTACCAGCCGCTTGAGGACTTGGCAATCATGACC
>BLSH010152871.1:636581-648157 GCA_018402905.1 Glandirana rugosa
CAGTTATTGGCACCATAGCTTGTAGACTCTATAACTTTCACAAAGACCAAATAATATCCACTAATTTGTTTTTTTTTTACCAAAGATATATAGCAGTATAAATTTTGGCCAAAATTTATGAAGAAAAATTACTAATTTGCAAAATTTTATAACAGAAACAAAGAAAAATTATTTTTTTTACAAAATTTTCGGTCTTTTTTAAATTATAGCGCAAAAAATAAAAAACCCAACGGTGATTAAATACCACCAAAAGAAAGCTCTATTTGTGTGAAAAAAAGGACGCAAATTTCATATGGGTACAATGTTGCATGAGTGAGTAATTGTCATTCAAAATGTGAGAGCACTGAAAGCTGAAAATTGGTCTGGTTAGGAAGGGGGTTTAAGTGCCCAGTTGTCAAGTGGTTAAAAGTGACAGTGAAGATATAAAACAGTAATTGTAATAGATTGAAATTCAGCAAATAGTTTCACTCTTAAAAAGTCCTAATTAAAACTGTAGTGATAGTGATAACTGTGATTCGTGTTCCAAGTGTTCATATAAAATCATTGGTGCTTCATTTGAGTGCAGCGAATCTCTTTTGCAGGGGGGTGTTCACCCCAAGAGGATTCCTTCAGTGAGTGCTCCGATCGAGTAAGTGCTCACAGAACTCTCACCTTGTTAGTTAAGATCATGTGCGCATCATGGTTTCTTTGGGTCCTATTCCTCACTTCCACGCTTCCTTCGAGTCTCGGACTGGGCAAACGATCGGTACGACCAATCGGTCCCTCACCCTCTCCTGTGGTCCTAGAACTCCATGCGTCTCAGGCAATAGGGAAGAGACAAGACGCTCTCATGGTGTAGTATTGTAAAATAGTAGTATTTATTTACCCAATTAAAAAAAGCTACAAAACTTTAAAATATACACAGCGGCGTCTAAGCTCCTTTCACTGTGTCTCCAGCAATACAGGAAATAGCCTACGCGTTACGTCATGTGACTTCTTCAGGGCCATATTACACCCGCTTGTGCATATTACCCCCCTTTCATATTTTAGTATTTATTATTTTATTTATTTCAGGTACTTATATAGTGCCAGCAATTTACACAGCGCTTTACATATACATTGTACATTCAGATCAGTCCCTACCCTCAAGGAGCTTACAATCTAAGATCCCTAACTCACATTCATACATACACATAGTAGCGCCACTACAAGATCCAATTAACTTACCAGCATGTCTTTGGAGTGTGGGAGGAAACGGGAGCACCCGGAGGAAACCCACGCAGGCACAGGGAGAACATGCAAACTCCAGGCAGATAGTGTCATGGTTGGGTTTCGAACCAGCGACCCTTTTGCTGCCAGGCGAAACTCCCTCCTGTACATATTAACCCCCCTCCCTGTACACATTTTTTGCCCCCTCTTGCCCACATTTACCGCCTTCCTTTTACACATTACCCCCCCATTCATTGTACCCTCCATGTACACATTGGCCTCCATCCCCCTACACATTGCCTTCTTGCACTTGTCCACTAAGATGTTGCACTAATTACTGCTCAGCCTAGCAGTGGTTAAAGCTGATGCTGTCTCACTGACCTGGGCTGCACACAGAGATCCCTGCATTCCAAACGGCTGTAAATCAGGCTCTCCCCTCACATTCCTGAGATCCAGGGACTAATCTGCTGACCTGTCAGTTCCCAGGAGTACACAGCAAGGACGGCAGAGCTGAGTAAAGTTCCATAACAAGAGTAGTACAAACTAAGTGCCGATTGCAGGCTTCCCAGAGAGACATCTGTTGCTTACCTGGGGGAAGTCACAGTGTGAGATACAGAGCGGCTGCAAGTTCAATGCAGAATTACTGTACTGGACCTGCAGCAGCCGCCTGGTTGGACCCGAAACGTACACGTTGGGTACCGAATTCCATCTTCAGACAACGGAACAATCAACTCTGAAATCTCTCTTTGCAGTATATGCGGTTGTAGTATGTACAATTGGTGGACTGTATGATAATATATTAAATATTTTTATGTGATCAGGTATATTCATTTACATACCTGTCCCTCATAGGAGCGACAAGTTCTTTTATATGTTAAGACTCAATAAATTGTTAATCTTTTTTTTAAAATAAACAGTGTGGTGCTGTTACCTACTTAAAGTCCCATTAAGGGGGTATCCTTGTTTTTGGTATCTAATCTCGTGGGGATGAGGTAATGACCACTTAGCCTTGCTGACTGTGGAACAACATTTCTGCAGCAGCCGCCTGGGTCCACCTGGAGCACGCCTATGTGTAGGAACTAGAGGACAGGGACCGAGGTAGGCCAGGAGGATGAAGAGCTGCCCCCGCTGTACAGGGAGAGAGCCACAGTGCTACTTGATGGTGTCATCCCGCTGTTGGGTGTCACCCGCCACGCCCGCAACCCATAGCGACGCCACTTCATGTATGCAGATAACCCCAATAGTGCTAGGGTATAACTTTGCAGGATTTACAAAATCACCTTTGACTAATGTCACAACACTACCAGACTCTAGCAGAACCGTGACTGGCTTTCCATCAACTAAAATCACACACATTTGTTTTTCCATCTGTCCCTGACATGATGGTCCATCCGCATCTTGAGTATGCTGTCCAATTCTGTGCACCAGTCCTCAGGAGGGATGTGCTGTAACAGGAGAGGGTCCAGAGAAGGGCAACAAAGCTAATAAAGGGACTGGAGGATCTCAACTATGAGGAAAGAATACAAGCATTGAACTTGTTCTCTCTGGAGAGAAGAGCTTGATAGGGGATATGATTTTAATGTACAAATACCGTACTGGTGACCTCACAATAGAAAAAAAGCTTTTCCGTGAAAGGGAATTTAAAGAGACACGCGGCCATTCGCTAAAATTAGGAGAGAAGCGGTTTAATCTTAAACTGCATAGAGGGTTCTTTACTGTAAGTGCAGTAAGGATGTGAAATTTTCTTCCACAAGCAGTGGTTTCAGCAGGGGGCATCAATAATTTCAAAAAATTATTAGATGGGCACCTACACGACCACAACATACAGGGGTATACAATGTATTATTAACATATAAGCACACACACAGGTTGGACTGGATGGACTTGTGTCTTTTTTCAACCTCATCAGCTTTGTAACCATGTAACTATGATGCAATACACGCCATCTGTGCAAAACGAGACATGCATTTTTTCAAATAAGCATTATCACACTGCATTAGTTCATCATTTAGGGAACAGTTAGCAGCAATATGACCTAACGCATGAGAATGATAACATTTCATGGATTTTTTACCTATTTGGCCAGTCTCCAGGTCCTGAGCCCACAGTCTCATTATCTGTAGCAACAGTCTTGCAATTTTTGCCCAACTTCTAGAACCCTTGAACAGTCTTACCGGATCCTCCGGGCAGTTTTTCACCCCTAGAGACATTGGGGTGGGGTGGGGTGTGGATGAGTTCAGCAAGTCCTTAGCAGCAGTATACCTCTCCACCAGGCCAACTAGCTGGTCTGCAGACTTAGGGTCTCCATGGCTGACCCACTTCCTTAAAATGGCAGGGATCACACGCAGATAGCGGTCCATGACCACACGCTCCACAATCTTATGGGCTGCCAAAGTCTGGAGCGATCAGGTAAGGATCTCAAAAGTATTCAACCGCTGTCTTCCTTCAGAAAGATCAGTGGGATTTCTTTAACCTCTATAGCTATGAAAGTATCTATAAGTACCTAACAGGCAAACCTCTCATCACCTGCTGCTATTGCATGCTTATGACTACCCTGAGGAACATAAAAATTATAAAAAAATGGAAGTAATGAAGACTGCAACAATGTGAAGCAGTTGCTTTCAGACACTGACCAGGTCTAATCTATTTTTAATGGGAAAATTAATGAGAAATGTGATTGTTGATGTTTGCAACAGCTTCAATTTTCTTCAATTTCTTGGGAAAATTGAGTACTGTCCGTGATACTTTTTTTTTTTTGCACTAACATAAAATTTTTCAGGACAAGCTTTTGGGGTATCTCCCCTTCTTCAAGGTCCAAGCAGTACTCTTGGACCTTGAAGAAGGGGAGATACCCCGAAAGGTTGTCTGAAAAATTTTATGTTAGTGCATATAAAAAAAGTATCACGGACAGTACTCAATTTTCTCTGGCACAATTGCACTAATACGGTTATAATCACCTCTTCAATTTCTTACATTTTTACATCAGCTCATAAGTGTATTCATACATTTCCATTCAATGAAATAGTCTTTGGAAATGTTAATGTTTGGACATTTTAAGAACCAAAGATGACAAACTATCTATTCATGGAAAAATATTGAAAGCCTGTATTTTTCAAGAGTTCAGTCAGAATTTGCTTTGCCTGCTTGGCTTGTTTTGCTCACGCTCAGAAAAATATACTATTATGAGGTTATATTTAAAGTTAAGTAGTAGTTATGTCAAACCAATGATGACATACACCTTTGGTGTGCTGCCTGTTTCCTAATGAAGGCACTGGTTTTAATTTGGTACTAGTAAAACAGTCTGGAAAGTTGGACTTTAACGATAGTCACTATTATTATTTTTTTTTCTTTTTCACTGCTTGTGGTGATAGAAACTCTTTTTACTATCTATAAAGATAGTAAAATCTTTGCAAAATATTTTTGCTAAGAGTATGGCAAAAATCATCTTTGCTACCATTGCTCGATGGAGCACCATTACTGTACACCAGGGGTAGGCAACCTGCGGCCCTCCAGCTGTTGTAGAACTACATTTCCCATGAGGCATTGCAAGGCTGATGGGTACAATTACTCCCAGAGGCATGATGGGACTTGTAGTTTTGCAACAGCTGGAGGGCCGCAGGTTGCCTACCCCTGCTGTACACCATAATACAGGATACCTTTATTCATTTTTTGCACGGTAACAGCATTTTCACAATCTACCACTGAATTTCCATGATGATGAAAAAATTCTGTGTTTAAAAAGAGAGTTTATATTGCATGCATTTTTACTTACTGTTTTCAGGACTATAACTTTTATTTTGACATTTTTTTACTTTTCCTTTAGGCCTGGTTCACACCAATGCATTTTTTGGTCCGTTTTCCGTTTTGCAGAAACACACTACAGTCCATTTAACATGGTTCCCTATGGATGTAGTTCACATCTGTGCATTTTATGGAAAGGGCCAGAGACTCTTTTCTGGTTTTTGGTTCCATAGATTTCAATGGATCAAAAGCGTGTATTAAAAAATGCAAAATGCACCTGGAATATGCAAACTGCAACCTGCATAGGTGAGAACCAGTCTTTAAGGCTCCATTTACACTATGGTGTTCCGTTTTGCTGCCCGTGATTTGGAAATGCCGCAAATCACGGGACGCCCTTGCGACCCCCACCCTATTTTGAATGGCACCAAATTGTGGCGTGATTTTGCCCGCCGAAACGTGCAAACAGAATGGCGGGACACCCGATGCCCTAAAGAAGTTCTTGTACTTGCATTGTGGCAATTCCGCCCGCAAAATGGAACACCATAATATGAATGGAGCCTTAGTCAGGTTAACATCAATTTTTGAACATTTTTTTTTTAGATTTCCACTTGTGACCAGCAGGTGTTTAAGGTATCATAACAGAACCTCCTTAGGACAATGACTTTTTACTACTGTGTTGTGAATAGCTTGTGTTGTAACTAGCCTCAATAGCTGTATGTCAGATTACATAAAAAACACATCAGTAAATAAATGAATGGACATACACTATATCCCTTTCATAGCAAAGGTGGTCTCAGTCTGGATTTTTTTATTCTGCTGGAGCAGTAAAAAAAGTGCATAAAGTCTGGCATGCTTCACCAACCCAGTAATATAGAAATACTCTGTATTAAGTGTTTATGTGCAAAATAAAGATGTGGAGAGGGATTGGGACACTTGTTAATTTTTTATTGCTGTCTGTGCCCCTTTTAAGGAGATTTACCCTCTCTATTTTTCCTGTTTACCATTATCATTGAACGTGAAAGTAAAAGAAAATCCCATATTTTGGGTTGTTCTCAGAAAGGTAATAGAGGGGACATTTTCCAATGGGAACACTAGTTCTGGTGACCTGGGGGGGGGGGGTCCCCAAGGGATTCCCTTAATTTGCAGGGATTTCCTCTCACTTCCTGTTTAGTTATGGATTAGGAAATGAAGGGAAATCTCTGCAATGGGATGCAGATGGCGGAAAATAATCTGACAGGGGTTATAACTCTCCCTTGCTCTATCCAATATGAAAAAAAAAGATGAATGCCTATAGTTTTACCCTAATTGCATAAAAATTTAAATAAAAACATTATTTAATGTTTTACTTTAATAGTGTACTTTCAACCATAATAGGCAGCATTTATGTATGTATCATAGATATTATTTGGGTCCATCTATTTATTAGTCCTATATTGTATTCCATTGCTCCCACTGATCCAGAAGCAAAGAGTGCAAGCCCCTTGTAAGATCCTGGTCAGTCTAATGGGAACTTACACAGGGCTGAAGACTCTTTTCCCACCCCTGGATGTGCTCAGTACCTGAGTAGCCAAGCACCAAATGTTTCATGAAGGAAGAAGTGGTGTAAAGTCCCATGTTCCCCCACAGTATACTTTCTACCTCCTCTCTGAATGAAGTGCAGGACCGGCTCTACCACTAGGCAGAGTAGGCGGCCCCCTAGGGCGCCACTACCACCAGGGGCGCCCATCCGCTGTTGATCCGTCACTGCTCTGCATCAATCACTCATGTCACTGGATAGCCGTGGCTGGCAGCACCCCAGGGTGGTAAAATGAGGTGGATCCAGGGGCACAGGTGCAGGCCTGTGGACCACGGCTAAAGAAATGGGTAGAGAGGCTCCGCAAAAAATCTCTACCTCCGCCACCTCCATCGTATAAATTGACAGGGCAAAGGGGCTGGAGTCAGGGGCAGAGCCAAAGGGGGGGCGGCAAAATGAGGTTTCGCCTAGGGTGTCAAAAATCCTTGCACCAGCCCTGATGAAGTGTTCGGGTAATGAAGGGTAGAGTATAGGTTGATGGTATAGCTGTTATTAAAGTGAAACTGTTGCTTTTTTCTGCATAGTTGAAAAACAGGTATGTTTTAAATTATTTAAAATAAAACAACAGCAAATTCCATCATAAAGTACATGAAACAATTAAATAATAATAAGCATTGTATTTTCTTTAGGCTGCAGGCATCTCAGCCAAATCCTTTGGAGGGAAAGTGGTTGAAAACTCAATTCTTGGTAAAGAAGAATTTATTGAGAAAGTACGCCAGAGCAATGAAGCTTGTAAAAATGGAGACTTTGAACTGGCCATTGAGCTGTACAGTGAGACTTTGCAGGTCGACCCCCAGAACTGTATTTTGTACAGCAACCGATCTGCTGCTTTCCTGAAAACACAGAAATATGAAAAGGCTTTGGATGATGCAATCAAAGCACGACTTCTGAATCCAAAATGGCCAAAGGTATGAGATGTTATCATTTTATTTATTTATATATTTTTGAGATACGGGGGTACAAAAACTTTTGTTAAATATCATGTATTTTAGTGCAATTAGGTCCTGATTTGTAGAAGGGCAATATTTTCATTCTTTTTACTTTCTGTTTAAGCCCTAAGGGAAAACATTAGCAAATCAGTTTTACCAGTATACCTTTAAGCGGTTCATAGAACTCTGCAGGTACAAAGATCTGTGGTCAAAGATACTGGACATTGTAATTGGTCTAGGAGAAATTTTTAAAATCTAACCCTCAATGCAACTTAAAGCGGAACTCCAGCTTTTGATACACTTTACATAGTTGGCCCAAACAAACTGTCCATCACTAACATGTGAGGCCACTGGATGTGCTGTATAAACCGTATACCGCATACTGCACTGTGTTCTGGGTTCAAGCCGAGACTTCCAGTCTTATGCCTGGAACACACTAGAGTCTATCTGAGCAGCGCTCAGCCATTCATAGAAAGGGATGTATTCTAGAAATGAATACAAATCTTCCTCTGACAGTCTGAGTCAGAGGTTGTGACATCATCAGCCCACTTCTTAATCAGATGAAACTTTGTATCTATTGCTAGAATTCATTACTTCCTATGAATGGCTGAGCGTCGCTCAGATAGACTCTATTGTGTTCCACGTAGGTCTCGGCTTGAACCCAGAACACAGTGCAGTATGCTGTGTGTAGCCTCAACTACATACCATTTATACAGCACATTCAGCGGCTTCAGATGTAAGGGTGGGGCATAGTTTGTTTGGGCCAGCTTGGCCCAAACAATCTATGCAAAGTGTGACAAAAGCTGGAGTTCAGCTTTAAATCAACCCACAAATGCATTAAAACCCCCTCGACAACTACTTACATGCAGAAAAGAAACCTACATCAGGAAAAATAATACTACATAGGCCTAAAAGTTGGATAACTACCAGAGAAGCCCTAAAATCCAGGGGGCTCTTCTACACAATTTGTGACTTAACCTAGAAAGAAATGTCTGACCATTTTCCTCCCTCCTGCCATACCTCATTCTTCATAGTGTATCCATCATAATGATAGACTAATAGAGATGCACAGGAGGTGCAAGGGGGCAGGTCAGTGGCAGCTTTTTTATTAAAATAATATATACTTTATAGGGTACTCCCATCCCCTGAGTTTTGAGGGCTCATAGGGTGCTCTAGGGTAACCCTGTTTTCGTGTATCTTGCTACTGGAGGCAAGTAGCTGCTTAGAAGGTTTAAATCTAGTATACATACATTTTAATTGTAATAGAACAAATTAATATTAACAACAGATACATGAAAGTTTTGCAAAATGCTCTTTTTTGTGTTAATGACTGTTTTGATTAATTTTCCAAATGTCACAGATGTTCTTCATGTCAGGAACCGCTTTTTCACAATGATAAAAAGAACTATACTGGACTACCTCTAAGATGTTTTACATTTTCCCCTTACCTACTTTCAGATTTGCACAGTTTAATGCTTCGGCTTGAGTCGGGGGGGGGGGGGGGTCTTTAGTTTTCTGAGTTCTGTTACTGCTATGTACACAATTAAGTCAATGACTGGTTCTATTTAAATTAGTTGGTTAATAGTTTGATATTTTGATAAACTGGTCAATCATGTCAAATTGTTTTGGCTGGATGTTTTTTTTTTTTTTTTGTACCCAGTTCTCTCAGTAACCATTTTAAGACAAATGCTAAATGAGACTTTGACGTAGAACAGACACTATCATGGCTGTTTCCTACACAGGGCTTATCAGCTGTATGCTATTACCTGCTTACTATCACATGCTCTATGGGGCTAGTTGGCAGCTTAAAGGAAACCTGTAATGAGAAAAATACAGACACTGACTTTCCTGACCTTCTAAAAAGGCTAGATGCCTGGTCGTTTCAGGTTTCTTTTAAGGTGCCCGATTGTCCTGGCGACAATGTCAATTAACAGCAGCAGACACTGCCAGCCAAGGGTAAAAATTGGAGAATTAGTGCAATTCTCTCTAAATAGACGGCACCAGAGGTGTCAGCAGTGCACCTTTCCTTCTTTGTTGAACTGGCTAACAGGATCAGTAAAGCATCCAAAGGTTAGAAGCTGATTGACTACCATGCATAGCTCGCTGCACCAGATTCTGGCTGCACCAGTTTTAGTAAATTAACTGCAAACTGTCATACAAAATAAGAGAACTAAAAATAGAGAAAAAACAAGTAGCAACAAAAATACTGGACTAAGCCCACAAATTGCTGTTAAGTAGATATATCACCTGTACACCTCTACACTACTTGGCAAACTAATAGATATCTCACAAATAGCATTAAGTACAAAATTCTCAACTAAGAGTAATAGACAGGCCAACTGCATCTATCCAACTAGACCAGGGTTACTCAACCAGGGTTCCGTGGAACCCTAGGGTTCCTCCAGAGGTTGCTAGGGGTTCCTTGAGCAATGGTCAATCTCTACCTCTCAGATAAATTCCCAATGATACCATTGATCTTTTTAGTGATCTGTAAGGGGGTAATTCTTCCCAATGACCACAAGTGTAAGGAGCATTCTTCCCATTGAACATCACACTAATGTATCATGAGTTGTAGATTTTTAATTTTTAGCAGGGGTTCCCTGAGACCAGAGAATTATTTCAAGGGTTCCTCAGTGTTGAAAAGGTTGAGAAAGGCTGAACTAGACCATATTGCAACAAACTTGTGTAGAGCATTGCGAGAGTGGTATGTATGTTTCTCTAACAAAAGATATTGACTTTGGATTTCCACTCATCCATCAATGGTGGAGCAGAGGATACCCATCGTGAAGCAATCAGAGAAGATTGTTAATGTTTATGGACATACTAAAATCACCATTTATTCTTTCGTTCTTTAGCACATCTGGAAAGGACTGTCTTGTGTTTGTAGGGTTAGGCTTAAGAGTTTGTCAGTTTAACAAAATTATACAAGGGCATTCTTCTATCACAATACCCAGTGTAGGAGGCACATTTTATTTCAGAATTATGTTAATTATAAAATAATTTAAAATAATAATATAATAATAATTTTAAAATAAAATGATAGACCAAATATTACAAAGTATATACTACAAATAAATATTGCCGTTAGTAACTTGTCAAGAAAAAAACAGTGGAGCTAGGAACTTCCAACTTGCTTCTGAAAATGCTAAATTTTCTAGCCGTTATGTTGACCCTCTGGTATCAATGCTTTCTTTCAGGACAAGAATTGAGTTCTAAAAAAACATAAGGGTCTATGCATGATGAATGAATTAATCACTGTTGTTTTCCAAATAGATTTATTTCCTAGGATCATCAGCTTTGTGTAGTGGCCATACTGCAGTATCTTGCCAATGGCGGTATTTCAGAAAAATATTATGGGCATTAGATGGAGCTGACTATCATAGGAAATAAATGTGTTAGGAAAATTGCTTGTAGTTTTATAGTGGCCGTGCCAATGCTTGAGACATTCACAAAGCATTTTTTTATATAAATAGACTCCTTAAAGTCATCATTAGGGTTTCCACCTGACTGGTGTTCTAGTGGACTGGATGGTAAAATGGGACTTGTTATAAAAGTTATTAGGAAAGACATCAAAGAAAGGGTAGCAGCTTTACATGGGCCCCTGCAAAGCAGTATTGTTAAACCACTAATCAATGGCAAATCAGTAATATTGCAAAGGCTCCTACAAGGGTGCCTACCTGTACCTGGCCCCAATGCCAATGGAAATCCAGGACTTAAAGTGCTACTAAACCCACAACAGTAAAATCAGTCTGTATATGCAGCATAGCATGCTTGTTATACTCACTGTGGAACGTAAGGGGTTAATCCTTAGCATTGTTTAAAAAAGGCTGTTTGATGCTGTATGATTCTTCTCTCCTGTACTGTCAATCTAAGTTCATATAATACACAGCAGGGTGGTAAAGCTGCACGTGCTCAGTTTGGTCTCTTATGCTGGAGAGTACATTTCTTCTTTCAGTTGAACTGTTCAGGTTACATGATATTGACATCACACATGTGGGCGTGTATACAGGCTGTAGTGGAAATCTCCTCCTATTTGAACACACAGCTATGGGCAAACTGTGCAGATTATCAGGAAACTGTGGTATATAGATCTTCCAAAAAGTATATAGTGGCAGTATTTTAATGTTAAAACTCATATTGTTCGT
>BLSH010152871.1:648167-658749 GCA_018402905.1 Glandirana rugosa
ACATTTAACGGTTTAAGAAAGAGACGTACTTTTTCCTATTTCACTGTCGATAAAAAACAAAGTAAGACTGTATGACCGTTTGGGTATCTCGTGTATCATTTATGTGGGTACAATTCTTACAATAATGCAGATAATTATGGATGTCTTATTCACTTGGATTAACTATTTTCATATTACTGGGTTTGTAACACTTTAAGAAATGCTGATTTAGCAGCTGATGGACATAGGTGAAACAGGTTTGAGAAATAACAATAGTTTTTATTTTTATCATAACGGTTCACTTATTCTGTAGGTATTAATAGACGTAATAACTTTCTTAATGTGGATGTATTTACTATGTGCTCTATGGGTTTGCCAGTCTGTCAGAATGAAACAAAAAATAGCTGTCACTTTATCCTTTTTCATGCAGAGAAAGAATTTGGCAATTTACATTTTGTGCATTTTACCAGTACTTTTTATATACATTTTGCAAAGCATGTACAAGATTTTCCATCTATCCATTCTTCCACTGGAAATTTGACACAGAAGAAAAATGCTGTGGAAAGCAGCAGGGAGTCAAACTGTAGCTCAGTTTATTAGGAAATAAGAAATGGAGAATTAGACATATCATTGCCAGGAGAGGAATAGTACATTAACATGGCACATTTGCGGTCTGCCCTAGCACAGTGAAGAGTTCATACAAAGGTGATTCCATTTTATTATACAAAGCTTAGATATAGATTAGGTGTCAGCAGCCCCTGCTGTTTCATTGAAAGTAACCTTTCTTTGCTGAGCCTAGACTTTTCTATACCTCTTGGTTTTCAGTGAATTTTATGATAAAAAGGTAGTGGATTTCTCAGTTTAAATAGCACCCCCAAAGAAAGTGTCCCATATCTTATTATGGGAAGAAACCTCTGCTTGCTTATATGACTTGTGCGCTGAAAGGTCAGGATGGCTGTCAAGAACCCAACTAACAACCCCATTATGATCCACCTCCTTGCATGGCATTTCTGGCATCCACACCAATCATGCTGTTCAGTTTGATTGGTTACCAGTATTGCAGCCCCAGTGCTGTAATTAACCTTTTCCTTGTCAACCAACTGAACTGCTAATCATCCACATGTGCAGGTGGGTCACCTTGGGGAGCTGATTGTTTGGTAGCAAGGTTTTTGACAATTGACTGCACTATTAGACATGTGCAGAGCGAAAAAATTAGTTTCATTTCGTTTCAATTTGTTATTTACATGAATTTGTTTAGTTAGATTAGTTTAATTTGTTTTATTCGTTTTTGGAATTTGTTTCATTTATTCATTTTCGAATCAATTTCAAAAAGTTTTAGAATTCGAAAAGTTTTCAAATCAATTTCCGATGGTTTTCAAATTCGAATCGTTTTCAAATTTGAATCATTTTCAAACTATGAACACTTTCCCAAAATTCCAAGGAGAATAGGGTGGAGTGGAAAATGGAGGAATAGAATGGAAAAAGATAGAATACAATAGAGTGGAATACAACAGAAAATGAAAGAATATAATGTGGTGGAGTGGAACAGAGCTGTTTTACTCTGTTTATTCTATTCTTTTGTTTTCTGTTATATTCTTTTCTAGTCTATTGTTTTTTTTCTGCTGTACTCCTTTGTTTTTTATTCTATTTTGTTCTGGAAATTGAAAAATGATTCAAATTTGAGTATTCTTTGAATTTGAATTTGAAATCTATTCGAATTTGAAAACTTTTCGAATTTGAAAACTTTTCGAATATGAAAACTATTCAAATTTGAAAAGTATTCGGAAATGATTTGAAAATGATTCAAAATCGAATTTCGTCCATATTTTCTTTTTCGTTATTTCGGATATGTTTAAATTCGGTACAATTGTAATTCGGAAATTTGGATACATCCGAATTTCTGAAAAACTAAAATTCATCAGAATTTTAATGCGGAATGAAACTAATCACACATGTCTACACACTATATGTAGGGTTGTTTGTGACTGCTAGGGGTTACAAAACAGATACAATATTCCAGGGCCAAATAAAAAAAAATATTTTTTTTTATTCTGAAACAGCAGTTGTAATGCACTTTTCAAACAATCAATAAAATGAACTCCTCATCTTTGCAGTCCCCAAAATATGCACATTTTTATCACTTCCCCTTAAGATTCAAAGGGAGCAGATAGGAGTGTATGCCGTGGCTTTGATGCTTTATAGCCATGACAAGAATTAAATCCTCTGTTGCATTTAACCGAATGGGGCTGCACTGCAACTGCTCCGCAACTGTGTGTAATGCACATGGTTGCGGGGCAGTGGAGCAGGCTTTTGGGGGTTAAAACAGGCGGTGAGGAGGTGATATAATGCATCCTCACTACCTGTCAAACACCATAGGAAAATCCATCCGCTGTGGATTGCTTTTAAGGGCCAACGCTAGTGTAAACTTGCCCTATGGGCAAAATGAAAAATCAAAAACAACATAGATGATGCAGTCTGTCACTACCTTTACCGTGGCTGTTTTTCTTTTTTTTAAGTGCTCCCCCTCCCCTACAACATAATTTTTATTACCTCTCGATCTTACCAGATCCAATGATTTTCCACTTGCTTTACAAGTGTGACAACCTTGTTCATTCTACAGTGAAATTGCACAGCAGTGCTGTCACTCTGTAGAAAGGGTAACCTTAGTTGCACAATTTACACATTTAACAACTATTAGAATAAGATATCAACCTTGAAATAAGCTTTGGGTGCAGGTCAAACTTCCACATAATCTTCAGTTAAAATGGTGAACTAATGAGGTTGTTTGAGTCTATAGAGACTGATACAGCAGGTGGCTCAGAAAAGCCAAATCTTGGGAGTTTTTCCTATGAAAGTCAGGGTTCCCAGTAACCATTTGTCTGTGTGCTTTGGAGAAGACATAGACTACATAGTACAGATCAGGGAGGGAGAGATGCAGGGAGAGATAGTTTCTGCCCTCCTTTACAATACTGCTAAAAAGTCCTACATTTACAGTCAGTGTGTGTTAAGGACATTTGGAGTAGATTGGTATAGATCACATAGTGTTTACATGGATAGATAGTTTCTGACAACATATGCAATGCCACTGACGTTCTTTATTTAAATGTTTAGATTAAAAGCTGGTTGGCGTCTTTCCTGTACAGAATGCAGCCAAGTAAAAGTGCTTAAATACTGAGCAAGGAGTCTCTACAATAGTTTGGTGTCCTTTTTCAGTGAAAAAATACACTCTAATATTGATTTGTGGATTAAAAGCTTCTCTTTGTCTATCCTTTTCAAAATGTGTTTGTGTAAAAGTGCTTAAATACTGTGCATGGAAATGCAGAATGAAATATATACACGCTGTTATGTTAATTTTTGGAGTAATTTCTGAAAGATTACTGGTATCTCTCCTGTTCAAAATGCATGCAATTTATTTCTATTTCAAAATGAAGCCTAGTAGAAATACTTTAATTTGGTGTGTGGCATCAGTACAATATTTTGATGTGTTTTTTTTCTGTGAAATAATACACTCTAATGTTGGTTTCTTGATTTAAATTGATTGTAAAGGTTTTTTTTTATCATAACAAACATGCTATACTTACCTGCTCTGTTCCCCGCCAGCGATTCTAGCTCCTCTTCCCTGCTGAGTGCCTCCATAGCAAAACCGCTTGCTCTGGGAGCACTAATGCGGGCTCGTTCCCAAGCCATGCTGTGTGTGAAGCAGAAGCCAACGGCCAGTGAGGAGAGAGAGCAGTGATGCTACTCTCGCGAACAGTGCTAAATCAAAATCAGGCTTAGGTAAGTATAGGGAAGGCTGGGGGGCTGCACATAGAAGGTTTTTGTACCTTAATACATACCTTTATATATGCTTTATAGCTGACAATTTGACAAGCTGAAAAGTGCTTAAATACTGTGCCTGAAGTCAGTACAAAATTTCTGCCTTTTTTTCTGTGAAATAACCAATAATCACATTTTGATGTATTGTTTATAAACCTTATAATATTATGTCTAGCTATGAAACTACAGCTTATTAAAAGGCCTCTTGTAGTGTGCATGGATTGAACATTTTTCTGACTTTTTTCATTGAAATAATATGCTCTGATTATTAAATTATAAACCTGCCTGGTTGCTCCTCCCTAATTTGTTGCCTAGTAAAAGTGCCTACATTCTGTGGAGCGAGTCTGTAAAATATTTCTGGCTGTTGTCTTTGTTATAATGCACTTGTTTTATTTATCATTTATAATTTATTTTATTTATATATTGTTATTCATAGTTTAAATTATAACGACCCATGCACACTGGACATTTTTACAGCTGCTGTTATTTGGCTTTAGGGTTTTTTTTTCTGCAGTCAGTAAACTCCCTAGCATAGTATCCTATGTATCCATGCACACATAGGCTGTTATCAGTGTTATTGGCAGGGGAGTTTTCTAGCAGAAAAAAAAAAAAACGCCAGAACTAATGGGTTTTGAGAGGAGTTTTTCAGCTGTATAAACGTTTTAATTGTAATAAAAGCTTAAAAAACGCTGAAAAAAAGCTGTAAAAAACGTGGCTATTCTGCTTTTATCAGCGTTTTTCAGCCATAAGCTTTTGTGGGAGTATAGTATGGCTAAAAAACACAACAGCTAAAAAAACACTGAAAACGCTATTGCAAAAATGCTGAAAAACTCATTCTATAGCTACAGCTTTCTACAGCTAATGCTACAGGTGTTTTTATAACGTCCACTGTGCATGAGGACTAGCTTTGGGTTAGTTACTGCATCAGGCAGTTGTTGCAGACACTCTGTGACCAGAGATTCTTTTTTTGTCCCCGCACCTCAATGCATCCTTTAAACCCCCCCAACAAAAACTTTAAAAGCACTGGGCACCCAACCCCCCCCCCCCCCCCACCCCAGGTTATTAAAAAGCAGGTTCCCATTCACAAATGTACCCTATCAGCAAAAAAAGCCTTCTCTGAGATAATACATGCAGCAGGGCAGGCTAGTACCTCCAGACAGTGCTTCAGCCATGACACCCAATAGTTCATGAATTGTATTGCTAAAGCATGTGTCCAAATAGCTGCAAACCCTCACCCCAGGATGTTAAAATTTGAATTCTCAGTCACAAATTCCCCATCTGCAGTGAAAGTGGATACACAGAACAACGAGTGGCTTCTAAGTGCACCATAAATAGACTTTATTGGATAAATTACAATTTATAATTCATATGTGTGTGGATGTGCCCCTCAAAAAATGTTGTGCAGAGCAGGAGTCCCATGCCGATGGAGATGGCCAGGGTAAGGAAGTCCTGTAACCACCAGTTGTTGGTAACACCGCTCTATTGCCGGACCAGGAAATGTCAGAATCACTGTGAAACTTACACCTGGCGCGAAGTGGAAATGACATCACACAAGGGGAGGACCGGCGGCCGGGGGAGCGCTCAAGCTCCTTTATCAAGCCATCATGGCATGGGGCTCTGCACAACCTCTTTTTTTCCTCGACAGGAGGAAGAGGACAGGAGCAGTGAAGAGGGACCCGAGAAGAGGAGGATCCAGGTTGCCCTGTGCAAATCCACTGCACAGAGCAGGTAAGTATAACATGTTTGTTATTTTAAAAAAAAAAGAAAAAACAAGACTTTACAATCACTTTAAAGAGGAGAGAGTCAGGAACTCTACGCTAAACAATATGGGAGGGGTTGCAGTTCAAAGAAATTGGCCAAACAGATTTGTATGTACATATGTAAACTTTGTAAACATGTAAATAACATGTAAAAAAAATGATGCCCTCCCTGCTAGATTTTTGCTTTATTATATCTTATGGAGAATGCACCATGAATCACTGGAACATATAAAGGTGGGGAGAGCATCCTAAACTCCTAAGTAGACAGGAGCCGAGTTGGAAATTATGGCAGGGAAATTTCACTGTGGGGGCATCCAAAACATATAAGAAGCCAAAGGTTTACAAAGGCTCCATCTGTAACTAAAATATCACTTGTGGAGACAGACCATTTAGCACAATACAGGCACCATATTTCTTGGTTGTGAGACTAGAAGGAAGTTAGAAGAAATCTCCCAAAGAGAGGGGAATTCCCCTCTTAGGCATTGTCTGCAGAACAGGCAATCCCCATTGGATGTTTTCTTTTTACCTCTCATTCTGGGGACAACTCTTACATTTTGGATTTGCCATCATTTTTTTCCTGGTAACAATGGCCAACAACAGCATTAAAAACAACATAACTTGACAGAGGGTTCTAACTCCCACTCCATCCAAAACTAACAAAAAAAGGTTTTCTCTGAAAACACACCTTAACAAAGTCTTTTCTGATGCACAGTACAGTATAGAGGTGGTGACATGTCTGTTGGTTGTGAGTTGTGATAAGTTAGAGAGGAGTCTGATGGCCTTTACAGGAGTAAATGAGGGCGTACTTGAACATTATTAGGTTTTTACTGACAAATGTCCCATAGATCATTTTTCTTTCTTTGTTGTTGCTTGAATCAATAGCAACTGCAGCGTGAGATAAGTATCAGACAATTCCTTCTTAACACTGCTAAATTGTGCTATGTTTCCTTCTTTTGCACAATGGTTTTCTAATGAGAACACAGTTGTTTTCTGACATTTCTTTATTGAAATGACTTGAATAATACTTATTTATTGAAGCAGGATCTAGTTAGGCAATGTTACAGAACTATTGAGAACTTGTAAAAACAATTTATATAATTGGTAAAAACTGTTTTAACCACTCCCTGTCTGCCCACAATGTAATGCGGATGGGCGGCTGGTGTAGGCAAAGCAATGTACACGTACATCACTGACTACATCTGGGTTTAGGGTGCATGCATGCACGCCCTTGGCCGGCAGCCGCTGTGATTGTACACAATGAGAGCCTGTCAGCAAGTCCCTGCCAATGATTCACGGCTGGGACCTGCTCATTGGCTGTGTACAATCACAATCAAAGTAGGAATGAGAAACTGATCTATTAGTAATAGTAGCACACTTTACACATAGGTACACATTTAACCCCTTGATCGCACTAGATGTACGCCCTTTCCCAGCCACTTTCGTTAGTACAGTGACAGTGTATAGTATTATCACTGATCACTTTATTAGTGTCACTGGTGATGTCGGTGGCAGTTAGTCAACTACCCCAACATCAATTAGTATATTGTAACCTAGTATTAATAGTATAAACATTTTTTTTTAAATTCCAGTATACATACCATAGTTTGTAGGTGCTATAACTTTCACGCAAATCAATAAATATACACTTATTAGGATTTTTTTTTTCATCAAGACATGTAGAAGAATACATTTTGGCCAAAATGTATGAAGAAATTTGATTTTTTAAATGTTTTTATTCGATATGTTTTATAGCAGAAAGTAAAAAAACATTATTTTTTGTAAAAAATTTCCATCTTTTTTCATTTATACCACAAAAAATAAAAAACCCAGCGGTGATCAATTGCCACCAAAAGAAAGCTCTATTTGTGTGAAAAAAATTATATAAGTTTTGTTTGGATACAGTGTTGCATGGCAGCGCAATTACCAGTTAAAGTAGCGCAGTGCCTAATAGCCAAAAACGGCCCTGTCATGAAGGGGTTAAAATCTTACAACCTCTGGTAATCACTAGTTTACATTATCAGCAACGTAATTCAAGATGAAACATAAATATTCTGTTTTTGGAACCCCCATGGTTTTAATTAATATTTGTCCCCTCTTCCATCACCAACTAAGCAATAATAATTGTTATTTTCAGGAATAAGGGCCAGTGAGACTAAATGCTTGTCATATTGGTTTTCACGCTAAATGCATCTGTTACATTGCCTGAAATTGCTGCATTGCTTGAAAGAAAAAAGTAACTGCAAGAACAGGGTGCAACTAAACCACCTAGCTTTATATTACCCACATTCACAACTCCATCTATTGTAGATACAATTAAATATATGCATATATCAGTTAGGTCTACCATCCCAAATAACATTGTCCTGCTGCTGTTTTTACATTGCTGTATTCTTTACTACAGTATCTTAATTCTTGCAGTTAAACCATAGTCTGTGCACTTTTTTCTCTAGTAAATTTGGACCTATCCTTGCTTATTAAAATTGTACTGCTACTAGCCAAATTTGACCCTACTGTACTCTCTGCAGCCCCTAATTCTTGTAGTAAAACACCTGTTTGAACTCTTTATTTCTAGTATACATTTTGGCCTATTATCCCTAATGTGACGTTATGCGAGGCACCACAATGGACGGGCGATACTTGCCACCTCACATGCGATCATTTTGAGGCGACTAGCGAGAGTCCGACCCGGGTTTTGCCAGCCACCGTGGGCGAACTGGTTCCGGCCCGGTCTTTCTGGTCCACTCAAACCCCTCTCCACCTGCATTTAATGACCAGGAAGAGAACAGAGGAGAGCTCTATCCTGGATCTCAGAGGGAGAAAGCTGAGAGAGCTCTGTGTGCTATTTTGGACTCTAAGAAGGTTTGCACTGTGCTTATGTCTTGTGGGTGTCGGGGACAGCCCCACACTGTATAGAGAGGAACCTGTTTATTTAGTTTAGCACCAGACGGAGATGTTTTGTTTTTGTTTGTGTTTTGAACTTGCAAACCTGAAATAATAAACCTGGCAAGCCGCCAGATTTTTAAGAAACTGTCCTACATGTCGAATGTTTGCATCTGAAGAGTGATCCCCACGAGCTAATCTCCCACACTATATAAATCTGTCCTGCTACTGGCCAATTTCTCACTTCTGTATCCTCTGTAGTATCCTAATTCTTCTAGCAAAGCACCAGCCTGTGCTCTTTCTCCAGTATATTTTTGGCCAATTTTCTCTTATTGGAATGATGAAAAAACATGTGACTGAGCTTAAAGGATAAGTTCACTGCAGGTAAAAAAAGTGCATTTATTATTTTTTGTTGCAGGAACCTGTAAAGCATTGCACCAGAGATCAGCAGATCACTGATGGCATGGAGGTCTCCTGCACACTGTCAGGGTATTGAGATACCCGTACATCCCAAATGGGTAAGCCTATACTCCCTGGCAGGAACACTCAATGAACTACCATGGCGCTTCACACCACTGTGGTAGTTCATTGAGAGCTACAAGCCGACAGATGCTAAAGATGTCAGGGCTTGTAGTTCATTCAGACATGAGGAGCTGTGTGTATGAATGACGCGTCCGTGTAGGCAGCTAGTACGGGAAACTTCTCACCATACTGCTGCCATGGGGGGGCAGTGGGCAACGGCTGCAGCTCAGAGAACATGTTACAAGTTTCACCCTAAAATCGGGTGAAACATGTAACATGTCCCAAAGGTGAACTTATCCTTTAAAGCTAACTGAAAAACATTTTTATTCAAACTGTAAAAAATCAGATTGGGGCGTGGCTGCTATATGTAAGCCAAGCCAATTGCACAAGAAAAAAAATCTGTGGCAAAGCCAAATATGCGTATCCAGTGTACACTGTTGCAGAAAAAAATGGCATCTCCCAAGCATGTTATTTGCATTTGTGTATTTTTAATTTTTCCCTTGAAGCTTTGTGAAAAGACTCCCTCCCTCCAATACAGTAAGTTTTATCATGTTTTTCTGCGTTGGTACTGTACATGTCCTCCATGGAAGTGCTAAGATTTCCATGCCTTTTATGACCTAGTAACCTTTCCTTTGCTTATTAGCCCTAAAAATGTGCAGAATGTAACTACAGAAATCCACCTCCATGGACTTCAACCTTCACCAGTGCCATTATACCCAAATCATTATAAACTGTTAATACATTCTATATTAAGATGTGCAAATGGGGTATGGTGCCCTCAAACCATAAAAAACATGAAAAGGGGCCAAGCTGCCCCTTTAAGGAGGTGTAATAAATACACCGCTTATGTGCTAAATAAACCAAGGTGTAAAGGTGGTGGCACTATACTGTGCAAAATCACGATATATTACTATACTGTATATCTAAAACATGTACAAATGGAATTGAAATGTGCATAAAATCATCTAGAACCAACATAAATATATAATTACAATCATATGCCAACAATAAAGTGCAAAAAAAAGTCCAACGTGACTGTGCCCAACACCAATATTCAAACGATTTTGATGAATAGGTATCTTCAAATGCTTCACCACAAGTGCTCTGAAAGGGGTGGCCACTCACCAGAGGTGTTTGACCCCTTATTACAGGGGGTCAAAAGGCGCTTTTTAACCGCTTAACAACGCCCCATAGACAAAAGACGTCTACAAGGCGGTTGCTTAATTCTGGGAGGACGTCTATTGACGTCCTCCCAGAATCGCGGTTCCCGCGCGCCCCCTGGGGCGCGCACACGGGAACATCCGTGACCGTCGGGTCCGGGGGACCCGACTAATCACGGATCGGGGTGAATGGCCGCTGTGCGCGGCCTTTCACCACGTGATCGCGCCGTCAAATGACGGCGTGATCACATGTAAACAAGCCGGCGGAAGCGCTGGCTTGTCTCTCCTCTCCGCACCGATTGGTGCAGTGTGAGAGGAGAGAGGGGGGAGAGAGGACACGCTGCAGCGCTGTGGGCAATGTGTAATGCCCACAGCGCTGCCAGGTCACAAAATACTCCCCCCCACCATCGATACACGCGCGGGGTCCCCCGCGCGCCCTTGGCGCTAAGACCCTCCTGCAGTTAT
>BLSH010152871.1:660177-679022 GCA_018402905.1 Glandirana rugosa
AAGGGTGTTAAGAAACGTTTTACTTAAAAAAAAAAAAAAAAAAGGGGTTTTAACAGTATACAATTGTCCAATAAAGAGTGTAGGTCGTATAAGTATGGTGTTTAATGTGGGGTTTTGTGTAAGATGATGAGGAGGGCTGGATGTGAGAAATAACCTGTTAACATATGACAATTTTGGGGAAAAAAAAAAAAAAAAAATTCATTTTGCAAAGAATTGTGGGAAAAAATTACAACTTCAAAAAATTCACCATGCCTCTTACTAAATACCTTGGAATGTCTACTTTCCAAGAAGGGGTCATTTGGGGGGTATTTGTACTTTCCTGGCTTGTTAGGGTCTCGGGAAATGAGATAGGCCGTCAGTAAATCAAGTGTGATCAATTTTCAGTGATTGGCACCATAACTTGCAGACTCTATAACTTTCACAACGACCAAATAATATACACTATTTTTTTTTTTTTTTTACCAAAGATAGGTAGCAGTATAAATTTTGGCCAAAATTTATGAAGAAAAATTACTAATTTGCAAAATTGTATAACAGAAACGAAGAAAAATTCATTTTTTAACAAAATTTTCGGTCTTTTTTTAATTATAGCGCAAAAAATAAAAAACCCAGAGATGATTAAATACCACCAAAAGAAAGCTCTATTTGTGTGAAAAAAAGGACGCAAATTTCATATGGGTGCAGTGTTGCATGACTGAGTAATTGTCATTCAAAGTGTGAGAGCGCTGAAAGCTGAAAATTGGTCTGGTTGTTAAGGGGGTTTAAGTGCCCAGTTGTCAAGTGGTTAAACCCACATGGCAACTGCTGCTTACACCAAAGCTGCTCCAGCGGTCTCTCAGGTAGCACTAGGGAAAATAGTGACTCCACCAGGGACATAAAAAGGGCTTATAGTGTAGTAACTTTAATAAAACTTGTATAATAGGTAAAAACAATATATTGCACTCATATAAAGCGTGTACGAATTGGTATGGTGGTGTAGTGCTGGCGTGCTCTCCACGCGCTGGCCTCGGATACATGTCACATAGGACCCGGAAATGACAGATCTCCGCTCCAACGTACCTTTCACCGTACTTAGCGTCTTCAGGAAGTGACGACACGCTGTTTCTGCTTTACATTTAACAAGGAAAAAACAATCTCATTGGTTGGGTTCTACAAAAATGGAGGAGACAAGAATATATATAATGAATATAAAGAATATAATGAATATAAAAAATATACAGTATATGCACAGTCACATTGGACTTTTTTTTGCACTTTATTTTTGGCATATGATTGTAATTATACATTCTATATTACATTGTGCATATAGTCACTTCACCACTAGAGCATTCATTTTCTGTACATTTAAAAAAAACTGGTTGATCCTGCCTGTCAATGTCCCTTTCTCCTGTGCCCCCACTGCAGCTTGAGATTGTGTAGACTAGTGATCAAGTGGACATGCTCAATTTTCAGTTCCCTTATAAGCCATTCATCTCCCTTTTCTTATCTGTGCAGCCCATGTGACTATAGAGTTACATATGCAGGTGTATAAACAGTGGTGAATTAAAGTCACAGCCTGTGATTGGCAGAACTTTCAAAAGATATCTTTAGAGTGTGAACAAAGTGAAAGCTATCGTCAATCAACTTAAAGTCGAAATAAAGGCAAAGTTTTTGTTTTGTTTTAGTTTTGGACAGAGTGGAGAAGCATTAGAACACTTGTCAGTTTTTATTGCTGCCTGTGCCCCCATTAGGGAGATTCACCCACTGTGTTTGTCCTGTTTACCATTATCATTGAAAGTGAAATTAAAAGAAAATCCCAAATTTTGGGTTGTCCCCAGAAAAGTAATAGAGGGGAAATTTTCCAATGGGGACACTAGTTCTGGTGACCTGAGATTTCTTTAATTTGCAGCGGTTTCCTCTCACTTCCAATGGGACAAAGATGACAAAAATATACTTTACAGGGGTTATAACCCTCCCTTACTCTATCCAAAATGAAAAAAAAATAGCTTTGCATTTAGTTCTACTTTCAATTCTGGCTAAATCACACTGTTGCTGACATCACAGAGCCGCTGCAGGCTCTGCAAGGATCCTGACATATATTTTTTACATTTCCCACACTTCTCCTTTTAAAATTAGGGGGCCCCCAGATGCTGACCCCCCCCCCCCCACGTAAATGAGTCAGGGGTACACAGTACCCCTCATCCTTCAACAAAATAATGTAAATAGTAAATACTGCACTGCACAAGTCTTCTATTTAAAAAATAGTCCCACTAATTCTATCATCACTCACGTCATCCGAGTATGCAGATCCTTGTCAATCACGATAAACAGCAGCTCACCAACCCACCAAAAAAAAGAAAGAAACCCAGTGGCTCATCCAATTCCACTGCTCACTCATTACACATGACAGCTCCTAGACAATGATATCACCCTTTGTTTATATTTAGCAGGAACTGGGAGCTGTCATTTATGGCGAGTTATCGACAAGTTGGTGGAAGTTGTTCATTGTGATTGACAAGGATCTGCATCACTGGATGACATGGCTCATGATGTAATTACATTGTTGGACACATTTTTTGATAAAGGTCACAAAGTGTGTGTTTTTCTATTATTTACATCTTTTGAATGAGTAGAACTACTATGTACCCCTTACTTATTTACATTTTTTTTAAATGCTTACAGATTCCAATAAGCCCCTACACCCACAGATGCCCACAACCACCAGGCCAGGGCTGTACTGAAAGAAGCCCCTGTCCCCATAAACATGAGGACAAGGTGCCTTACCAGGGGGTCCTAGGTGTGGTGGGCTGGCCAGGCTGCATGTTCAGAAAAAAGTCTGGTATAGAATTTGAGGAGGACCCAATGTTTTATTTCTATGTTTGTTTGTTTTTTTTTCTTTGCAACCTACACCTATAGTAGATCCACATCAAAAGTAAGGGCTTGGTATGAATTTTAATGGGAATCCACATTTTTTCCTGTGTAGGGCCCCTCTTAACATCTATAACGGAGCCTCATCTAGGATAAGGTTCTGAAATACAGTAGATGAAGGGAACACCCAATCACTTTGTTTACAAAAAAAGAAGCAGTAGATAACTGTCATCTACATACACGTGGCTGTACAAAGGCCGTACAGCACACAGAGCCTATGTAATCATTCTTCTGGGACCCGCAGCCACCAACCACAGCCACCCATTGAGATAAATAAGAGATGTATGTGCCAGGGGTTGTGCAAAGCACTTGCATGTGCCTGGATGCATGCCGCACACTATACTCGTTGCATGACTACATACAGCCGCATCTTTTAATTCATCTCAATGGGAGGCTGTGGTGTGGTGCCTGTGAAATTGGGTGCATGACGCCAAAATGCCAGTTTTGCATTGTACAGGTGTGCTACTTTACAGTCAGGTTAAGGGCTACCCCCAGACATGTTATCTAAAGGAAATATACTTTATTACTTATACTTATTATTAGCTTTATTTTTTCACTTTAACCATTATTGAAAGATATGCTCCCCACTGAACTAAATTTTTAAAAATAAGCAAGGCTGCGCCATTTGTTTGACACTCCCTTTCCTATTAGCCTAGAAAATTCCCATGACTCTTTTTCAAATTTGGCTTCCAATTAGGGCTTGGATTTGGAGAACCCAGGTATGTTCTGCTCATCTCTAGTTTTAAAGCGTAACTCCAGTTTTGTTGAGAAAAAAACATTCCCCTCTGGGTGATCTATGTACATTGCAAGGATTATAACAAACTTTTCCTACCTTTTGTTATTCAGAAGAAATCCCTGTATGTTCCCCTGTGCTGAGTGGGTCTAATGGGAGTGGTTTCATAATTATCTATCAGGTGTGCAGCTGCACAGCACTAATGAGGAAATCTGCTGGGCCTGCATCCCTTTAGATGTGTTCCTACAGGGAGTATCTCACCAAAAATGACATTTTTGTCTCAGAGGATGCCTTAAATCTGACTTGTATCTTAGGCAGACTACTGGGAAAATTGGTGAGCCAATCACACAAGCAGGAAATGATGTTTCTGGGGAGTGGTCAGTACACACTTTGTGTACAGAACAACTCCAGGTAGCCATATTGCAATGCATTTTCAGAAAACTACAGCGGCTGCAGATTGAAAAGGAAAGGTAATTTTTAATAACATTCAATCACAATATGACTTGTATCGCAATTGTATACACTATATTATATTTTCTTTATTTGCTATTTTTTTTCCCCATGAAAGTGGAGTTACCCTTTCTTTAACCGTTCCAAACTCTATCCAAAGCAAAAAAAGGTTTTACTAAAGATGAGTTTTTTTATCAGGGTACAAAAGTCAGGGTACAAAAGTCAGGTTTCGAGCTCAGATATGTTCATTGAGCAAGTGTTTACAGCTGTTCTAAAGCTGGCCATACATGGATTGAAATTTAGCAGGCTAAGCAGGGACTGGCCAAATTTCAATCCTTAACCACTTGACCTCCGGAAGATTTACCCCCCTTCCCGACCAGGCCATTTTTTGCGATACATCACTGCGTTACTTTTACTGACAATTGCACAGTCGTGTGACACTGTACCCAAATAAAATGTATGCCCTTTTTTACCCAGAAATAGAGCTTTCTTTTGGTGGTATTTGACCACCTCTGCGGTTTTTATTTTTCGCGTTATAAACAAAGAATGAATGACAATTTTGAAAAAAACAAAGAAAAAAATATTTTTTTACTTTCTTTTAAAACATATCCAATAAAAAAAAATTTAAAAATCGAATTTCTTCATCAATTTAGGCCAATAAGTATTCTGCTACATATTTTTAGTAAAAAAAATCCCAATAAGCGTATATTGATTGGTTTGTGCAAAAGTTATAACGTCTACAAACTATGGGATATTTCTATTTATTTTTTACTAGTAATGGCGGCGACCAGCGACTTATAGCAGGACTGCGGCAAACAAATCAGACACCTAACTGACACTTTGACTCTTTTTTGGGGACCAGTGACATTATTACTGAGATCAGTGCCAATGTACTAATGACACTGGCAGGAAAAGGGTTAACATCAGGGGCGATCAAAGAGTTGCAAAGGCAGAAGGTTTTTTTTTATCTTAATGCATTCTATGCATTAAGATAAAAAACCTTCTGTGTGTAGCAGCCTCCCCGGCACCCCCCCCCCCCCCCCAATTACTTACCTGAGCCCCTTCTCTCTCCAGCAATGTTCACAAATGTCTAAGGTGTCCGGGACAGGGTTCTGTGTCTGAATGGATACACAGAGCTCTGACTTGGCTTGGGTGCCCTCTTATAAATCTGTACGGGAACTCAAAAGGAGGGAGGGGCCAGGGGCAGCAAAGAGGGACCAGAGAAGAGGAGGATCCAAGCTGCTCTGTTCACAACCAATGGCACAGAGGAGGTAAGTATACCATGTTTTTTTTTTTTTTTAAAAATGAGCCTTTACAAACGCTTTAACGGTGTGCCTAGCTAATGTTTCAGTGTAGTGGGGGAGGTGCTTTTACTAGTGGAAGGCATGGATCAGTGTTTCTGCTTTACGGAAACACAAGATCCATGCCTTCTTTACTGACATTCTGCTGTTCTTCCTGTGTACCAAATGATCAGCGGCTGTTGTCAGACATCGGGTCCGCGGGGCATGCTGATCAGCTCCCCCTGTGTAAAATTACCAAGACAGTGAGCCGCTGGTGGCGCACACTCGCGCCCCAAACCTGGAAGTGCAAGATTATGTATATATACATTATCCTGCGCAGCGCAGCGCGGCTGCCCTGTAGCAGTAAATCTGCTATGGCGTGGTTGGCAAGTGGTTATATTGGCAGGCTGGTTGTACACGAGTCGATCTCTCGATCGACTCGTGTACAACCAGCCTGTCGGGCATTTTTCTCTCGATCAGTGCTACAGGCTATAGCCACCAGTGCTGATCAGTGTATTCTGGTGATGGGGAAGTCTCCCCGCTGTCAGAATACAATTGCGCAGCGAGGGGGATTTTCTCATCCACAAGTGTATGTATGGGGGAATCGAGACATTTTCTTTTGTTCAACCCGCACGAAAAAAAAAATTCTTGTGTAGGACCAGCCTTCAGAAACACAATGCTATGTCCCTTAAAATATTTTAAACTTACATATAATAATCATTAGATAATCATTTGATTATTGTTATCATGAAACATTTTGCTGCCATTTTTAGCTAGAAATAAAGTCTTTAGTTTTTCTTAGCTGTACCTGCTACTGTTAAATACAGTTGTTGAAGGTGACCATTTAAAACATGGAAGAAATATGTTATGATCACTCCCAGAGGTCATGTCATGCCGGGGATATTTGTAGAGATTGCACCATACATACAGTTTCTTGATTCACCTTGCCAGCAGCCAAGTTTTCCATAAATGTGTTCTGTGCACACTGAGGAACAGCTATATAACAAATGCGTAAAACAGATTTACAGACAAAAATGGGTTATTATTCTTGGAAAGTGATGTACTGCAATGACACATGATTATTATTAACTTTTACTTTTTAATTCAACTTTTAATAATTATTACTAATGTTTGAAAGGAATGTATAAACTGAAAATGTACTTTTATCTTTCTTTATCAGTAGTGTTTATTTATTCTAATGAATTAAAAAATAACAACTGATTTGAAATTGTCACTGTTAAATATGCACGTTTGAGTTGTTTCTTCTTCTTCCCTAAAGTCTTTCTATTATTCTAGCACCCTCTGGTGGTTACATGCATGTTTGCAATGTTATGCTCAGAATTGTGTAATACAAATCAAAAATCCTTCTTATGAAATAAACCACATTATCCTAAAGGGAAAAGTATTGTGTATGTAAAGTGAGTTTTTTGAGTGTAGGTTCTAATAATATTAATTATTATTAATTATTAATACACTAATATTAGTAGTACTTAAAGGGCATTCATTATATTATTTATTTATTTAAGGTATTTATATAGCGCTGTCAATTTACGCAGCACTTTACATATACATTCACATCAGTCCCTACCCTCAAGGAGCTTACAATCTAAGGTCCCTAACTCACATTTATACACATACTAGGGCCAATTTAGACAGGATCTAATTTACCTTCCAGCATGTCTCTGGAGTGTAGAAGAAAACCGGAGTACCCAGAGGAAACCCACGCAGGCACAGGGAGAACATGCAAACTCCAGGCAGGTAGTGTTGTGGTTGGGATTCGAACCAGCGACACTTAGTAGTACCTAAAGGGCATTCATTATATGATTTTAATATTTCAAGAGCTGGCTTTTCTATATTTTTCTGACAGTAATTCACACACAGGGTTGCCATTTCTTCTTCCAGTTGCTCTTTAATTATCAGAAAACAGCATTTAACTTAACCTTGTATTCTCACCTGAGGAGAGGGTATTCCTGGTGTATTTGATTTGTTTTCTTCTAGACACTTTACAAGCTTTGTGTCAGCATTTTTGCACATGTATTAAGCTTCAGGGGTTGGGGGGGAGAGCAGTTCTGGAGGAAGAGAGGTGTTCTTCAAGCACAATGACGCCCAAAAATATGCATATCATACAGTTACAGGTGCTCCCATTGAAGTCTATGGGGCCAGAGATAACCGAATAAGCTCAAAAAGGATCATGTCGTTTTTTGAGCTTAGGGGGACTAAGCGTACAAGTGTAAATAGGGAAAAATGTAAAAAAAATTACATTCTGCATCTTCCGCATAGTCAGATGTAGGGGACAAGCTGAAAAATGCTCAAATGCAGATGGGAGCTAAAGCCGGCTATACATGGATTGAAATTCAGCCTGTTCAGCAGGGACCGGCTACATTTTGATCCATGTATGGGAATTGTGCTTGAACAGATCGACTTCTGTTCAACAAGCCTGTTGATAATTTTCTGCTCGATCAGAGCCGCAAGCTATAACCTGCAGCACTGATCTGTGCATCCTAATGGTGGGGCAGTCTCCCTACTATCTGAATACAATAGCTCATTGGGGAGGATTCCCCCATCCACATTGAGTCTGTGGATAGGGGAATCAGGTCAGTTGTTTTGCTCAACCCACTGGTTGAACGGAAAAAAAAAAATGATTCATATATGGCAAGCTTTAGGGAACTGCTGATATGCAGCTACTTACGTTGTAAACGTCATAGAAGTGATTTGTTCTCAGATAGGTTGGGCAGACGATTAGGCCTTATGCACACAGAGTGTTAAAAACACGGCTGTTAGAGGAGTTTGACATTTTTTTTTCTGCGTCTAAACACACTTCTATATTAGCCAATGTGTTCTTTCACACATAGGCGTTTACAGGCATTTAGAGTGAGGAGCATTTAGAGGCAGGAAAAAAAATATCACTTGCACGTTAAGGAAAGGTGTGTTTTAACAGAAAAAACACTAGACATGCTTAAACGCGTGTAAACGCGCCTAAACACGCCTAAACGCTAGGCGTGTTTAGCACTTGGCAGTTCATTAATTTTAATGGCTAGAATAAATTAATATCATATATAATAACGCCTAAATGGTTGACGAGCCTAAATATGTGTAGCAATGTGCTCCCTTAAGAGTGGCTGAAAGCTGTGGTCCACCCGCCTGCTGCCCTCAATCACACGAATTACACACATCCAAAGTCACTGAACAGAACAGTACTTTGTTTTTGTTGTTTTATTTAGGGGGTTGAATTTGGATGGGGAATAGGGATGACTGTGGGATGCCCAGTAATTGAACATAGGACCTACTATATACACCTCCGGTATATACACTTCTTCTCCTCCAGCACATTACTTGCTGACCGTTACACTTCTCCTGTACTTCTCTCCAGTACACTACTTGCTGACCGTTACACCTGTCCTCCTGGTCTGAAGGGAAATTTATCAGACGTTATTACACTTCTTCTTCACCACAGCTAGCACATGGTGAGGCCTGCTGCAGCCGCTTGCAAGGCCTCTGAACCACCCTTTGTGGGTGAGAGCTGCAGGTTTCTCTCACTGAAACCAGGCAGCCTCTTGTGTGTAGCAAAGTACGTTGGTGCTAGCCGGGCCTTTGGATGAACTACTACTCCTAGCCCATCCTCCAGACCCATGTCTGTCCTGTGGTCCAATGGCTCTCCTTCCTCGACTCCCGCTCCTGGCTGCACCCAAGCCCCAGGCCTCAGGTTCATCCCCCCCAGAAGGGGGATCCGCCTGATCCACAGACCAATTTGGATATTTTCACTTAGGGGTGTACTCACTTTTGCTGCCAGCAGTTTAGATATTAATGGCTTTGTGTTGAGTTATTTTGAAGGGACAGCAAATTTGCACTGTTATACAAGCTGTACACTCACTACTTTACATTGTAGCAAAGTGTCATTTCTTCAGTGTTGTCACATGAAAAGATAGAATAAAATATTTACAAAAGTGTGAGGGGTGTACTCACTTTTGTGAGATACTGTTACTCCCTAGTTGAAGTCTTTGTGGACGAAACGTGTTGGATCTGATGAGTCCGTTCCATATCATTGCCCCCATTTCTTTTGTGTGATTGTGCTTGTGTGATCACTACAAGGAGATGTTTTTATTGATGCCCATTATTTCTAGATCTATGCAAGTGTGCTACCTTTAATAAAATCAGTGGCCAAACAGTTTTATACTATGTGGAGGTCTCTTTTTTATTATGAATGTCGACATTTATAATCTAACAAGTGGCTTGGCTGGCACGGAGAACCTTGCGCTCCACTCCTGGATGCCATTCCTGTGATTACCATCCTGACCATCATCACTACAGGCTTTGTTAAAGCTTCCTTATGGTAAGCGTATTTAATCTTCTCTTCTGGGTGGTGGATGCACTCACCATGGGGACTTTTTAAGTCAACTCTTGGATTTTTGGTTTTCACAATCATCACCGAATATTAACTTTTACTCTTTTTGATTATTTTGGACTATTTAATATGGATGATGCTATGCCATTTATAATGTTTTAATTTTCTAATTTGCACTGTGCACTTTGTTATGCTGATATGTCACCATATTTGCTGCTTAGATATATTTAGCGCTGCACTTTTTTTTTTCACCTCAAACATAACTCCACAACCTCCTCCCTAAAGGCATTGTCCACTTTCAAATGTTTTTGTTATTTTAATTAGGTATTAGTGTGGTTGTATTCCCTGTACTGTTTGTTTGCCTTGCATGTTGTGGCTGCAGTTTGTAGTATCATGGCTGATTGATTCCTGTGCCCATGGTTTGCTACAGCTAGCTTGTTCCTAGTTACCAAAGAGACAAGACAACTTCCTGTTCCAGGTCACACAGCGCTCAATGCATGTGTTGCTACCTGCTCTGCATCACATCACCTATGTGGGAGTGATAATGTAAAAAAAACCTTGCATGGCATGCTCTGTGTGTCTGTGCATGCTCTGACTGCCTGTGTCTCTTTCAGATCTAATTATTATTTAGCTCTCACCTGCACCAGTACTAGACTGAGATACCCAGGGATTGTGTGGGTAGGAATGTTTTATAACACCTTTACCATTTATAACAACTTCACTTCTCTGCATGTTTTTTATCTTTTGTACCCTTTTCCCTGGTGTTATGCATAATTCACATACTTACCCGGCCAAGTAGGGGGGAGGGGGGATTGAAGTGCAAGGATGCCTAGTGCTTAGTGCAGGGGTCCTCAGTCCCCGGGCTGCAGGCCAGTACTGGTCTGTGGCCTGCTGGCGAGGGTTGCCACGCGGCGAGGGTTGGCAGGAGACAGAGCGAGCCAGCACATCTTGAACTGTCACCCTCTGACCACCAGAGGGTGATCCTGACAGTTCTAATTGGCGGTGCTACAAGAGGAAAGTCTATGACAGTTTCAGTAATCTTTACACCGGCTCCAGTGTAGGAATCCCACCTGCAGCAGTTCACCATCCCATCTATCCTGCACTTCAGACCTTGGATCCTGCACATCCTGTAGGAATCTCACTTGCAGCAGCACACCATCCCATTCTTTCCGCACTCCCTAAGCTGGATCCTACACATCCTGTAGGAATCCCACCTGCAGCAGTTCACCATCCCATCTATCCCGCACTTCAGACCATAGACCCTGCACATCCTGTAGGAATCCCATCTGCAGCAGCGCACCATCCCATTCATACCGCATTCCATACCCTGGATCCTGCATATCCTGTAGGAATCCCATCTGCAGCAGCGCACCATCACATTCATACCACATTCCATACCCTGGATCCTGCACATCCTGTAGGAAACCCACCTGCAGCAGCGCACCATCCCATTCATCCCCCATTCCATACCCTGGATCCTGAACATCCTGTAGGAATCCCACCTGCAGCAGCGCACCATCCCATTCATCCCGCATTCCATACCCTGAATCCTGAACATCCTGTAGGAATCCCACCTGTAGCGGCTCACCATCCCATTCATCCCACACTCCAGGCCTTGGATCCTGCACATCTACTCTACAGTGACAAGCCTTTGTTCACAGAGTTCTTGTGAGTGTATTTTTAACTGTTTATTTCACAATAAAACAAACTACTACACTATACTGTTGCCTGGTGCTCCTATCTTTCCCCTCTCTCTTTTGAAGGCACTGGGTTCCCAGCCTAGAATAGGAGCCAGCCTTTACCAGTCAGTCAGTAGTATTTCATATATCTACTACTACTACTACTACTACTACAGGCTGCAACCCCCTCCCTCCACCGCCTAGCTCCCCCCCAGGTCGTGGGGGGGGGGGGGGTTGACTTTTGTATTTTAGTTTGTATCGTCAGCTTAAAATGTTTAGGACTTGTTCACTTTTAGCTTTCATGCACACTGGGCTTAAAAAACACCAGTTCTTTTGGCAGAAAAAAAAATGCTCATATAAAGCATTTTGTACAGGCGTTTAGGAGCATTTAGGACTTCGGAGCATTTCGTGGTTTTTTTTTGCCAGAAAACCTCTCTCAAAAACGCAAACCAGAAGGTTTGTTTTTTCTGCCTCTAAACGCTAAACTTACAATAGGCCTCTAAATGTCCTAATGTATGTAGCACTACCCCCCACAGGGGCTGCTAGTAACTATCTCTCCACTCCTGCACAGCCAGGCAACACGCATTCTCAGTTTGCATCCAGACGAAGAAGTCAGTCCCTTGGCTATGTTTTTATGTTTTTTTAAAGGTAACAACTTGGATGAGGGAAGGATTTATGGGATGCCCAACTTGAGGGGACACCTTCCTTCCTCTGTACAAAAGATCTTGGACCACTTTTCTTTCTGCAAATACACACAGTCCTTAGCGGATTTAGTAGCAAAGCTTGTTTACACACTAGCAGTCTCTCTTGCAAATAGCACAAAAACTCGAGGCAAACTGCATTCAGGAGTGTATCCTCTCCTTGTGTAGATCTTGATCCCAGCTACACTGCTTGCAGGCACTACCAGCCCTCCTGGCTGCTCTGAAGATCTCCCAGAGCAAGGTAATAAAGGGTTAAGCACAGCACTGTTCTTTTAGAAAGCTTGCTACATATGGCAGTCTCTCTCCTTGAATGTCCCTGGGTGTGTTGATGTATTCACACTGTCTTTTAAGGCAGAATTCAACGTCAAACCGCTGTGCTGAATTAATTCCCCTGAGTCTGCCCAAGCCCAGCCTGGAGCTGGGGTCTCCCCTAGACCTAGGAGACCCCTCCTAGGTCGCTGACAGTCTCCTTAGCACTCCATCTTCCACCGGACTCCCCTGCTAGCATGCATCCATATTTAAGGGCTGGCATAGCCACCCTTGCAGGCCTGGGGATTGGCTAGGTTCCCCTAAGTATGCAAATCAACCCTCCTGGCCTCCGCCCACTAACTCCTAGAAGTTTCTTCAAACTTCTGGAATCAGGGGGAGGCACCAGAGACCTGCCAGTGTGAGTCATCCAGCCTGACCTGCAATAAACCCTGACCCATATTCCAGACTCCCACTTACCATGTGTCAAATAAATGTGCCCGTACTTCAACACTAGCACACTAGAGGGTGCTACAGGTACATGGGCACATAGGATAACATTGAGCTGCTTCTATAGGCAAAATACAAAATTCCTGTAGAAGCAGCATTGCCCAGTGTGCATGGACCCTAAATAAAAGTTATAGAACATTTACAGTGTTCACACGGAAAGCATAGGCTAGATTGTTGAGACAGGAAGTGCCATAGACACTTAATAGGTGCTGTCACCTAACAAGATAGAATTAATCCAGAGACTGGCAGCAAAATAGTGAAAGGTTTGAGCGATAAAACATATCAGGAAAGACTTCAGGAATTTATCATGTACAGATTGGAGGAAAGAAGGGAAAGGAGGAACATGATTGAAACCTTTAATTAAGGTCAAGAGTAAGGTTCAGCAGTGAAGTATTTTGAATAAGGCCCCTTTCACACGGGGCGGGCTCCGTTCTCCTCTGTGGGTGGTTGCATTTAAACGGACCGCCTGTCCGTTTATACCCAACTGCCATCCGATCTGATTCGGCAGACGGATGGGGAATGAATTCTCATTAGTCTGTTTTTAGCAGACAGAATCCAATTGGATGTTAGCGAGTGTCAACGGACATGGGCCGCTCCATAGAGAAAAACTGACAGCCGCACCCGATTGGTTCCGCCCATGTGAAAGAGCCCTTACAAGCTAACATCCAGAACATGGGTACATGACATCAAACTAGCGGGAGGAAAGTTCAATACTAATCTTAGAAAATATTATTTTACTGAAAATGAGGGTGATGTCTTGTGACTTCTATCAGTGTCTGCTTAAAACCACTTCCCGACCAGCGCCGTAAATAGGCGGCAGCTGGTTTTGAGTGGCTGTACCGGGATATAGCCTGCATCCCCCCCTCCCGCCGCCTTCCACCACTCTTCTCCGGCCTCCCATCCCACCGGGAGACCGGAGCGACGATCCGGCGCCTCCACTGGCTAGAAGGAAACCCGGCGGCTAACGGCGCCAATTTTAAAAAAATGACAGTATTCAGATTCACCGTTTTTGGCGATCTGAATACTGTGAAGTGCAAAGGAGGGATGGGGGGTCTTTTAGACCCCCCAGCCCTCCAAAAAGTGTACCTGTCACCATATATTACTACAGGCTATATCCCGGTATCGTTTTTTAGAGTGGACGATCGGCTATCCGGGGATAATGACCGATCCGGCTCGGGAGCCACTCAGCCGTTATCCCGGGGGGCGGGAGGGGACATCCCCCCCTCCCCCTGCCTTCCACCACTCTTCTCCTGTCTCCCACCGGGAGACCAGAGCGACGATCTGGCGCCTCCGCCGGCTAGAAGGAGACCTGACAGAAGCCGGAATCGGCTCCGATTGGGTCTCCTTCGGCAAATTCCGAAGCAAAGAAGTTTACTCGGTGGCTAACGGCACCAATTTTAAAAAAATTACAGTACTCAAATTCACCGTTTTTGGCGATCTGAATACTGTGAAGTGCAAAGGAGGGATGGGGGATCTTTTAGACCCCCCAGCCCTCCAAAAAGTGTACCTGTCACCATATATTACTATCACAAGGGATGTTTACATTCCTTGTGATAGCAATAAAAGTGATCAGAATTTTTTTTTAAAGAAACAGTGTTAAAAATAAATAAATAAATAAAAAAAAATAATGTAAAGCGCCACCGTCCCCACGAGCTCGCGCAGCAAAGAAAACGCATACGTAAGTCGCGCATATGAAAACGATGTTCAAACCACACATGTGAGGTATCGCCGCGATCACCAGAGTGTGAGCAATAAATCTAACAAAAGACCTCCTGTGCACCTCTAACCTGGTAACCGTTAAAATTTTTTAAAGCGTCGCCATTTTAAATTACCGGATTTTTTCGCCATTCCGTGAGTGCGCGCAATTTTCAACTGTAACATGTATGGTATTTAGTTAGATGCGTAACATCTTCTTTGATAATATACAAAAAAATTGGGCTAACTTTTACTGTTGTCTTATTTTTTAACTCAAAAAAGTGAAATTTTTCCAAAAAAATCGTGCTTGAAAGACCGCTGCGCAAATACCTAGTGACAAAAAGTATTGCAACGATCGCCATTTTGTTCTCTAGGATGTTTGAAAAAATATATATAATGTTTGACGTTATGACGTCACGCCCAGGCCGGCGGAAGTGAACAATGCCGGGGACTCGGCAGGAAAGCCTGAGATCGTTCTTTTTTTTTTTTGATCTCAGGCTTTCCAGCCTGGAGGAGAGATGTGGGTCTTATAGATCCCACATCTCTCCATAAAGAGGACCTGTCATGCACTATTCCTATTACACAGGATGTTTACATTCCTTGTAATAGGAATAAAAGTGATCAAAAAAACTTTTTTTTAAGAGAAAGTGTAAAAATAAAAATTTTTTAAATAAAATGAACAATATAAAAAAAAAAATGAAAGTGCAGAAGCAAACGCATACGTAGGTCGCGCCCGCATATGTAAACTATTTTCAAACACACATGTGAGTTATCACTGCAAACATTGTGAGAGCAATAATTCTAGCCCAAAACTTCCTCTGTAACTCTAAACAAGTAAATGTAAATGTAAACTGTTTTAATCACCTGTGGAGATTTTTAAATGCCCCCCCCCCCTTACGTGCCACATTTGGCATGCCATTTTTTTGGGGAGGGAGTGGGTGCCTAGTTTTGACAGGTACTTCCTGTCCCACTTCCTGTCCCACTTCCCGCTTCGGTCGCCTCGCTGCCTAGGTGACTCCTCCTCTCCCCCTCCCTCTCTACTATCTTCTGGGACACGTCACAGGTCCCAGACGATTCATTGGCAACTAAGAGAGCGCAGCGCAACTCGCGCATGTGCAGTGCTCGCCCGGCTGTCAAGCCGCAAGCTGTCACTGCCAGGCGCCCATACTTGCAATGACAGCACCGCAGAGAGGTGGGGGAGAGGAGCGAGGCTTCGGGCGGCTGCATCGCTGGACTGTGGGACAGGTGAGTGGCTGTTTATTAAAAGTCAGCAGCAAACGAGTAGAAATCCGCTTTAGGTACCGAAGTTCGGTGCCATACCATGAGCGTGCGCAATTTTAAAGCCTGACATGTCAGGTATCCATTTACCCGGCTTTCACATTATACAAAAAATTGGGCTAACTTAACTGTTTTGTTTCTTTTTTATTCACAAAAGTGTTTTTTTTTCCCAAAAAATTGCTGCGCAAATATCGTGTGACATAAAAAGTTGCAATGACCGCCATTTTATACCCTAGGGTGTCTGCCAAAAAATATATATATAATGTTTGGAGGTTCTGGGTAATTTTCTAGCAAAAAAGTGATGATTTTTACATGTAGGAGAGGAGTGCTGGAATTTGCGTGGTATAGAAGTGGTTAAAATGCACTGTTCTAAAGATCATTTTTTGTTATTTAAGCATTGTTTACCTGGCCAGGGGACTGATACATCATTTAAACTTGCCATAGATGACTATTTTTTTTGTTTGATCAGAAAAAAAAAAACGATTCCTCCATCCTCGTCTCAAGCAAGGTGGATGGAGGAATCCTCCCTGCTGGGGACCGGTACACTGATCAGGGGCTGCAAACGGTGATCCAGAAAAATTTCCCAACTTTCCCATTCCACAAAAGTCAATCTAACAATTGAGTCCTGCGAATAGGGACGTTTGTTTTTCGGCAAGCACATGGAAGGAAACATTTGCCAGGAGTATGCTGTATGAATATTGTAGATACAAATTTAAAGACTGCAACTGCTGTTGTGTTGGCCTTAAATTGTTGCTGCTGCTTTGTAACCCCTGACAGGGTTATTGTAAGAACATAAGGATTTCTTTACACTTTGCCTCTTTTCATAAAGAATATAAAGTCGTCATTGTAGCTGTGAAGCTGATTTGTACATATAAATCACAGGATTAGTGTAGTTAGAAATCTTAAAATGTAAACTCTATCTTTTCTTTTCCTAATCTTAGAACAAGGGTGTTGCAAACTACAGTATTCAATGACATGCAAAAAAGGATTTTTTTTTTAATGAGTGGCATTGTTGAAGTAATTGAATGAAAGTTTAAATATTAAAAGGATTTTCCACATGAAAAGAGACCATGTCGCCAGATAATTCATTTCAACAACATGCTTCATATGTTATTAATATAATTATAATTACATATTTCATAGTACCTGTAAAATCCAGTGGCGGCCCGTCCATTAAGGGCACACGGGCGCCGCCTCCTCTATCACTCCACCCCCTATATGCTAAATGGATAGAATGCATGAATCTACCCCCGGCCGCCGTGGCCACCACCTATTCATGCATCCGGCCCCTTTCAGGACGCTGGATGCCTGAATTACAGCGGCTGGGTTGTTTTTTTTAAGCACCTGATTAGAGCCATAGGCTCTAATAGGCTTTAAAATAGAGTGGACTCGGAGCGCAGAGCATTGCTCTCGGAGCCCACACACGTGTGTTAGAAAAACATATGAATATTTGCTTTTCTAACACTGCACCACCTCTCTACCACTCAGGAAGCACAGGTGTGATTCCCGTCACCTGATTGGCTGAAAGGACAGGTGCTCCTATTGGACGCCTAGCAGGAGGAAAAAAGAGATGCACGGCAGAAGCATGGAGAACACAGGAGCCTTCTCATAAGCCCTACCCCTTATAGAACCCACCCACTTTGTCCCCTGTATTCCACATATTGTGTCAGGAGTATCACAGGACACAGTATACAGCGCAGCATCACAGGTGGGGTATATTGCAGCCAGTAACACAGTATGCAGCCAGTACACAGGTATTGCAGCCAGTACACAGGTATTGCAGCCAGTATCACAGTATACAGCCAGTACACAGGTATTGCAGCCAGTATCACAGTATACAGCCAGTAGACAGGTATTGCAGTCAGTATTACAGTATGCAGCCAGGACACAGGTATTGCAGCTAGTACACAGATATTGCAGCCAGTACACAGGTATTGCAGCCAGTATCACAGTATGCAGCCAGTACACAGGTATTGCAGCCAGTACATAAGTATTTCAGCCACTATCACAGGTATTGCAGCCAGTACTCAGGTATTGCAGCCAGTATCACAGGTATTGCATCCAGTACACAGGTTTTGCAGCCAGTACACACGTATTACAGCCAGTATCACAGGTATTGCAGCCTGTACACAGGTATTGCAGCCAGTATCACAGGTGTTGCAGCCAGTACACAGGTATTGCAGCCAGTATCACAGGTATTGCAGCCAGTACACAGGTATTGAAGCCAGTATCACAGGTATTGCAGCCAGTACACAGGTATTGCAGCCAGTATCACAGGTATTACAGCCAGTATCACAGGTATTCCAGCCAATACACAGGTGTTGCAGCCAGTATCACAGGTATTGCAGCCAGTATCACAGGTATTGCAGCCAGTAAACACGTATTGCAGCCAGTATACAGGTATTGCAGCCAGTACACAGCACAGCAGTATGGTACCTCAGGGGAGTCAGGCCACTCTCTCTCACACGGCTCTCACGCGGGAATAACAGACATGCATTCTGGACATTTCCAGTCCAAGCACCAGCATGTCTGCCAATCCTGCCCCTGCGACCTGACAAAGCAGTCGCTGGCTGGAGGCCAGTGACTGAGGCCATAGCCAATTAGTGTATCTATGTGTGCTTCGGTGGCGCACATAGATTCCCTTTAAAGGCCGACCTATGTTTTTTTTTGGAGGAGCCGCCGCTAAGCGAAAGCCTGGAAATCCTGATCTCTATCTATCACCACTGTCAAACAAAGAGTGACCCAAGCCTTCGTTCATGCCAAAACGGAAGCTATTTCCCTCGACAAATTAACCACATTTGAAAAACTATGGGGCCCCTGGATTACCCATGGCCTCCCCCCTGGCTTTGACCACTCACTAATCATGAGATGAGAGGTGTTATTCCCTCTACTCCATACAACCCCTATATTAGCTGGCACCTTGACACCTGATTTCCCTCTGGAGATCCTACCGGGGGGGGGGGGGGGGGGGGGGGGGGGGGGGGGGGGGGGGGGGGGGGGGGGGGGGGGGGGGGGGGGGGGGGG
>BLSH010152871.1:679032-716966 GCA_018402905.1 Glandirana rugosa
TTTCATCCTTCCGCACCCCTTCTATCCCCCCCCTTTCTTACTCCCCCCCCTACCCCCCCTCATTCTTTCCCCCCCCTATCTTCCCCACGCCTTCCTACTTTACCCATCATGCACTCCACTTGATCTGACCGTAAACAGCACACCTGCTATATATATCCTCAAAACCCACTTTCCCCAACTGTCTCTTCTCCCATGTAGTACCCCAACAAGAATGATATATAGCTCTTCCCTCTGGAGTAAGCCAAGCCACGTAGCTGGAACTTGGCCTGGGGGGCAGACCCCTCTACCTTTTCCTTTTCACCAGTGTTCACCAAGTTCACTATTTAGTTAAAGGATTCCATCATTTCAAAAAACTCAAACCAAATGCTTTTATCCTATCCCAACCCTATTACTTGTTGTTAATAAAATGATGTATGAATCCTCAATAGACACTGCTACTATCTTAGAAATGGATAATTATTATAATTTCTATATTCTACATTGGAAATACACATTTATTGTTACCACAGTTGTATTTTTGCCAACTATGCAAATGTAAACCACTATGTTGTACATTTCCTTCTTTTTGTTCTGATATCAATAAAAAATTTGAACAAGAAAGTAATTAGACATGCAAGGAGGGTAGGATCTGTGCAAGAGAATTGACTCTTCTGGTGTAGTTGAATTCCAGGTTTAAATGCACATTGCAAATGAAGAAAACATTGTTAATGAACAGGAAAATGTAAGCATTTAAAATACTTGTTTTTTTGTGCATTTACCAATTTTTTTTGTTGGTGACAGGATGCCTAAACTAAAAGTAAACCTCTACTTGAGATCCTGCCTACACGATTCTTTTGTTTTGCTAGAACTGAACGTTTTCTCAATAACATCAGAATAGATAGACTTGGAGGTTATGTGTATTTGGAAGTCAACTGGGTGTCCAAAAAAATCAGCGAAGACCATAGGAAGCAGGCACCAGTTCTAGTGGGGAGATGATCTCATCACTTAGCATTCTAGCACACCATTGCCCACATTTTACAGAAATACTTCTGGGTGGCTTGGCTTTTGGGTGTCTCGGTCTGTGCTATGCAGATAGTAAGCATTGGTGTGGTGAATGGAAAGGAAGCAAAATCAACTTTTCACAGAGACCACAAACATGTTTAACCCAGACCTATAGGGTTTTCATTTGTAAGAAATATCGTTTTCCATACAATCATGGTCAAGCCGATTGTTGGGCCAGGACAAAGATGTGTGTTCCAGCAACTTTGACCAATAGCGTAAAATGCCTAGTGAAATACACACATATTATGCTTTTCTGAAAAGAGGGACAGGAGGCTAATATATATAAAAGTTTAAGACTTGAGTATGTATATATAATGCCTGCATCTTTAGTGAACCAAATGTGTAGGTAGACCTCAGACCACCTGTAAAGTAACCCTGTACTTTAACCTTCTGATAATTCTCACACTGACTATTCTAGCCTTGTCTTATTGATAAGCTGCAACCAAGCCGATATGGATTATAAGTCTATTTTGAACTAAAATACAGGATTGGACTGTTGCTGATGGTGAAGGAGGCAGTAAAGATGTTAGAGGCTCAAGGCAAGAGGTAGCGTACATTTTTCTTTTCAGCATATGAATTGGATGTGATGTTTAGTATAATCTTTCATCGGGCAAGCTGCTCGGCGGTAGTTTTTTTTTTTTTTTTGCAACCTCCTTTTCAACTTTTGTTTTCTACTCTTTTGGTAGAACATATTTCTTTTTTCATGAGTGATTTTATACTGGAATTTTCCTTATATTTTAGAGTCCCATCACAGCTTTATTAGCCTGACTGAACAAATGCATCAATTTAGTTTCCATGGCAACTTTTGCTCCTTCATCTCCTATCCAGTGTTCTGGGAAATATTATTGCCAGCTGGCATGTGAAATGTAAGCATTTGTACATATTTCAACCCCCACATTGGTTGTTTAGTAACATTAGTATCAGCGGAGGCAAATACGTTTTTGGGTTAATAAAAGCCATGCCATTTATTTCAACCAAGCATTATTCTTTCCGAATTTGTACCAATGTGGTAGAACGATATGAAAGTATATCTATTTTTATAAGTCTGCTTAAAGAGGCCATGATGCCCAGTCTGAAGTATACATGATCAATGAAAAGGATACATAATACTTTTGTAGCACCTCAACCCCTGGAAGTGTAATGGTACCCCCAGAAACAGTGGACTGACATTTATCTCAGGGGTAGAGGCATAGTGGGACATGTAGACAGATGGGCGCCAGTCACTTTTAGGTGAAAACACAAATTATTTTATTACTCGCACTCCATGGAAGAGAAGGCCAGAGTTGCAGATGCTCAGGACTTCTGAAGGACTCAGTCACTTCCTTATCACAGCACAGGAAAAGACCAACACCGTCAGTGTCACTGCACCGTCGAGATCGATACCCCTGTGTTTAAACTCTTTAGTTATCATCATCAGTAGCAACAGCATCCTTTTTCTCTAGGAGAGTCAGCCAACCTCCATGGGACTCATCATGTTCTTAATCTTCTACAGGAGAATCAACCAACTTCCATGGGCCCCATCCTGCCTCCAGTTAAGATCAGTAACACCAGGCCTCAGCTCCAGGCCCATCACATCCAGGCCCCTTCAAACAGGCCTAAAGCAGCAGCTTCCTCGCATTCACCCACCCCAGGCAGGAGCCTGGGGAGGAAGAAAGCTTGCATCAGCCAGCCTGGAGTATTTATACCCTTACCATAACACACCACTGCCACAGAAAACTCCTAGAGGCTGACTGGGAAAAGATATGCTTATTCATAATCCAGGCTTACTGTATGATCTCACACTAATACTAGAGGTGACAGTGCCACCTAACAAAAGGGAGAACTGAGAGCCAGACTGGACTTGCAGAACTAAATTTAAAGACCTCCCTGATTAACCACTTCAGCCCCGGAAGGATTTCCAGCTTTAGGACCGGAGCCCTTTTTGCGATTTGGCGCTGCGTCGCTTTAACTGACAATTGCGCGGTCGTGCGGCGTTGTACCCAAACAAAATTTGCGTCCTTTTTTTCCCACAAATAGAGCTTTCTTTTGGTGGTATTTGATCACCTCTGCGTCATTTCTGATCGCCGCTATAAACAAAAGAAGAGCGACAATTTTGCAAAAAAACCCAAATTTCTTACTTTTTGCTAAAATGCAAATGCAAAAAAAAAATATAAAAAAACATTTTTTTCACCGTTTTTGGCCGATTTATATTCTTTCTCATATTTGTGATAAAAAAAATCGCAATCGGCGTTTATTGATTGGTTTGCGCAAAAGTGGTCGCGTTTACGGATGATGAGAATTCATTTTTGGGGTTTTTCATTTTTTAAAATTTTTTACTGGTAATGGCGGCGATCTGCGATTTTTAGCGGTACTGCGATATTTCAGCGGACATGTCGGAACATTTTGACACTTTTTTGGGACCATTGGCATTTATACAGCGATCAGTGCTATAAAAATGCACTGATTACTGTGTAAATGCCATTGGCAGTGAAGGGGTTAACCTGCAGGGGGCGCTCTAAGGGTTAACTATGTTCCCTGGGCGTGTTCTAACTGTAGGGGGACTTGCCTAGCTGGGGAAAGGAAGTGGTCACAGCCTTCACTTACAGGAAGGCTGTGATCACAGCCCTTCCCCCTCACACAGAGCGGAGGTCCGTGTTTACTTACACGGACCTCCGCTCATTCGCTCCGGGGGGGGCATCGCGAGTGGCCGGCGGCAATCGAAGCCGCTGCACCCGCTCCCTGGACCCCCCGGACACAGTGAGCGCGCGCGCGCGCTCACAGTGGCTCTGTATCGCGCCCGCCGTCATATGACGGCGATTTGCGTTACAGAGCCACTCTGTCGCCGTCAATTGCCGACCAGCGGTCGGCAAGCGGTTAAGGTAGGGTGGCTACACATTGGTGCTATTAGAGATTAAAGACTCTTTGTAAAATATATAAGAGAAGTGCGGGATTAAAAAATAACAAATATTCATATTCACTTATGTAGATGCAGCCTTAATTCAATGTTGTAGCAGTTCTCCCCAGCTCTACACTGAGAACTGATCAATCAAAGACCACTGATCTCTCAGTTCTCAGGTCTGCTCTACCAGTCACATATTATAGAACAAAAACCCCCCAGATGGGACTTTATAGGGAACCAACTCCTCAAAGAGCAAAAAAACTAGGATAAATGAAAAAAGTTTATTTATACAATTAAAAGGACATAGGTAGGTCTGCCGTCAAATAGATACACAATGAACATGTAACAAGCCAAAACTGATATAAAATGACAAGCATAACAGGTGAAAGATGGTGAGAAAACAATGTTGTTACAAGACAATTAAAAATACAGTTACAGTTGAGACCACTTGCATCGTCACTAAGTAGCGGAAAGGCCCAACGTGGTTCGAAAGTTCTTCTTCAGGGGTAAGTGGTCACATTAAAATCCTCTATATATAATACAAAAAGACAAAAGCAGACATAAGAAATATGTTCACAATGTGATGACCAGTAATCGACATACATTAATCAGTTTTGTGTGTCCATACTAACCGTATATACAAGGTATCAATTAAGAGGGCATATAGATATAAATCACTCAGTCCTGCCTCAGTTCAGCGAGAAGATAAGACAAGAGAGATATGATGTTGAGTCACAAGAGGTCTAGATGTAATGTCCAGTAAGGTATAGCAGTTGTTTTCAAGAAATGGCACCCAGGAGAAAATATCAAAGAGGTACCGGGGCAGAATCTTCCGTTTATCAAACAGTCCGGTAGGTGTTGGACATTTATCCACAGGACATCACCGGTACAGATGTAAAATCTATGAGGGACCAGGGAGAGCAAGAGCGGACACTTGTAAGTTGTATATAGATATATACCATCTGTTACTAAAATTGCATGTAGTCAGATAGCAGGAACGGGTGCCAAAGAACCCATTGGGGTCCACTGACAAGAAGTCAGGGACTATTCAGAAAACCCAAGCCCACAAAAGTGGGTACATCATATGGGTCTAAGGTGTCAAACTTGCTGCTATCACGAGGTCCCTCAGTGTCCAAAAAAGCCCTGGCTTGTACCCACTGACTACATGCAATTTTGGTAACAGATGGTATTTTTGTACCATTCTTTATTCATGGCTGTGTTCTTAGGCAAAATTGTGAGTGAGCCCACTCCCTTGGCTGAGACGTAACTCCACACATGAATGGGCTCAGGATTCTTTACTGTTGGCATGACACAGGACTGATGGTAGCGCTCACCTTTTCTTCTCCAAACAAGGTTTTTTTCGGATGCCCCAAACAACCAGAAAGGGGTTTCATTAGAGAAAATGACTTTACCCTAGTCCTCAGCAGTCCAATCCCTGTACCTTTTGCAGAATATCAGTCTGCCCCTGATGCCTTTCCTGGAGAGAAGTGACTTCCTTGCTGCCCTTCATGACATCAGGCCATCCTCCAAAAGTCTTCTCCTCACTGTGCATGCAGATGCACTCACACTTGCCTGCTGCCATTTATGAGCAAGCTCTGCTCTGGTGGTGCCCCAATCCCACAGCTTAATCAACTGTAGGGGACAGTCCTGGAGCTTGCTGAACCTTGTTGGGCACCTTTAAGCCTTCTTCACAAATGCAGTGGAAATGTTTTTTTTTTTTTTATGGGATTAAGTTCATTTTCATGGCAAAGAGGGACTTTGCAATTCATTGCAATTCATCTGATCACTCTTCATAACATTCTGGAGTATATGGAGTATACTGGAGTATATGCAAATTACCATCATAAAAACTGAGGCAGCAGATTTTGTGAGAATTACTATTTGTGTCATTGTCAAAACTTTTGGCCACAACTGTACATTTCAATGGAGGCAAAACATTCCACAATTTATAGAACTGTTTTAGCACTATTAAGGTCCCATCTCATAGTAGATCCCGATAGTGAGGCGCTCACTTCTCATTGGTGTACAAAATAGACAGGCCAGGAAAGAGAACAAAATTCAGCATTCACCAACCAAGGTAAGAAAGAGAGGGAAAACTCTCTGGTCTATTTAGCTGTCACTCTCCTGTTTCTGTTATTACATTGCTGTTTTGCTTTATGCACAGGCATGGGTGCCATCCCTCCCTAATATCTTAACTGAGTTAGGAGGTTTGTCTGAGTCAGCTTTCAGCCGTGGACATATCTTGAACGGTCAATTACTTAAAAAATGCTGAAGTTAAGCTATTATTTTAAATTAGAAGCTTAGGTACACTAGGTGCAAAGTATCTTAAAAATTGTTTAAAAATGTTTGATACTATATTTAGATTATGCTGTTCTGACATTCTCTCATCCTCCTTCTCTCCCTCTGTTACATTATACACATACACACACGCATGTGCACTCACTGACCTTAGATACACCTGACTGTTAACACCAATGGCCAAAATATTGTGCAAACAGGTGCTCTGGCTGCAGCTGCTCACTGCAGCTGCTGCCCTGCGGTGCTGAACTTGTTAACATTTGTTTCGCAAGTGGAGGAGATAGCTGCTGAACAGGAAGTATTCAATAGACTGAATCAGGCAGCATTGTACCTTGGGAACTGTAGTCCAGAGGAGAGACTCTGCTGTGTTGATCAAAAGTTTTGAGCTACATTCCCCAGAGAGGAGATCATTGGGAAGAGGGGGAAAGAACTGCATTTCCCAGGGTAGGAAGGTCTTAACGTCCTCCTGCCATGAGGGAAACCGGAAAGTGCGCATCATTGTTCAGTGTGCAACATCATTGCTGCATGTTTGTGGAATTTGATGCGTTTGCAAGTGCTGACAGACGTCAGGGTGCAAAGCAGAGAGTGGACTTATTGCTGTGTGTGATCGGATGGTGAGCTGCAATATCGCTGCAACTGGTGAGCTGTAGCTGTGGGATATTTCTGCTGCTTATGAGTCATTTAGGGACTGACCATACAGCCATCTAGTAGCCTTATTTCTGCCTGCGTGCTTGGCTGGGACTATTCTAATTTGCACCAATGGTACAACTGAGCCCCAATGCTAGCCAGCTGAAGAGTTAGGTCTAAAGACTGCCCCTTTACAGCTGCTACACAGAGACCTTTACCTATTGCTTATCCTAAAAGGTACTTCTTATCCTAAGGTATCCTTAGGTATCCTAAAGGGGAACATTGCACCATTTCCTAGCCATTCCCCTATAGTGCACTCTAGACTAGTCATAGTAGTAATCACATTGCAGTTAAAGCTTATTTGCACTGTTTATTGTTGACTTTACTGACTTATGTGTTGATTCCAGTCTAGTAGTACATAACTCTATTCAAAATGACTTTGGCACGATTATACTAAACAGTCTTGTATCTATTTCCTGGTCATAATTCATAGCCAAGTTAAAGGTATCTGTACTCCTGTTGTTATAAGTACTTGCAGTGACTTTAATTTTACCCAGGTGTGTCAAAGGGGCTGAGGTTGTTCTTGAAGTTGAGGCACAGAACAGAGAACCATACTCAGGTCCACATTCGGTTCCTTGCATTGCATGTACATCATTGAGTGACAAGCGGAATCAGGAGCTGGTCAGAATGTAGTACATCTCCATGTAAGGAGGTGTTGTGTGCGAGGGTACTGAAAGTAACTGTTTCCGACTATCAGGTTGTAGCAGCAAAGGACAGCAGACACAGTCTGTTGTCAGTGTCTTCACATAGGCCAAAGCTGCCCAGTGTTCTTCCTATCCGGTTCTGTCTACACTATTGTGAGCATTGAAATTCCCCACCAAAATGATCAGCTGTGTTGGAGCTGGTTGTAAATGGATATAATATGGGTCTTGACTGTGCCATTGAGGGTGAGAACTGCTAGCCGATCTGATATTGATTGGAAGGCAATTACACTTCTGGCAGCCCTCCTATCTGCAATAAAGCAAACTCCAGCTTCTTTTTTTTCATCACCAGAGGAAAATAGAGCCATGGTTACATTGATCTTTGGCAGCTTGCTGGTCAGTTTTTCAGATTCAGTGAGATAGTTTCAATACATGATTTTACATTTCAGAAATTCCATGTTGATAATTTCCTTTTGTACAATGGGGTATACAGTTCACACATTCCATGCAATAATGCACATATCCAGGTTTGTTGTAATGAATTTGATTCTTTTATCAGTAGTCAACTCTCACCAGCACCCAGGGCCCCCAATGCTTGCACAATGGTGGCTCTAATTGCAGTAGCATAAGTGAATGAGTTTGTTCGAAATTACATTTATTGCCTGGCTCCTCTAGTTTTCCAGTTCTGGTAACCACTGCAGAGTGACCACTCTCCTCTTTTTGCAGCCAGGCATGGGACAGTCTTTGGTGGAGTTTTAGCTATTAGCAGTAATATTTACATTTTTGGATCTCTGTGGAAGACTGCAGCATATCATTAACTAAATAAAGTAAAGTTTTTTGCCTAGGCCATGGATTGCCATCACTGGTGGTGGTGGGAGGGGCTAGCTATCTGACAATACTGCTTTGGAACCACAGCACTGATTTTAACAGGGATAAGTGCTATGTGCACAGGGCCTCATGGAGGATTTAACAAGTCTTATTAACTTATGGTGACATGTCTTCTTTAAGTTTACCACTTGTATCTATAAGTGCACGTAGAGGAAAGTCTCTCCATCTTGCCATTTTTGTCAAAACAGAAGATTTTCTCATGTCTATGGGGCAGCCTGAAACTGTCCCATATCACCATTCTCAGGAGAGAAAGTGATCAAAGAGATTACCTAAATTTACAGAATTTTATTTGATTTAAATAATCCCAAGATGGAAATATTTACAGGGAGAAGAGCTACATCTTCTCCAAGGCCAAAGGAGACGACGCGGCCACTCTTGCATCTCATGTCAGAGGAAAGGAAGGGATTGGGGGGACACAATCTTTTGATTGACAAAGAAGCTGGGAGCTTTGAAACATGTTATCTGATTGGAGAGAGAGCCCCCAGGCCCCTCCCCTTCCTCTGACATGGGCCACCGGAGTAGCTGCGTCATCTATCTTGGCCTGTTGCATTATTGCCTCCATCCTGTGAGTGGCCATCTTCCTGGTGGGCTCCAGCTTTACTACACACCACACTGAAGTGTGCCTTCATCATGGGGCACCAACAGCTGGTCCCAGCAAGCCTTCTGGCTGGTAGGTGAACCTTGGGCCTGTTTCCATCACAAGTGCTGGGCCCTCCATTTAGTGTTTGAGGCTGGAGGAGACTTGGAGTTTAACCATTTATATTAGACTGTGTTGTTCACACATGACTGTGTTTTTATCTAGACTGCGATCTTTATCTATGGCCACATAATAAATGTTACTTCATGGTTTATATGGAAGCAAGTTTTATTTGTTTATTCATCATCCTCCATTTTATCTACTTGTTTCTCATGGATACCCTGACTTTACCAGTGTGCAGCATATAGCCTTTGTGTTTCTGTTTTGGATATCTCTATTCCTCCAGTAAATTGCATGCAGCATGGGACTGGGACAATAGAACGCATGTTACCACCACATATAACTGCTAGCCCATTTCATGGTTGAGCACCTTGGGTCTTATTTTTGCATTTTTATCTAGTATCACAGGGACACTTTAATAATTTAAACATTCTTACCACACTAAGATGAGGCAAACATGATTCTTTTTTGTAACAATCCATACAAAAATGTATATATGTGAATGTAGGCTTCATTGAGATTTGTCAAATGAAAATATGGCCCCACTGGGAGAAGACAGTGATTATCGTTAGCAGCTGTTAGGGATAATGGCAAGAGATTCCGGCAGGCTGGTTGTACTCAAGTTGATCGATCGATCAACTTGGTTCCATTCAGCCTGCCCATAAACGGTTCGAGAAGACCTTCCATAATCTTTTTTCAAGTATAGTTGGCATAGGTGTGCGCAGCCTATTGAATTAGGGTGTGCACCCCAAATATCAAACACATATGTGTGTGAGTGTATATATATATATATATATATATATATATATATATATATATATATATACTGACAGTGTCAGTAGAGGAGTAAACTGTATCGGTAGGGCAGAGATTGGCGTCAGTAGGTTTTATTGCTATTTTATTTTTTTACAATTTTATTTTTTTTAATTATTTTCTTACAGTTTTTTTTGGATCGCTGTTAGGGGACTTTAGTGAAGTATCAAGGGTCTAAACAGCGGGAATCTGCACCACACAGGGTGATTAGGGTGTGCCCAGGCCTATGATAGTTTTCCAGTGGTGGCAGTATAGTATGATCAATACTATGAAATCTTTTATCTCTATTGTCCAGTGAAATTATTATTATTACTATTATACAGGATATATATTGCGCCAACAGTTTGCACAGAGCTTTACAACATGGGGGCAGACAGTACAGTAAGAATACAAATCAATACAGGAGGAATCAGATAGCCCTGCTCATTAGAGCTTACAACCTAGAAGGGAGGGTAGAGTGGAACAAAAGGTAATAACTGTGGGGGATGATCGGATGGAGAAAATGAAAATACAGTTGTTAGGTGTGGGTAGGATAGGCTTCTCTGAAGAGAAGGGTTTTCAGAGATCGCCTAAAAGCTAATAGAGTAGGAGATAATCGTACAGATTGGGGTAAGGAGTATCATAGGATTGGAGAGGCTTTGGAAAAGTCCTGGAGGTGAGCATGGGAGGAGGTAATGAGGGAGAAATGGTAATGTTTCTGAAAATCTTTTTGGTGATGGCCACTTTTCAATGATGGAAGCCTTCAGCTCTGTGTTGTCTGATTGCTGCTAGCTGGGGTCACAACAGTTGAATCACTTGCTTTCAGTACATCAGGCCATGTGTGGCCAAACTAATGCACAAAACAATGCAGTGAGTAATCATTATTTATAAGAGGTGATAAAGGAAAGAGAAGTCATACATTTAGCATTATCATTGTATTCCAGGTGGTTCTCCCACTAATTGGGCTTGTTCAAAAGCACTGTGAAATGCTCAAATAGGTTAATGCGGGATTACTGGTAATCTTGTTACATAGTTAAATCTCCCAGCTATTGATGTCTATAAACTAAGCATGTCCTGTGATTAATCAAAAATGTGCTAATGGGATGATGGTGGCCTAGTGTATGCTTTAATTTTCCTTTCTTTTGCCTTTAGTCCTGTCTGAAAAGACATGACTCATATAGTAATCAGCTGTATTAATACGTGGAATATTGTTAGTTACTTTCACTGCTGCCAGTGTTGGTTGAAGTCTTCTATGCAATTTCCAGTATATCAGAAATTGGCAGTGTTTATACATACCGATACATACACTGAGCAGAATTATAAACGCAACACTTTTGTGTTTGCCCCTATTTATCATGAGCTGAACTCAAAGATCTACGACTTTTTCTATGTACACAAAAGGCCTATTTCTCTGAAATATTGTTCACAAATCTGTCTAAATCTGTGTTGGTGAGCACTTCTCCTTGGCCCAGATAATCCATCCACCTCACAGGTGTGGCATATCAAGATGCTGATTAGACAGCATGATTATTGCACAGGTGTGCCTTAGGCTGGCCACAATAAAAGGCCACTCTATAATGTGCAGTTTTATCACAAATTCCAATGCCACAGATGTCCCAAGTTAGAGGGAGTTTGCAATTGACATGCTGACTGCAGGAATGTCCACCAGGTATTTCAGAGAATTTAGCAGTACATCCAACTGGCCTCACAACCGCAGACCACGTGTAACCACACCAGCCCAGGACCTCCACATCCAGCATCTTCACCTCCAAGATCATCTGAGACCAGCCACCTGGACAGCTGCTGCAACAATCAGTGCGCATAACCAAAGAATTTCTGCACAAACGGTCAGAAACCATCTCAGGGAAGCTCATCTGCATGCTGGTCTGGGTCTCAACCTGACTGCAGTTCGTCATCGTAACCCGACTTGAGTGGGCAAATGCTCACATTCAATGGCGTCTGGCACTTTGGAGAGGTGTTCTCTTCACGGATGAATCCTGGTTTTCACTGTACAGGGCACATGGCAGACAGCGTATATGGCATTGTGTGGGTAAGCAGTGTGCTGATGTCAATGTTGTGGATTGATTGGCCCATGGTGGCGGTGGGGTTATGGTATGGGCAGGCATATGCTATGTACAATGAACACAGGTGCATTTTATTGTTGGCATTGTTGTGCCATTCATCCACGACTATCACCTCATGTTGCAGCATGATAATGCCCGACCCCATGTTGCAAGGATCTGTACACAGTTCCTGGAAACTGAAAACATCCTAGTTTTTGCATGGCCAGCATAATCACCGGACATGTCACCCATTGAGCATGTTTGGGATGCTCTGGATCGGCATATATGACAGTGTGTTCCAGTTCCTGCCAATATCCAGCAACTTTGCGCAGCCATTGAAGAGGAATGGACCAACATTCCACAGGCCACAATCAACAACCTGATCAACTCTACATGAAGGAGATGTGCTGCACTGCATGAGGCAAATGGTGGTCACACCAGATACTGAATGGTTTTCGGACCCCCCCAATACATTAAAACTGCACATTTTAGAGTGGCCTTTTATTATGGCCAGCCTAAGGCACACCTGTGCAATAATCATGCTGTCTAATCAGCATCTTGATATGCCACACCTGAGAGGTGGATGGATTATCTCGGAGAAGTGCTCACCAACACAGATTTGTGAACAATATTTGAGAGAAATAGGCCTTTTGTGTACATAGAAAAAGTCATAGATCTTTAGGTTCAGCTCATGACAAATAGGGGCAAACTCAAAAGTGTTGTATTTATAATTTGGCTCAGTGTATATATATATATATATATATATATATATATACACACACACACACACACACACACACACTCACTGGCCACTTTATTAGGTACACCTGTTCAATTGCTTAGTAACACAAATTGCTAATCAGCCAATTACATGGCAACAACTCAATGCATTTAGGCATCTAGACGCGGTAAAGAGGACTTGCTGAAGTTCAAACCGAGCATCAGAATGGGGAGGAAAGGGGATTTAAGTGACGTTGAACATGGCATGGTTGTTGGTGCCAGACAGGCTGGTCTGGGTATTTCAAAAACTGCTGATCTACTGGGATTTTCATGCACAACCATCTCTAGGGTTTACAGAGAATGGTCCGAAAAAGAGAAAATATCCAGTGAGTGGCAGCTGTGTGGACAAAAATGCCTTGTTGATGTCAGAGGTCAGAGCAGCATGAGCAGACTGGTTACAACCAAGGTATGCAGAATACATCTCTGAATGCACAACACATCAAACCTTGAAGCAGATGGGCTGCAGCAGCAGAAGACAACACTGAGAACAGGAAACTGAGGCTACAATTCACATAGATTCACCAAAATTGGACAACATAAGATTGAAAAAACATTGCCTGCTCTGATGAGTCTCGATTTCAGCTTCGACGTTCAGATGGTAGGGTCAGAATTTAGCGTAAACAACATAAAAGCATGGATCCATCCCACCTTGTCAATGGTTCAGGCTGGTGGTGGTATGATGGTGTGGGGGATAGTTCCTTGGCACACTTTGGGCCCCTTAGTACCTGACTACAGTGTACCCATCTTCTGATGGCTTCTTCCAGCAGGATCATGCACCATGTCATAAAGCTCAAATCATCTCACCACTGACTTCTTGAACATGACAATGAGGTCACTGTACTCCAATGGCCTCCACAGTCACCAGATCTCAATCCAATAGAGCACCTTTGGGATGTGGTGGAACGGGAGATTCGCATCATGGATGTGCAGCCGACAAATCTACAGCAACTGCGTGATGCTATCATGTCAATATGGACCAAAATCTTTGAGGAATGTTTCCAACACCTTGCTGAATCTATGCCACGAAGAATGAAGGCAGTTCTAAAGGCAAAAGGACTCAGTACTAGCAAGGTGTGCCTAATAAAGTGGCCGGTGAATATATATATATATAAAAAAAAATATATATATATATATATATATATATATACACACACACACACACACACACACAGACCATATTACCAAACGTATTGGGGCCACTGACTTTACACGCACATGAACTTTAATGGCATCCCAGTCTTAGTCTGTAGGGTTCAATATTGAGTTGGCACACCCTTTGCAGCTATAACAGCTTCAACTCCTGGGAAGGCTGAACACAAGGTTTAGGAGTGTGTCTATAGGAATGTTTGGCCATTTTTCCAGAAGCGCATTTGTGGAATTTACCCTATACATTTTGGAAATTACATGTTTATTTCTGATGTTGGTACACATCAAATTTTTTGGGCTCAAATTAGGATCATTTGGAAATACTAAACAACACAAAAAATTGTGACTCATTTTAAATTTCCACCACCAATGGTATTGTTTGTGGTTTGTAAAGACACCTGTGTGAGTTTGGGAAAATATTTTTGTGAGATGGACTGCAACAAGTGAGAGAGACAGAGAAAAATATATTTTACCAAAACATGAAAACATTGCACATTCTAGCATTCTTAAAAAACAAAATAGATGAAGAAGAAGCAACATTGTTGCACAGACAATTTATTTGAGAGAAAGATACATTTCATCTCAACATGAAAAGGATTTCTTTGGGGAAGTTAAAATTGTACCATTCGAATCAATGGCTAAAACTTGCATTGGGCTAAATAACTCTCATTTTCACTCTTAAAAATGCTATTTAGCCCAGCGCTAATTTTGGTATTTACTATAGCTTCCTGTAAAAATTGCATGGGAGTTAAAATAAGAGCAGTTTGCATGTCTGAGCATGCTCAGTTGTGCTCAGCTGTGCTGTGTACCTAGTTGTAAAGAGATGGGAAATGTATCTCTCCTCAGACTTTTAAAGATATTTCAGTGTAGCAATCACTTTTTAAAGCAGTTTAAAAGCAGATTATCTTTAACCACTTGACCACTGGGCACTTAAACCCCCTTAACAACCAGACCAATTTTCAGCTTTTAGTGCTCTCACATTTTGAAAGACAATTACTCAGTCATGCAACACTGTACCCATCTGAATTTTTTGTCCTTTTTTTTCGCACAAATAGAGCTTTCTTTTGTTGGTATTTAGTTATCACTGGGTTTTTTATTTTTTGCGCTAAAAATGAAAAAAAGACAGAAAATTTTGTAAACAAACACATTTTTCTTTGTTTCTGCTATACAATTTTGCAAATTAGTAATTTTTCTTCATAAATTTTGACCAAAATTTATACTGCTACATATCTTTGGTAAAAATAGCTCAAATAAGTGGATATTATTTGGTCCTTGTGTAAGTTATAGAGCATACAAGCTATGGTGCCAATCACTAAAAATTGATCACACCTGATCACACCTGATATATTGAAGGCCTATCTCATTTCTTGAGACACTAACAAGCCAGGAAAGTACAAATTCCCCACCAAATGACCCCTTTTTTGGAAAGTAGACATTTCAAGGTATTTAGTAAGAGGCATGGTTAGTTTTTTGAAGTTGTCATTTTTTTCCCACAATTCTTTGCAAAACTAAATTTTATTTTTTTTTTTATTTCACAAAATTGTCATATTTCCAGGTTATTTCTCTCACATGGCATGTGCATACCACAAGTTGCACCCCAAAATACATTCTGCTACTCCTCCTGAGTATGGCGATACCACGTGTGTGAGACTTTTACACAGCCTGGCCACATACAGAGGCCCAACATTGAAGTAGAACTGTCAGGCATTTTAGAAGCATAATGAGTATTTTGAACGGTTCATTTTTTTCCAGAAGTTTTTGGAAAATGTGGAAAAAAATGAAAACGCATTTGTTTCACACAAAGTTGTCCATTTCTAAGATATTTCCAACACACAGCATGTACAAAGCAAAAATGACACCCCAAAATACATTCTGCTACTCCTCCTGAGTATGGCGATACCACATGTGTGAGACTTTTACAAGGCCTGGCCACATACAGAGGCCCAACATTGAAGTAGCACTGTCAGGCATTTTAGAAGCATAAATTACACATCTCATTTCTCAACCACCTATTACACTTTTGAAGGCCCTGGAGCACCAGGATAATGGAATACCCACAAAATTACCCCATTTTGAAAAGCTAACACCCCAAAGTATAATCTGTGAGGCATAATGAGGCTTTTGAACGGTTCATTTTTTTCCAGAAGTTTTTGGAAAATGTGGAAAAAAAATGAAAACGCATTTGTTTTACACAAAGTTGTCCATTTCTAAGATATTTCCAACACACAGCATGTACATAGCAAAAATGACACCCCAAAATACATTCTGCTACTTCTCCTGAGTATAGCAATACCACATGTGTGAGACTTTTACACAGCCTGGCCACATACAGAGGCCCGATATACAAAGAGCACCATCCATACATTACATACATTATGCATCTAATTTCCTGACAACCTATCACATCTTTTTGAAGGCCCTTCATATTTCTAACACATAGCATGTACATCCCAAGAACTACACCCCAAAATACATTCTGCTGAGCAAAAGGGTAAAGAAAAGATTACCTGTCATCTTAGTAGTGCAGTTGACCACAGGAGGAGAGCACTGATCCAGGCAGTAGGCAGGGAAATTGTCAGCGACAGCAAACGGAATTGTCCAGGCAGCAGGCAGGAATATTGTCCGTAGTCAGTACATGCAGGGATACTGTCCATATGCAGTCCAGGGTCAGTGCAGGTACAGATATTGCCAGCAGCGCCAAAATATTGGTCCTGGTAGTAGGCCGAAACATGGTCCATGGTAAAGGTAGAAGGCCAGGAAAGAATGGGGACCAGGGTAGAGACTTCTCTGGTAGATCCAGGCAGCAGGCAGGGACGTGGTCAGTGACAGTGAACTGAATTGTCCATTCAGCAGGCAGGAATATTGTCCATAGTCAGTACAGGCAGGGTCCATATACAGTCCAGGTAGAGATAATGCCAGCAGTGCCAAAATATTGGTCCTGGTAGTAGGCAGAAACATGGTCCATAGTACAGGTAGCAGGCCAGGAAAGAATGGGGACAGGGGTAGAGGTTCCTCCCACCCAAAGCTCTATGAAGCCTCCGGACCCTAATCTGGGAATGAGAAAACAAAAACAGTTTTCTTCATCCAGAAAAACAAATTCTGGAGCCCCTCACATATGTGAGACCCCTTTGTTATGAATCCCACTACTCCAGGGTAAAAGATCAGTCCAAGAGGCAGGCAAAAAAGTGGTCAAACAGTCCAGGGTCAGTTCCAGAGCAGGCAGAGGTAGGTACAGTTCAGCGTTAGGCAGAAGCGTGGTCGTATAGCAGGCCAGGGTCAGTTCCGGGGAAGGCAGCAGTATGTACAGTGCAGTGCCATAAGGGGTGTGGAAGTAAATGACAATTACGTTTACCATACTTCCCTAATAATGTAGAGAAGTATGGTAACGGCGGGAACAATTACCTATACAGAGGCCAGGTTGGGAAGGGCATTGGAGATAAAAATATGTGGTGTCTTTTCTAAATCCTGCTTTGGTGCACAGACGGCACAGTGTGGGGGATTTTCTCAGGAAAGTGTCGTTCATGGAGCCTGCTTACTACATCAGATCTAATACTTTCTGTTGGGCCTTCAGGGTACACTAGGGTGGTGATGACTTCTTCTTGGTAGTAAATATAGGATACGGGGTTTTCTGTTGATTTTGGTAAATTATGAAAGAGTTGTACATGGCCAATGTGAATAGATACTTTTTTGTACCAATGTCGGGATTTTCTGGTGGGTAGATATGGTTCGATCATCTGATAATTGAAGTCCACTCCCCCCATGAACAGATTATAATCGTGGATACAAGCAGGTTTCCGGATTGGGCCATTTCTTCTGGGGATATCCACGTATGTGTCGTCATGAATTGTTGACAGCATGTGTACATTTCGTCTGTCCCTGGAGACGCCGCCTCCCCTTTTCTTAGCCTTTCATTGGCGAGCCTTTGCGGGAAACCTTTTCTGTTGGTTCTGACTGTACCACATGCTGGAGTCTTCATTCTGTAAAGATTACGGAAGAGGGGCAAGCTGGTGTAGAAGTTATCCACGTAAAGATGATAACCCTTCCCAAGGAGTGGATAAATGAGCTCCCAGACAACTTTTCTACTGGTTCCAATGTAATCGGGGCATTCACGGGGATGCAGCTGGGAGTCCTTACCTTCGTAAACCAAGAAGACATAAATGTAGCCCGTGACTTGGTCGCAAAGCTTGTACAGCTTAACCCCATGTTGTGTCCTTTTACTGGGTATAAACTGTTTGAAGGACAGCCTGCCTGAGAATTTAATAAGTGACTCATCAATACATATGTTTTGCTCGGGGATATATAGCTGGGAAAATTTTTCTGAAAAATAGTTTAGAAGGGGATGAATTTTGAATAGTTTGTCAAAAGATGGGTCATTTCTGGGAGGGCACTGAGCGTTGTCATTGTAGTGGAGGAACCGGAGAATCATTAGGCATCTGGACCTTGGCATAGTGGAGGAAAAAATTGGCATGTGGTGGATGCATTTGGTGGACCAATAGGTGTATAAATAGTTTTTTTTTGAGAGTCCCATGTTAAAGGTCAGGCCTAAAAATTTCCAATCTCCATTCAAAGGGACGGGCATAACGTGAATTTGGGTTGCTTGCAATAAACTGCTGGGCATAAAGGTTGCACTGGGCCATGATAGATAATAGGAAGTCCTCTGTAAAATGTACATTAAAAAAATCAATTGGGGCAAAATTATCGGTGTTCACCTGGACACCTGGCTGGGCGGTGAAAGGGGGGACGTTTGATGCTCCGGAATTGGATGGAAGCCACAGGGGTTCTGAAGAGCAAAGGGAAGGCTGGCATGGGCCCTTTGGGGCTGAGATGACACCCCACTAGTGCTTGGCAGTGGTCTCGTGGATGGCACGGCTCTGGAGGTGGACGGCACAGCTCTGGAGGTAGATGGCATGGCTCTGGAGGTGGATGGCATGGCTCTGAAGGTGCATGGCACTGCTCTGGAGGTGGATGGCACTGCTGTACTTGTAGTAGCCTCCTCACCAGAACGCCTTATTTTTGTGGGCACACTTTCCTCTTCCTCTGTTGATTCTGTAGAAGACCCATTACTTGGAAAGGGGTCATATTCAGAAAAAGAATCGTAACCCAGACCCAGACTCAGACTCGGCCTCAGAGAGCTCCCCTTCGCTCAGGCTAAGGATATGGTATGCCTCCTCTGTGGTGAACTTTTTTTTGCCATACTGGTGGCTGTGTTGGATAGGGGCACTAAAATAGATCTGGATGCACTAATGGATGCTGATGAGGGTGCACTGCTGGGTGCTGATGAGGGTACACTGATGTGTGCTGATGAGGGTGCACTGATGTGTGCTGATGAGGGTGCAGTAATGTGCACTAATGCACAGATGAGCACTCACTGATGGGCACAGGTGGCACTGATGGGCACAGGTGGCATTGATGATCACTGTAGTGGCACTGATGATCACTGTAGTGGCACTGATGGGCACAGACGGCACTAATGGGCACAGGTGGCACTGTAGTTGCACTGATAGCACAGGTGAGCACTGTAGTGGCACTAATGGCACAGATGAGCACTATAGTGGCACCGATGGGCACAGGTGGCACCGATGGGCACATGCGGGCACCGATGGGCACAGGTGGCACTGTAGTGGCACAGATTAGCACTCTAGTGGCACTGATGGGCAGAGGTGGCACTGATAGGCACTGTAGTGGCACAGGTGAGCACTGTAGTGGCACTTCTGTGGCTCTGTAGAGGCACTGATGGCACTGTAGGGCACTGATGTGGCACTGTAGTGGCGCAGATGGCACTGATGTGGCTCTGTAGCGGCACAGGTGGCACTGATGTGTCTCTGTAGCGGCACAGGTGGCACAGATGTGGCACCGATTGCCAAGTAACGCAACAATGTGGCACTGTTGGGCACTGTGGGGCACTGCTGGGCACTTCTGGGCACAAAAAAATGGATCTTTACTCACTGTGATGTTCAATCACCGTCTCTCTCCTCACACGCTGCAGCGATGTGAGGAGAGGAGGGAGATGAACCTTGTCTGAACCCTGCTGTGTTTTCATTTCATTGGATGGAGCGATCATGTGGTAAACGGCCGCCGCCATTGGCCGTCTTCCTCAATCCATGTCCCGCCGGGTCCCGTGGACCCGGCGAGCACGGATAGTCTTGTGTGCGCGCCTCACGGGGCGCGCGGGACCCGCGATTCTGGGAGGACGTCAATGTATGTCCTCCCAGAGTTAAGCAACCGCCCTGCCGCCGTCATTCGGCTATGGGCCGGTTAATAAGCGGTTAAACAATATACCGCATATTTAAGTGCCATTTAGGGGATCATATCATGCTCTAAACATTTTTTTATTTCCATGTGCAATTCTCCAGGTTCTAGCAAGAGTAAGGTTTGGGTGGTATCTGTTGTCTAGGAGCTATAGTGAATTCAATTTTGGGAGTATTTTTTCCCGGGAGCTATAGTGAATTAATTTTAGAGATAATTTATTCTCCCATTCTCATATTAGAGCTATAGTAAACAAACCCCCATGTATTTTATATTATTTATATATTTTCTGCATATTTTACTGTGCTATACTGAGTACAGAAAACCATTCATATGTATGCCTGTTCCAGGCACAAATTACAGTCAACCAACGAGTATGTTTTAGTGCTGTAGGAAAAATGTTAAGAACATGGAGGAAGCCCAAGAACCACAAGGAGAACATATAAACTGCATGCATGTGTCTCTGGTGAAAGGTGTTCCAGGACACTAGCAGTAATGGAATAGTAATAGCTTAGTCCAGTGCTGCTACTTGGGAAGCTGTAAGATATAACTTTCTCCAAGAAGAAGACTTACTTGCCTCCAAAAGTAATGCTGAGTGAATCAATCCATGCAAATCCAATAATGACCCATCTGCTGTTCCCCAAATCACTGTGTTCACTTGTCACATTAGTGGGCATTCTCATGATCTCTGGCAAAACTGTATGCCCACCTCCTGCAGCAGACAGTAATCAGGGGTGATGTGAACTTTCCCTAGAAAAGAATAGCCTGCATTTCATGTTGTGAAAAAAAAATGGAGGCTTATTTTGACAAAACAGATTTGTTCCAAGCAGAGGCGTAACTAGAACCTTCAGGGCCCTGGTGCAAGAAATCATAAATGGCCGCCCTGCCCCCCAGCTAGCCCCCCCCCCACAATAGCGAAACACCAGGGCCTGATCGCAAGTGCAAACTTTGTGACCCTTCCACCACTGGTGTCCGTTATTTTTTTTTTTGTTTATTAGTTTTGACCATTTTATTCAATTTATTTTTACAATTTTATTTATTATATTTTTTTTACAATGTTTTAGGACCCCTGTTGGGGGGCTTTGGTGCAATATCAGGGGTCTAAATAGGCTTCTGATGTTCCATCTTTGAGACAGAGAAAGGATGCACATAATGAATGGACAGGAAAAGCTCTGTACAGAGCGTTCCCTTCATTTGAAGCATAGCAAGCACAGTTTATTATGCCTCAGTTATGAATGAACAGAGTCAGTGATCGGTATGGATCACTGACTCTAATCCTTAGGACAAAGAAAGGGCTGGTAAATTACACATTTACCAGCCCCTTCCATGCTCTCCATTCTGACACATCCCCTGCAGCAGCTGGCAGGAGAGGGGGATGCAGTGCTGTGGGGGGTGAGGGAGCTAGGGGAGTACACAGGAGCCTGGGGGCGGTAGGAGCTGGATAGGAGGAGAGGCAATATGTATAGGGGTTAAAACTGCAGCGTATAGAGGAGGGGCGGCATATAAAGCAACCAATCCCCTCCATTTTCCTCCTGCAGTCACTGGAAAATGGAGGGGATTGGTTGCTTTATATGCCACCCCTCCTCTATACGCTGCAGTTTTAACAGCTATACATATGCCCCTGTCCTTTCTAACCTGGAACAAATCTTCTCCACTTCCCTAATCCTCTGCAGCGCAAATTCACCCTAGCAAAACACCCCTCCAGCATGGCACAAATCACCCATCCCCCTAATGTATCAGAGTGGGCACTCAGGGCACTTGCCCTGCATCACTTACAGGGTACCAGGGGTCCCATATGCTGAAATTGCCCCCCTAAGACAGACAGCATGTCTTTGATTGGGGGGGGGTGATATGAAAATATACCTGGAGGAGTGATAAGTGGGGGCCTTTTGAGGATATGTGCTGGGGGGGTGCTTTGGGAGGGGACATCACTTACAAGGTGTCATGACTAATCTGACTCCCCCAGCACCCTGTCCTCTTTTCTTCCGAAGCACACCCCCACCCCCCCAGTGAATATCCTCAAGTCCCCCTTTCTGTGTACAGGAGAACACTGGAGCCAAGGAGGAAGAGCCGACTTCAGTGAGGTCTGTGAGGTGTGCACTGTGCAGCCAGTCGGCGGGGAGACATGCTGGCTTCTACAGAGGGGGTGATCGCTGGGGACACCGGGCACCCCACAAGAGATGTGGGACAGATATCCATACCCAAATACCCACGCTAGTGCTTAGGCAGAGAACCAGAGCTCAGTGCCAGAGCTTGCTTCTAAAAACTGCACTTATTCAGGAAAACTAGGCATATGATTTAGGCTGGTGTTAACACTAGTGCAATGTGATTCACACCGCATTGCTATGCACATCACATGTGATGTCTGTGCGATGCAAATTCAGCCATACAATTTGAACTGGGACTTAATAGTTTGATTTGACATTGCTGTTTAATCTATTTCAAAACTAAGGCTAGTTTCACACTATTGCGATGCTAGACATCGCATGTGATTTGCATTGCATTACTGTGCACATCACATGCAATGTCTGTCCGATGCAAATTCAGCCATACAGTTTGTATGTCTGAAATCGCATCGATTTCGCACCAAAGTGGTGCAGGACCCTTTTTTTGGTCTGCACTGGATTTGGATCGCATGAGTGTTCAGACCCATGCGATCTGATTCCTGTCCAATTTCACAGTTCACACTGCGATCTGTGAACCAATTTGGGGGTGTCATTGACTTTACACCCGCAGTGATTCGGAGAGAGCAGCGTGAACTGCCTGCGAGTGAGATGTGATGCGGGAACCTGCACAGGAATCATGCTGGTTCCCACATTGCACCAGTGTGAACCGGGACTAAAGCCTCGTACACGCAATGCGAATTTCGGAATGTCCCATTTTTGTTGGATTCTTGGCTCATTTCGAAAGTGAAGAATGTACTAACAATACGAAAATTTTCACATGAACCGTATTCAGCGTCAGAAGTGACGTTATGGGTTGAATAGTTTTGTATGTATTTTTTTGTTTCTGAGCATGCGTAGTCCTGATTTACAGTTTTTTCGTACGAAAACCGCATTAATGATACCAAAATCGCATGTTGAGTTGCTGTACGAAAATTTTTATATAGCCTGCACAACCAGCTTTTGTCTTACGAAAAATCAAAATCAGCTGTCAAAAGGAACATACTAACGGTACTAATTCCGAATGATCGGCCATCCGAAATTTGCATTGTGTGTACAGACCTTAAGTGTACTAAAAACCTGCAGTTTTGAGAAAAAAAACGGTCTGTTTCTGCAAAAGAGTCTGCTGTTTTAATCCCAGGAGCTGACTATATCCAAAGTTAGTGTAGTAAAAGCTGCATGTTTGTGTTGTAGAAAAATGCTATTTATTTAGGAAAAACAGAAGTTTGTTTTCCCAAAAGGACTTTACTATTCAAGGCCCTGGAGCTGATAGTTTATTTCAAAACTTGGAGCACTAACAGCTGCACTTTTTGGGGGAAAACAGGCCTGTTTTAAAAAGATATTTTTCTGCTTTACTCCCCCACAAGCTGATCACCTTTCTCTATCCAGAAGTCAGCAGACCTGCATGAAAGGGTAATATCACAACTGTTCGTATTAGTCCTGTAGCAGATGATGTCAAAACTGAGGGAGAAATCATCATCTAGGCAGCCTATAGATAGTATACATGTGGTTGGTTTCACCTGCAACTTTGTAATATGATTAGTATGATATTTTTTGGTTAACTATATTGTGAATGTTTTATTTAGGATGGGCCCAAGCATGACATATTTTGGTCAAAATGTTGCTAAATTAGCCTTTACTATGTATTTTGTATTACAGGTACTTACATATTCAGAGTGCTTAACCTTTTCCACATTTTGTTATGTTACAGTCTTATTCCAAAATGGATTCAATTCATGATTTCCCTCAAAATTCTACAAACAATACTCTATAATTACAATGTGAAGAAGTTTGTTTGAAATCTTTGCAAATTTATTAAAAATAAAAAACAGAAAAAAAATCCCATGTAAATAAGTGTTCACAGCCTTTGCTCAATAATTTGTTTAATCACCTATGGCACCAATTACAGCCTCAAGTTTTTTTGAGTATGATGCTATAAGCTTGGCACACCAATTTTTCGACAATTTCTCCAATTCTTCTTTGCAGGACCTCTAAAGCTCTATCAGATTGGATGGGGAGAGTCGGTGCACATCCATTTTCAGATCTCTCCAGAGATCTTCAATCTTCAAGTCTGGGCTCTGGCTGGGCCACTCAAGAACATTCACAGTGTTTTCCCGTAGCCACTCCTTTGTTATCTTGGCTGTGTGCTTAGGTTCGTTGTCCTGTTGGAAGATGAACCTTCGCCCCAATCTGAGGTCCAGAGCGCTCTGGAGCAGGCTTTCATCAAGGATGTCTCTGTACATTGCTGCATTCATCTTTCCCTCAATCCTGACTAGTCTCCCAGTTCCTGTCGTTGAAAAACATCCCCACAGCATGATCTTGCCACCACCATGCTTTACTGTAGAGATGGTTTTGGCCAGGTGATGAGGGGGTGCCTGGTTTCCTCCAAACATGATGCTTGACATTCAGGCCAAAAAGTTCAGTCTTTGTTTCATCAGACCAGAGCATTTTGTTTCTCATGGTCTGAGAGTCCTTCAGGTGCCTTTTGGCAAACTCCCTTTTACTTAGGAGTGATTTCCTTCTGGCCACTCTACCATACAGGCCTGATTGGTGGAGTGCTGCAGTGATGGTTGTTCTTCTGCAAGGTTCTCCTCTCTATACAAAGAAATGCTGGAGCTCTGTTGGAGCGACCATCAGGTTCTTGGTCACCACCATGATTAAAACCCTTCTCTCCGATTGCTCATTTTGGCCGAGCGGCCCGCTCTAGGAAGAGTCCTGGTGGTTCCAAACTTCTTCCATTTATGATTAATTGTCTACAGACAATTCCTTGGATGTTATGGCTTGGTTTGTGCTCTGACATGCACGGTTAAAGTGGTTTTAAAGTGGAAGTAAACCCTCCTATCATTTTCAGCCAAGGAAGATGCCATCTTGGCTTCTGTTTAATCTACAATTGCCATGATGCTGCACATGTGATCAGCTATAACACCAGCCATTGGATGGTTTGACAGTTTGGTTTAGAGCACAACCAATGGGAGTGTTACATTTCTGGTCCATGCCGGAAACCCAACTGGTTTTTGAACTGTTAAATGTATGGGTTTATTACCGCTTTAACTGTGGGACCTTATATAGACAGGTGTGTGCCTTTCCATATCATGTCCAATCAACTGAATTTACCACAGGGGGACTCTACAATCAAGTTGTAGAAACATATCAAGGATGATCAGTGGAAACAGAATGCACCTGAGCTCAATTTTGAGTGTCATGGTAATGGCTGTAAATACTTACAGTATGTACATATGATTTTTTTTTTAATTTTAAAACGTTTGCAAAGATTTCAAACAAACTTCATTCACGTTGTCATTATGGGATATTGTTTGTAGAATTTTGAGGAGAATAATGAATTTAATCAGTTATGGAATAAGGATGTAACATAACAAAATGTGGAAAAGTGAAGTGCTGTGCATACTTTCCGTATGCACTCTATATAGCACTTTCAATTTACGTAGAGCTTTACATATTTATTATATATTTCATATCTGTCCCTGCCCTCAAAGAGCTTACAGTCTAAGTCCCTAAAGGTGGACCTTTGTTGTTCAGTTTCCTTAAGATGTACCTGTGTAGTGCAAGGGCCTGTCTGATTGCAGGTTTGACCTCATAATATATGGTTTTGGTAAATATAAAGGAAAGTTGTGCAAGAAAATTGTATAAAATTTATATAGTGTGTAGCCAGCTTTACTCACATACTATACATACACATACTAAGGCCAATTTTGGCAGGAGACATCTAACCTACCAGCATGTCTTTGGAGTGTGGGAGGAAAGCAAAATACCTGTAGGATACCCACACAGGCACCAGGAGAACAGCCTTTGAGAAAGTATGTGTGTGGCCAGGCTTATTCTGAGCATACACTATACACTTTTTACAACTGTCCATGCAGTGCAAAGTAAAAGAAGTGTCACTTAATTCCCACTCTCCCAGCAGCATGTACTCACCTTTTCTCATTCCTTTTGAAGGCTACGATTGGCTCTCTTTTCCCAATATGCTAGCCAAACAGAGCAATGCAGAAGCAAATAGAGCTGCGTATATTGCCCAAGGAAGAAAAAGGTAAAGGGCCTTACTACTATAGTAAAAAAAACTTACAGCAAGATATGCTTGGAAAAGAAGTTTGTAATAACCTACCTTTCCTGCTGCCTGCTCCGCCAAACCCCTCTCCAACGGTGAGATACTTTGGCTAGCGTCTGAAAGTACAACAACACTTCTGGGATTGTCAATCTCCTGGGTCCTCTGCAGCTCACACTGGTTCCTCCTGCTGATCCCCATGTCACAACATGCAATGAGTTGTACATGGACCATTTTGTGGGACAGTTTCTGGGACTTTTGTTGTTATCATCAAAGAAGCAAACAAATTTGCTGACTGTCACAATTCTTTAAATTTAGATAAAATGTACTGTACAAAATACACCTCACACCAAAGAAATTATCCTAGCAGAGTTTGTGCTAATAGACCCTTCTCTTAATCAGTAATTCTTTTTTGCTTAGTAAAGTACATGAAATAGCTGAGAGAACTAGGCTTGGTATGTATATGCATAGGTCTGAAGATTACACAAACCCCCAAAACATTATATTTTTTCTGAAAGCAGAAACCCTAGAGAAATAGTGGTAGTTTCAATTTTTTATATTACACAAAATTACCGCAAAGTTCTGGGAAATGAAAAATGTCAGTAAAAATTACACTAAAGTTAATTTTTGGGGCCCAGAAACACAATTAATTACCCAATTTTTGGGTAAAATATAAAAGATGAAGTTGCACCGAGAAAATAGATACTCAACATGTCAAACTTTAAATTTGCGTGCTCCCGTGTTATGGCAACAAACTTCAATACCCTATATTCTCCATAGGCGATATTTAAAAGCCTCCTGTAGGTCATCTGTTAAGTGTTACGGAGGAGGTCTGGTGATAGAAATATTACTCTCACTCTGATGTGCGCGGCGATATGTAAAACGTGTATCCCAATCAAAGTTTTCATGCGTAGGAGCCCCTGACGCATGCATTTACATTCTTACGCACGTGGAAGGTGGGGGGCCTCGATCATTTTTTGGGGTTTTTTTTTCACTTAAGATATTTTATTTTTCAAAGATAGTCAGGTACAGGTAATAGTAGTAATACTAATGTACATACATACAACATTGCATAAGCGAATTAGATAATCTGAAGCATTGCTTAAGTATTGGGTTTAATACGGGTGAATAAAAAGGGAGAGTGATAAGTCACTGGAACATGCATAGGAGTTAGTGGGGGGTCCAGGCCCACCGCCCAGAAAGGTCAGGGCCGTGCACCTAGACCCCCCGGAACAGACAGGTGTATTTATCAAACTGGTGATACATATCAAAGCCAAAACATTCTAAATCAAAGTGCCTCGTAGCTCCTACTAGTTAGTTGCTTATAAAGGTAGGTTGCACTTCAGATGCTTTAGCCATAGATTCCATCGCTTTTGGAATAGGGGAACTTGGAGTTGAGCCTTAGCAAACATATATTCCATGAGGCCTTGATTGTTCATAGAAAAGAGGATGTCCGAAATAAAGGGGGGGGTTCCAAGGTTTTCCAATTCCTTGCTATTGATAGTCTGATCGCTATGAGCATGTGTGTCAGTATTGCGTGAGTGGATGTAGGCCATGAGTCAAGATCCATCCCAGGTAGAATTAATTGTGGAGAGAGGGTTATAGGCCAGTTGAGGATGTCTGACAATCATTTTGTGACCTCTAGCCATAAGGGGCGCAGTTTAGGGCAGGACCACCAAATGTGTAAAGCTGACCCTGCTTGTCCGCAGCCTCTCCAGCAGTTGGGCTCAAGTGAGGCGTAGATCCTGGCAAGTTTAGTTGGGGTTAAGTACCAATTATGAAATATTTTTTGTACTCCTTCCTAGTGGGTAAGACATTTGGAATATTTCAGAGGGCGTCGTAGTGCTTGGAGCCATTGCTGTGAGGTGTATGTGCATTGTAGTTGTTTCTCCCATTTAATCATAGTATTGGATTTGTTGGACATTGAAGAGTTGGTTAGCAGTTTGTAGTAGTAAGATATGCCCTTCTCTTTAGCATTTGTATTCAGGGTAGAAGCGCAATGCTGGCCAGAGAAGGGGGTTATTCGACCAAGTAGATTTAGGGAGAACGGAACGAATTCTGAGATATTTAAATAACTCGTTGGCAGTTATTTAAAAATTTATCTTGAAGTTGTTGAAAAGAGAGGAGTCCAGACTTCTCATATAGGTGGGCAAACATTGTTACTCCCGCTTTATACCAATTGGATAAAGAGATGTCAGGTAGAATAGCTTGTAAGGCTTGTAGAGGTAGTTCTTTCATCACTCTGTGTGATATGCCTCCTGACGCTTGCAAGATTGAATGCCACGTTCTGAGTGTGGTATTGACTGTATATAGAAAGTTGTGTTGTTTGCAGTATTGTACTAACAGTGCAGAAAGAGTTATTTTCGGGTCAGTTGCTAGAGCTGATTGCTCAATTTGCAGCCAAGGAAATTTAGTGACTGGGTCCCCCCAACTTTTTGCCTGCTCAAGTAAGTTCGCTTTATAGTAAGCTGCGATATCGGGTGCGTCCATTCCACCAATTGCTGTCGGAGTGCATAGGGTTGTTCTTTTCAGTCTAGGGTGTTTGCCATTCCAAATGAACGATGACACAATCGCTTGCAATTTAGCAATCTGGGAGCGTTGAAAGGATATAGGTAATGTTCGAAAGCTATAGAGGATATGCGGTAGCAGAAACATTTTTGAAAGCGCAATGCGTCCAGCCCAGGATGCTTGTACGCTTTTTAAATCTTGAATAGTCTTTAGTAGTTTGCTCAGCAATTGCGCAAAATTTAACGTAAGCAGCTGGGAAGAAGGTGATGTTAGAGAGATACCCAAATAGGGAAGAGTTGAGTTCCGGGCCCAGGAAAAGGAGGTCATTTTGTTTGTGCTCTGTTTAATAGTATAGTATAGATTAACTCCAATCATGGCGGACTTTGAGTAGTTGATTTTATATAGTGATGCCTTACTAAAAAGGTCTAGGGTTTGATCAAGTTGCTGGAGCGAAAGTTGAGGTTCAGTAATGGAGATGATCACATTGTCCGCATAAAGGCCGACTTTGCGATCATAGTTATTAATGGTTACGCCATGTATTAGGGGATTAGAACGTATGGATTGGGCCAGTGGTTCAATTATGAGTGCGAAAATTAACAGTGAGAGGGGACACCCCTGCCATGTACCATAGGATATTATGAAAGGATCCGAAAAGATACCCGAGTTGATAACTCTGGCAGTTGGGGCTGAGTAAAGAGCCATTATTGCATCCAGCAATGGACCCGTAAGGCCAAATTTCAAAAGTACCGCTTTTAAGAATGTCCAGTCGACCCTGTCGAACGCCTTCTCCGCATCCAAAGAAATGAACAGAGAAGGTGTGCGACTGCGTTCCACCCACTGAAGTAGACTGATGCATCTCCTAGTGCCATCTAACGCTTGCCTACCGTTCATAAACCCCACTTGGTCTGAATGAACCAGGTGTGAAATGACTGTGGCTATGCGGGATGCTAGAAGTTTAGCATATAGTTGGCCTATAATTGATATATATTGGCCTATAATTAGCTGGGTCTTCTGTAGGTTTGCCTGGTTTGGGGATAGTAGTTATAGTTGCTACCAGGGCTTCTGTTGGAATTGTGCCCGTAGATAGTGTATGGTAGAATGCCTGGCACAGAAATGGGTGTAAAGTGTTCGCAAACTGTTTATAGTATTCATTGCTGAATCCATCTGGACCTGGGGCTTTATGTAGTGGTAAAGAAGCTATTGTAGTTTTAATTTCTAATTCGGTGAAGGGTTTAGAAATGTTTAATAATTGCTCATGTGTGAGGGATGGTAGTTTTATAGACTCTAAGAAGTGCGAGATATCTTTTGGCATGGGAGCTGCGCCTTCGCCTGTCGATGCTATATTATATAGTTTGGCATAAAATTGGCTGAAGCGGTTAGCTATGTCCGTAGGGTTAGTAAGGCGAGTCTTGTCTTGTGACAAGAGGTAGGGGATCTTTGCAGTGACTAAATGTTTTTTTAGTTGCTTTGCTAGACAAGCCCCGGGCTTGTTATGGTGGGCGTAGAAATTGAGTTGTAGCCTTTTTAAGGCTATGTCAAAATTGGAGTGTAGGTGCTCGCTCAAGGCTTTTCCTTAAATTGTTCAGATCATTTCCTAGTGAGGAACTCGGTTGTGCTTTATGTGCTTTTTCAAGACTGTGAATTTGATCTAATAGCTTAGATGTGGTAGCATTACGTACTCTCTTTTCCTGGGCCCCGAACCTGATAAGGAGACCTCTTATAACTGCTTTATGGGCATTCCAGCAAATAAATGGGTTTGTAACAGAGCTTACATTTTGTTGTAAAAAATCTGTTATAGCTGATTCAATATGTTTCTGGTAGGTTGGGTTTATCAGGAGGGAAGTATTAAGTCTCCACGCCTTCCCGTCGGAATGTGGTCCGGTGGGAACACTTTGATGGAGACTGGAGCATGGTCGGACCATGTAATGTTGCCAATTGAGGCCTCTTGTACTGATTGTAGCTTGGTTCTGTCTACCAGAAACATATCTATCCTAGAGTAGGCTTTCTGTGTGTGTGAATAGAAGGTGAAGTCCTTTTCTGTGTCATGCATACACCGCCAGGAGTCATACAGATCTTCAGCGGCGAGTAGTTTTGACAGGGCCTTTGTTTGTTTCCTGTTAGGATTGGAAGAATTTAATGTCGCATCCACTATTTGATTAAAGTCCCCGCATAAAATGAGGGGATGTTGTCGGAAGGGAGTCAATTTTTCCATGATAGTTTGGTGAAACTGTGCCTGTTGGGTGTTTGGGGTGTGTATATTGACCAGTCATTGTATTTGGCATGTAGAATAATAAATCTGCCCAGGGGGTCAATTTCGGTGTGTAGTAAACTAAAGGTCGCTGTAGACCGCATAGCGATGAGAACACTAGCTTTTTTCTGTGGCACGTTTGCCATAAAACATTGTGGAAATAACTTATGACTGCAGGAAGGCGGTTTCAATGCTGCAAAATGCGTTTCTTGGGCGCAGATGATGTCCGCCTTACTTTTTACCGCCTCTTTCCAGAATAGTTGCCGTTTGAAAGGTGAATTAAGGCCTTTGACGTTTAAGGATGTAATGCTAATAGCCACGGCTTAGTGTGGCTAGATCTGAAGAGGAATTTGGGTGGGGATATTAAGGAAATCACCTACTATTCTGTGTTCTTAGTTGCTAAACCAGCGAGTGATAAACAACAAGGAACACTGAATGTCAGCCTTTATACCGTAGTTTAGATAAAACAAAGTAAAAACAACTTAAATAGCTACAAGTATACGTCTCAAGGACCTGAAAGAGCAGAGATGTGTGCAACATAAAGTGCGTAGCACTTTTCTATAACCTGGGGGGTACAACAAAAACCGATACAAATCCGCAATAACAGTTAATTTAAGAAACTCAAATGGTTAAAGCATACTCAACTGAGACACTGTTGCACATTTGGGTATGAGTCAAAGTTGCTTACTATAACAGGCATACACCTGTGAGGAACTAGGAGTTAGTATCGTTGTTGATCACGACCTGAGGGTCGATAGGAGGATGGACGTCCACGGGAGGCTGGTTGGGATCTTTGTTGCTCTGGCTGTAGTGGTGGGGCTGAGATGATGCCCCAGTTCAGCAATCTCTTAATGCCATCTTTGGGTGAGATGATAGTTGTAGGTTGATTGTGATAAGTCACGATCAGTTTTGCTGGGAAGCCCCATTTGTAGGGTATGTTTTGGTCTCTGAGAGTTGAGGTGACCTAGGCAAATTCCCTTCAGTTCTTGGCTGTTGCAGCTGAGATGTCAGTGTAGAGTGAGATGTTGGTGTATGGTCCTGGCATGGTCTTGTTTGCGCGTGCGGCAGACATGAGTTTTTCCTTAACTTGGTAGAGGTGTATACGAGCTAGGACATCTCTGGGAACTGTTTCTGGTAGATAGTTTGGTTTGGTGATTCTGTGGGCTCTGTCGATAGTCAATGCTGATTGAGTTAACTGCGGGATAAGCTTGAGGCACAACTGTTGGAGGTACTGTGTGATTTCGGAGGGTTTGACGGTTTCGGGTATACCCCTGAATTTTATGTCGTTCCTCCTTGAACCATCTTCAAGATCTGCTACTTTGGCTTGTAGGTAGTGAATATCTTCAGCGTGTTGGTGGAGTTCTTCTGAGGTTTCACGTTGTGTAGAGGTCTGGTCTGCAACCTGCTTCACAGAATATCAGTACGGTCCTCCATTTGATCAATCCTAGTTTGTAAAACTGTAATTGATGATTTCAGTTAGTTTCTAAGGTCTTTCTGCAAGGAAAGGAGCAGCATTTTTAACGTGTGTTCCGACGCCGGTTGGTCGCTAGTGGGGAGGTCAGCTAGGGAGTTGTTGGAACCTGCATTCTCTTGCTCAGCATCCCAGTGTTGTCTTTTGAATAGTGGCACTTTGAACGGGATGGTGCTGGTGATTGCGCTGCTCTTTTGCTTCTATCCGGTGTAGCAGCCTGGGGCAGAGGGACATTATGTTCTGTGCTGTCCATTTCTTCTGTTAGGACCCAGGAATCTGGTTGGACTCCTGCTGGTGGCAGCAGTACGTGCGATGCAATCCCTGACTGTGAGGTTTAGAGTTGGACATACCACCTCACATCCGCAATTGAATGCTGTGGCCTTCAGTATGAGGGTACGCGGCTCTAGAGCGGTCTGTGAGTTAGGTAGGCTGCAGCCGGGACCTCAATTAATGGGGGTTTGAGTGTCCCCACTATATTGCGGGCAGGACCTCAGATGCCTTGCAGCTATATGTCCACCTAATGGCACTAAGGACACGCTATATTAAATCCCAGGGGGACTGAGTCCACAGAAGATAATGCTGTTACTCCGCAGGTTATAAATAGGCCGGGACCTCCTGTGCCGACTGGGGTGCCACTGGTGCTGTCACCGCGATCAGCTTGGGACTGCCGGTTTCTCTAAATATAGGGAGGTTCAAAGCCCCTTGCAATCTCTTCCTGTCCTCCTTTGCCAGACCCCCACAATGCCAGGTAGCTAGAGGCTGACCGTTACTGCACTGCGAGGAGAAGCAGGTCTCAAAATGGCGGCTGCCGCCTCTGTGAGGCAAAGTTGTTGAGGGCGATCCGCGCTTCTCCCCTGTGAATCCGGGGTGAGAAGTGTCCCTGCAGGTGAAGGAAGGTGCTCGAGTGTCTTTACGGGGAGTAAATGCACTCGCCTGTCCTCCTGGGGCGTGGGAGGTGATGGATTAGGGCTTGATGTTCGGGCGGCTCCGCTGCAAGTGTCACCGGCTTCATCCCGAACGCCTCCGCTGATGTGACCGTTTGGTCTCGGTCACCCACAATTCTCCCAGGTGCAGTAGTTTCCTAGTGGGTCCCTTTTAGATAGGATACCTCCCTTGCCAGACCCCCGCAATGCCGGGTAGCTAGATGCTGACCGCTACTGCGCAGCGGGAAGAAGCAGGCCTCAAAATGGCGGCCGCCGCCTCTGTGAGGCGAGATTGCTGAGGGCAATCCACGCTTCTCCCCTGTGAATCTGGGGTAATAAGTGGAGGAAGGTGCTTGGGTGTCTTTACAGGGAGTGAATGCACTCACCTGTCCTCCTGGAGAGCTGATTTTGATGGATCAGGGCTTGATGTTCCGGCGGCTCCGCCGCGAGTATCACTGGCTATGTCCTGAACGCCTCTGTTGATGTGACCGTTTGGTCTCGGTCATCCACAATTCTCCCAGGTGCCGTAGTTTCCTAGGGGGTCCCTTCTAGATGGGATTGAGGTGAGTTCCTCTGCTGAACGAGGTGTAGATTGTGTTGCTAGTCTCAGGCTGATCGGAGCTCTGTGATCAGACGTCCATTACAGTCTGCAGCCGGCCACCCTCCCCCCCATTTTTGGGGTGTTTTTAATGCGTTGGATGTAAATTACATTTTTTACAATTGAAAAAACATTTTTTTTTACTTAGCTTTTATTTTTTCATTACATAGGGGACATGTTTTTTTTGGTGACAGGCTTTTAATGAGACATCCAAGATCTAAAAGGCTCTCCCCTGTGCTCCACTAACTATAATGCAGTACAGATCGCACTGCATTATATACTTTTCTGGCAGTGCTGACCTGGGACACTGCCAGGAGGACCTTGAAGTGATGTTTTACACATTGCTTCCTGGTCAGCAACAAGAAAGGGAGGAAAGCGGATGCATGTCCACTCAGCTGTGACCCCATAGAACCCTGCAAATCCACTGTGGGTTCCTGCATTGCATGTCTCCCGACGGCAGTTTACACTGGTATATGAGAACTGCGGGGAGTGTCAATACAAAGCTAATCAGTTCGCATATTGCCCTGCGAACTGCAAACTCGCTCAGGAATCGGATCGCATGGGTGTGATCCGATTCTGCTGCTGCGGAAAAAAGGGCGCTGTGCGAATTTGTTCCGACTATCTGTATGGCTGAGGTCTCATCACATAGAGATCGCATGTGATTCACACTGCAGTGCGGTGCAAATCATATGCAATCTCCGGGATTGCACCGGTGTGAACCGGCCCTTACACAAAATCCCGATGGCTGCAGCCATCGTTACGGACCCCCCTCCCCTTATGCACCTGGGCTTGTGACAGGAGCAGCCACATCAGCAGTGAGAGCGAGACTGGGCAGTCTAACTCAAAGCTAGAGTGGCGCCAGCACGTTCCGGCTAAAAAGAGCCCTGCCTCCAGGACCCAGGACCCTCTGTCGCCCTTGGGATAGTGTCACCCCTCTGCGGGTGTCATCCGGGTGCGGGCAGTACCCCCACACCCCCATAGCAACGCCACTGAGCTTTATTATATGCTTACAGCACCTGTAGGTACTAAGTCACTAAGCTGTGTTTACTTCCACTTTAAAAAGTATTCAAGAAATAAATAAAATGCCACAAAGCTTGGCCAAAGCTGTAAGATTTTTTCTTTATCTTCCACTCATGGTAGGTCGCAGTACAAAGAAGCAAGCCCAGTCAGTGAATAAAGGTTATAATGCCAAACAGCTAGACTGTTATTCTTCAGGACTGGCCCTTCAAGCAGAGAATATAATTTTACAGGCTTAATGAATTGGCTGAACAGAATGACATAGCATGAAGGTATATTATCTCAGAAGAAATATGAGCGGCTTCTGCTGCTGAACTGACTCCTCTGTGCTTTTTCTCAGTCACAGTTGTATGAAATAGATTGCTTAGAAGGTTTTATTGTGAAAGAAAGTATTGAATAGGTTTTTCACGTTGGTTTGTGCACATATACATGTAGGAGCTAAGATGGTGTTGTTGCTGCATTTGTATTGATCTTTTGTTGGGTGGAGTTGGTAAATGGGATGCATTTTATGGTCAGCCCAGGATGTGAGCACCCTTTAATGTAGCAGAAATAGAATGACCAATCATTTCATGGGCAAAATTCTTTGTATACAGTGTCACATCCCAGCATAACTATCCAAAACACATTGAGGAACAAATAGGTTTCTAAAACTAAGGCACTTTAGGTTCCGTACCTGAGGCTGCATTAACTCAATTAAGAAGTATACAAATACAACATTTTTTTTATTAATCATAATATATGATAAAATCAAAATCAATTGGCTTAATACACTTCCATGATTTCTCAAGACACAATAAAATAATGCATCATCAGTGCAATGATGTTATTGCGCATTCTTCAAATTCCAGGTCTAATGCATTTCCCAGCGAAACCACAGCTCCTTCAGGGACCGAATATGAAAATCTCTAGAGTATTAATGAGATAATGATAGTACATATTCATATACTGTATCATATATAAAGACAAATATCAATTTATTTGAAATGTTTATCCATGGAGCTTACCACATCTCTTCATAGCATGTAGGCATAATTAATACCCCCTACATCCAAAGGGCTACAGACAGCAAGAACAATCTCATCTTTCCCCAGCCAAAAGATATCAGGGAATGGTGTCAGGGCACTGGACCACACATGGGAGAGTGGAGACTGCAACAGGGCAAATATCAAACAGCAGTAAAACTGTAGATAAAAAATAAATTACATAGCCATGTATATCTGTACCCATGGACAACTTACACAACACATCTAAACAATCATCTCAGCCTCTGACCTGTACCAAGGCTGACCACAGACACACAAAACAACAACCTCCTGCAATGGACCACCTCAACTAAGATAACCCTACGACTACCACATAACTTACCTAACCAAACATACCCAGAACCAGCACCACTTCCAAACAGTCCCTACATACACAACCCTCCAACCGAACACACTCCAACACAAAACATTCCTATTCACGCACCAAAAAACCTCCCTGGGGGGCAGGAGGGTTAGTACTGATGTACATTTGGATACATGTACTCTCTAGCTCCTAAATAGATAGGCTCTGTGAGCTCCATGGTCTCTGCAAGTTTTGCTTGCAGCATGCAGTTCTGTGTTTAAAAGACTTTGTTTAACTCCATGTTACTTCACAGTGGTGGTCAAAATCAGTGGGCACATTTAACTTTTGCATAGATGTCCCTTTTGATTTAAAGTTTCAGGCACTCTTATAAAACAACGAAAACACAAAAAATGTATACCACAAAGCAAGTAATAAAACATATATTGCTTATATACAAATGCATAATCTTACTGTGGGCTTGATGATTATGCATTTATAGTGATGTGAATTGTTCTTTTGTTTCAGACAGACATTATGTGATAGCTTTAAACTCTTTTATAAGTACATAAAGTTCCTGTAGTGAGTTACTGCATTGACCACATTAGCAGCGTTTACATCATCCCTTTAGTGGTGAAGCCTGCATTTTCTTGTGCTTTTTCGATGTAAATAGTGTCTAAGTGTCTTGAAATCCATGACGAGCTGCACATCTGTAACTGTTTAAGGGAGTGTTCTTGTGTACTCTAAATGATATTTCGCAACTCATCAGCGCTATAAAAAGTTCTCGTACATGCAAGCTTGTATCGGTTGTCAGCAAACCTAAGAGCATTGCTGCGCTAATTTGTCTCCAGCTGCCATGAACCCTAGAAAGAGAAAGACGACTGTACATGCCAAGGAGGCTCACATATTTGTTAACGATAAAACAACCCACGCTGTTAAAATTGGCCCGGCATTACACAAGCCCAGACCTGCACATGAAGTGGCTATTTGATAGTGTATCTCACAGTTAATGACTGTGGAGCTAGCACATCAGTAAGTTACAGGATTCAGCTGACGGATATAATAACCAGTGGAGATCCGCTAGTACTTTCAGGTATATACATATAAATGATCACCTATATTTCATTTTCCTAAATAAAAAATTTAGACAAATAAATTGTGTTTTAAAGTGGGCCTTGCATCAAATGTAGGATCTACTTATCTTAAACTCTTAAAACCCCCATTTAAAAATGCAAATTAAAACAGTGACAGCCAGTCCACCCCCCCCCCAGACTGCGGCACCCCCCCCAGCTCGCACCATCTGTGTGGCCGTGCACTGTGCAGGACGCCGCACCAATAGGTTAATACCAGGTCCGTCACCTCCCCCCACAGGCACCTGAACATCCGAGGCCCCAAATGGCTGGTTTTATATTGTCCTCAGGGCGCAGAGCACTGCCAATCAGAACCAAGAAAGAAGACCCGCTGAAG
>BLSH010152871.1:716976-737029 GCA_018402905.1 Glandirana rugosa
CCCCCCCCCCCCCCCCAGACTGCGGCACCCCCCCCCCAGCTCGCACCATCTGTGTGGCCGTGCACTGTGCAGGGCGCCGCACCAATAGGTTAATACCAGGTCCGTCACCTCCCCCCACAGGCACCTGAACATCCGAGGCCCCAATTGGCTGGTTTTATATTGTCCTCAGGGCGCAGAGCACTGCCAATCAGAACCAAGAAAGAAGACCCGCTGAAGAAAGTCCAGGGGAGCTCCGCCGTAGAGTGAGTGCAGACCTGGAGGGGGCCACCTGCGCCCCCCAAAATCCTCCAGCATCAGCCGCCACTGAATTAAAAGCATTGAAGTCATAAAACATCATATCCATCTAAGCAATCATGTAATCACTGGGCCTTCCTGCAGAATTCTGGAAGAGCTGAGGATCCAAAAATCCATGGCAGTGTTAATGTCTTATTAAAGGATCTCACAGTGAGAAACAATCACAGGGAATAGGAAATAAGGTGAGTGATTTCACCCTGCCTAGGCCAGTGGTCTCCATACTGTAGCACATGGGTCACATGTGGCCTATTGTTTGCCCTTTCCAGGCATGGTTCCTACCACCGAAACAAGGCACTATTGCTCTCACTGACACCAACAATAAGACACTATTCCTTTCACTTACACCAACAGTGGGTCACTATTCCTTCTACTGACACCCATAATGGGACACCATTCCTCCTGTTGACATCCACAGTGGTGCACTATTCCTTTCACTGACACCAACAATGGGGCACTGTTTCTTCCCCTGACACCAGCAATAGGTCACTATTCCTCTTCCTTCTGATCAGAGACACTATGCAATTTTTTTTACTCTCACTGACTTACTTCCACTTATAAAAACAAAAAAGGGATGACATAAACCCCTGGTGCGTTACCCAAATAAAAAGGTATTTCTTAAAATGAAAGGAAACCAATAAGATGCATACTCACAAATGTACAGAGGTGTACGGCATGTAAATGGAAGGATGACATGGGATAGAAAGTGCAAGTGCTTCTAAAACTCACATTAAGCATGCTGACGCATTTTGGAGGTGCACCCCCTTCTTCAGAGCACTTTCTACCTCATGTCATCCATCCATTTACATGCTGTGCACCTCTGTACTTTTGTGAGTTTGCATTTCATTGGTTTACTTTCATTTTATTAAATACCTTACCTGGGTAATGCACCAAGATCTGATATAGCAGAGTCCATTAAGCAAGCCAGGGGTCAAGCACAGGAGATCAGGCAGAGGCATAGTCCTTTAGGCAAGTCAGGGGTCAAGCACAGGAGATCAAATCAAAGAGCAGGTCAAGGAGCAAGCCAGGTCACAACAGGGATTCCACAGGACAGAACACAGGTTCAGGAACACTGGTGAGCTGAAACAATCCATCAATTTGTGTAACACAAAGGCAGCCTTTTATAGGTCAGCAAACAGTCTCATTTGCGCGCTGTGCTGGCATATTGTGCATGTGTGCGCTCCATCTTGTCCCATCACGCACCCACGTGTGCTTCTCTGATACAGAGGTCTTTCCAGAACAAGTGTCAGGTCACCTGATGTCAGGTGACACGTGCACACCACTGGGGTTTAGTGTGCATCACTAAGGTTGCGAACCCTTAGCTGATGGCTGCGAATAGAGCTTTGGGTGGTGCAGGGAAGCAGGTCCACTGGAGCACTGACACAGATTAAACAGGGAGTTAGAGCATAGGTTTCCCCAGGGCATGGAGTCTAAGAGCCAGCAGGTTTTCACCAGAGTCTCTGATGGTGAGGATGGACTTGGCTGCAACTGACTCCAGGCCGTGGCTCCCAGGGTCTCCCAACTTATGCTGGCGGCTAGCTACAGGTGGATAGAGAGGCAGCAGCAGTGCAGGACAACAAGGGTTAGTCAGTAGGATAGCCAAGGGTTAGGGCAACGAGCAGACAGGAATTTACAGGAGAGCACGCCAAGAACAGGGTAACAAGCAGACAGGAATAGTCGAGAACAAGCCAAGGTCAGTGTATCAGCAGGCAGGAATAATCAAGAACAAGCCAATGTCAGTAAATAGAATCAGATGAAGAGCACACGGCAGGAACCCCACACACAGGAAGCCTATTACACAATATTGGTCAGCAGTGCTGGTTTGCACTGCCAGTTGTTATATAATGTTCCTAATTAGGGCCTCGGGTGGAGCCTTGGTGAGGGAAGATTACTAAAACACACAGGTGCCGGGTGTATGGTCTCTAAACTGAACACAAGCGAAGAGGTAAGCAGACAGACAAGACATGAATGTTACTGCAGATTCATGACAACAAACACTAGGCAGACAAAGTAAATACACGGATAAACCAGCTTGGAAGGTTCAACAGAATTATGAAACTGACAAAGAAAAACTGTGGGTTAATGTAAATCGTGGTACAAAACAGTTGATTGCATGCCATACCTTTCTCAGCCCTCTTATGAGGTACTGCAACTAGAGGGAGCTCTCAAACAATTCATTAACTCTATGAGAGTTACGAAAAATTGTGCCTTAAAGCGGAGGTCCGTCTGGAAAAAAAAATTAAAAGTCAGCAGTTACACATACTGTAGCTGCTGACTTTTAATAATAGGACTCTTACCTGTCCTGGAGTCCAGCGATGTCGGCACCCAACGCCGATCTTCGGATCGGGGGTTGGGTGCAGCTGCATCCATTGCGGGTAAGGGAACCCGGACGTGTAGTATTACAGCTTCATTCTAGGCACCTTACTGTGCATTCGCGAGGCTCCGCTGCACTCTGCTATTGGCCAGGCGGCCAGTAGCAGAGCGAGTAGGGAGTAGGGAGCCGGGCTGCAGATATCAGAGGCCGAGGCTGCTGGCCCGAGCTCCCAGATGTGTGGAAAAGGACACCTGTCTAAAGACAGGTGTCCTCTTCCCCCTCCCCCACAAAAGGTGCCAAATGTGACACCTGGGGGGGGGGAAAGAATCCAACCAGCAGAAGTTCCACGTTTGGGTGGAACTCCACTTTAAATATACTAACCTCTTAAAGCAGTACAACACTGAAGAGTCACAGAAAGAATTATAGGGATTTGATAAGCTTGATCTAGATATAGACGGTTTAGTACTACAAACAAAGGCATACGTGGGAATCACACAACTTCATGAATCTACATCGCATTGTTCTGTATCTATAAGACACTCCTTCAGATCTGCCAAGACTCTGCAATCAAAACCTTCCACTCTCAGCCACCAACTTATTAAAACCTGTGCCAATGCTGATGCTGAAGCATTTAAAATTCAGGCAGTCTTTGCCCAAAAGAGAACTGGGTGAAAGGAAGTAGAGATGGAGGCAAAAACTGCATGCAAGAAAGCACAGATGGAAGCAAAGGTGAAAGCAGAAGCTGCATGCAAGAAAGCAAAGATGGATGCTTTGGAGAAACAATGTGTGCACGCCACAGCCATGGCAAGGTTAAAGGTTTTTAAAGCAAGCTACTAGTGAAAGTGAAGGATGAAACCGCAGCAGACACTAAGTTGTATTCATCATATTCCTCACACTCTCTTACAAAACTTCAGCTCCTAGCCACAGCATCTGTATCTCTTAACCAAGGTCGGTACACCACACCTACCACCTCCCAAGACAATCTGCCTACTAATCCATCAGGCTTTCGCACCATTATACCTCCCAAAGATGCTCAGTCTCAGCACACCAGTCAATGTAACTAACTTTGTTCCGCATGCAGCTGTGCATCCAGTCTGAAAGCACAGACATATAACAGTTTGCTAAATACATGCTCCGAAAAGAGCTCACCAAGACAGGTTTCACTAAGTTCTATGACCAACCTGAAATCTACAAAGCCTGGAAATCCACCATAACAAAATGTAACAAAAGCGTCAAAGCTGTTTATATTGACAACCCTGCCGCAGGTCTTAATGCTGCTTGGGACAGACTTGAGCTTAGCTTCAGGAGCCCAGAAGCCATTGAGGATGCTTTAGTTAAAAGGTTGCAAAGCTTCTAAAAATATATAGCAGGGACAAATCTAATGTTCCAGGAGCTCAGTGGCCTTCTCTTGGAGCCCCAACTGGTCAAAGCTGATACTTACCTACCTGGCCTCAGATACCTAGACGCCACTTGTGGGGTTAACCCAATAGTCTCCAAGTTACCTGATGGTATACAGGAAAAATGGTCATCACTTGGATCAAAGTACAGGGTAGACAATACATTTTCCTTTCCTCCCTTTTCCTACTGCTCTGAGTTCATTAGGAGAATTCCAAAGATTGATCCAAGCTTGTCCTTTTGGGAGTCCAACCCTCTCAGCCCACATATTTTTGGTTACATAGTAGAGAAAATTGTAAACAAGAAAGTTCCCTCAATTAGAACCTGGGATTTTTATAGGCAAACTGACTCATGATTATGAATAGATATAGAAAATTTATTGGTATACAAAAAGGAAGGGTAAAAGTTATATATAAAAACACAGAGTACAGTGCAGTTGTACGAATTGCAAATGTATACAATACATAAAACAGCCAAGATGTGCTGATTCTCGAAGTCCGACGCGTTTCGGGATACACCCTTCTTCAGGGACTTTGTTATTTTTTGAGGAGAATAACATTGTACTGTATTATGTTATAGAATTGATTCTCCTCAAAAAATAACAAAGTACTCTGTGTTTTTATATATAACGTTTCCCCTTCCTTTTTGTATACCAATACATTTTCTTGTTTACAATTATCTAAATAGGGATGACGGCAATAGGGTTTTAGTCCCAGGTGGTGTTTCTAAACAATTAATTCATGGTAGAGAAAAAGGACACATTTTAAGCAAACATCGAGCATGCCTTAGATTTCCTACTTTTGAAATATACTAAAAACTATATTATTCAATATTGAAATGGGGTATCTTATCTATTAATTGCAAGAGATTGTGGAATGGGATGGGGACAAGACTGTCTCCTTGCCTAGGGCTCTTTTGTGCCCTAATTCATCTCTAGTCACCACGCATGTACTGCATTGAGGTAAAGATTGTCACCACATGTGATAATATTGACTGTTGGCAGTAGTCACACTATTGTTCTCAGACATCTGCCATATCAAGACACACTTTTACAGCTCTACATATAGTTTTGGTATCCTGATAAATATATCCAGCATAGTAAAATATTTCCGTACTTGATACATAAAACTGCACATATGAAGAATACTTTGTATGTAGTTTTATTGCTCAGAATTAAAGAAATGTCTTCATTTCCTGCACATAGTGGCTTTTCTGCTACATTATGATGACATTTACTATTGAACGATAGAATAAAGACAGTCTGACGGATCAAAGTAATACACAGAACCAGGCTGTGTCCTAATCAATGTTACATTAAATTCTTCACTTTGATTGAGTGTAAATAAGTGACTCTGCGGATTTACCATGTAGCCGTGCAATTATGTTGACATTTTAACAGCCAAAGTGAAACCTGCCATGGAAACCATTGGATTGCCTAGGTCATTAACTGTATAAATGTGTTGGCTACAAAGTGCTACTTGAAATCCAGACACTCGACTGTGAGATGCTGCATCTCACCCAGAAGAACATATTAGCACATCATGAAGCATAGAGCACCTCCAATTGATATTTGTAGAGATTTCTGATACAACGTCCAAAGCAGACTTTAAATAACATTGTGGCTCAATGAGTACTGAATAATTCAAGACTTTCCAGGTAATAAATTCCCAATAAAGCTGAAGTGGTGCCCTGTGTTTCAGTCAGGAGGGGCATATTAAGGCTGAACTTCAGGCAGATATAAAAGACGCACATTAATGTAGCTCTGTATTCATTAATAAATAATTAAAGTCATTTTTTTAAGGCAACTAGTACCTTTATTTGACTAGGCATCTGCTTCTATGCAGCAAAACTCTGAGAAAGGGAGAGGGACAGGACTTGGAATAAATCAGAATCAGTGTGCAGAATTCAAATATGTTGACAACTTGAGTACGAAAAACATACAGCAGTACTTAGATTAGGAAAAGCATGGTATGCACTCTGACAGAAGAAGAGACTGATGACCTCAGTAAGTATGCTGCTGCTCCTTCTTTGTCCAACCAGAAAATGGAGTGCATTCGTGTTTAAAAAAAAAAAAAGAAAACAACAACAAACAAACATGTTATACTTACCTGCTCTGTGCAATGGTTTTGCATAGATCAGCCCTGATCCTCTTCTTTTCAGGTCCCCTGCTGGCACTCCTGGCTCTTCCCCCTTGACCAGTGCCCCTAATAGCAAGCTGCAGTGCAAGGGCACTGTTGTGTGCTCGCTCCCAAGCCTTGCTCTATGCGCCCATAAGACACATAGAGCCATGGTTTGGCCCGCCCACTGCTCTATCCTCATTGACCCACTGGCTGTGATTGACAGCAGTGGGAGCCAATGGCTCCTGCTGCTGTCTCAGCCAATGAGGAGAGAGAGACCTGGGACAGCTGAGGCTCCTGTGCACATCTCTGGATCGAGAGGGGGCTCAAGTGAGTATGATGGGGGGCTGTGGGGGGAGCAGCACCAAGAAGATTGTTCATTCCACATAGAGAGGGAGAGTCCCTACATCTCTTGTAAACTCTATGATAATTCTGCAAATTTCCATTTGCCTAGTGTCATAAGTGAGTCTGTCTTTTCTTAAATTCCTTTATTTGCTTAAAAATACTAAGAAACTAAGAAACCAGAAATGGCCAATCTGCTGAAGAAACCCCAGCGATAGAAGTACAAGAAACAAGGTTTTTTTTCAGTACACTGTCATATATAAAAAAAACTAAAATAACAGTTTTGTGTTGCTTGACCATTTAATGTCTCTTTGATGTTTTGCTTCTCAAAACAAGCCATGAACATGAATAGTTGTCACTGTATTGTGCTTTTTATGTGAGTGCCAACAGTGCAACCACATGGGGATCATTGATCACATTACAAATTATGAGAACACTGCATTTGCCATGCAGATCAATGCAACTGAGGTTAAAAGGTTAAGCCCACATACATTTGATACTGAAGTACTGAAATGAATGGAGGGAAGTGGAAGGAATTGTCTAAAGCACATATTCAACTAGAAATTTGAAATGTCTGCAGGTGAGAGACCATTGGCCTGTGTACGGGTCAACAAAGGGATCGTAAAGAGTGTTCCTAATTTTTTGAAGTGCTTGTTTTTGTACACAGAGATCTAAGTGGACTCTGATCATTTCCTTTTCCATGCAGAAAGGGGGAATGCACCTCTGACCATACATGCATCACATGCACACAACAGCTATGTCAGGGAAAGGGTTGCAGCAGGCTTTGAGGCTACAATCAAACTTCCATCTTCCTTTATATAAACAAGCAAAAAGTTGCATTTCCTATTTAGAGCAGTTCCTATCTTTGGGGACATTAAATGTCCTATTTTCTTCTTGCTTCGAAAATGCATCATGCTGTGACAGAAGCTAACAATGCCAAACAGTTATTTATCACATCTACTTCAACTGCTTCCTACTGTCCTTGTATACACAACACAAGAAAAACTCTTCATAACACTAATAGTCCCAAAATGCACTGAAAGAAGCCACAATCATTTACTACCTGTCTTTACACACTACCTTTTGTAGTCAGTGACAGAGTGGAGGAGTCAGTGGCTTTCTGTCACCCTTCTAGCTTGTCCCCTGAAATGAGACGTTCTTCCTATTTTATGGTAGGCGGGATTCTGTTCTCAATAGAATGTATTGCCATTTTACAATTTAAGATTCTCAAAGCATACTGGGGCCCTACTTAGGGTATAGAATCGGTGGCTCCCTCTCACCCCTGCTGGTTGTCTATATAAATGGCCACACTTTCCATGTGTGATGAGCATACTGTTCTTAGGTACATTACTGTGATACCTTCTGATAAAAATAGGAACTAAAGCGTTCCTGTGATGTCACCAGGCAGCAAGTGCATGGCTGCAGGAAGCTTAGGCTCATTTTAACCAACTAATATACCAAAAACCTTGCACCCGAGGCTGATTAAGTTGGAAAAATGGCAAGGCCACAGCCTTATTGAACTTTCCAAATGTAACAACATTTAAAGTACCACATAACAATGGCAGTCACAGTTATACCGTGAGCATCATTAACATAAACTCACATAGTCTAAGAGGCTTGTCTTCATCATCGTGCCAGACAGGCATTAAACCGAGCCCAGAATTAAACTTGAGGGCAGAGCCCAGAAAGCAATAACCATCACTGACATAGTCAAAACCACCAATAAAGCCGTGAGGAAACTCACAACAGGCGGGTGGGAGGTCAGCTCTTGTGACGTTTGAATCCCCTCTAGAGCAGTGGGACGTGCACCTGCATATAGCCTTTTTCTAAAGTTCAGGCTCCACCCATACACCTCATGTCTTAGTGGCCAATCGTAACAGATCCACTTAACCTCCCTGTTTTAGGTTAATGCCCACGTAAATGCCATGCTCTCAGCAGTCAAGGATCCCGTTCCCTGGGTTTGGGGTGGTTCAAGGGGCCTTCATTGCCAGCTCAGAAGTGTATGCCAATCTTTGTGAGTTTGCTTACATGCCTTCCAAAATGTTGATTGCTGCTTTGGTTACAACTTTTCATATTCCTTCTAAAACCAATCTTTACGTGCCTTTTCTATTTTGTAGATTACCATGTAGATGACATTTTGGTACTTCAGTTGGGTTGTTTGTTGACTGCCTGTCACTATTGGTACAGTCCTGAATATTCATTTTAATTACAACATTTCATATTGTAAACAAGGAATGTACAGTATTTCAGTAAAGCAGATACCTCTGTTTTTGTGGGGATGCCAGGTCCAGAGAAGACAATCTTCATACTTTTTCATCTCAAAGGATCCCAAAACAAAAATAGTTGACTCAGAGTCCGCACAAAATTGTGATACTTTATGGACACTTCTTTTTTAACATTTGGTTGGTGACCATCTTGAGGAAGTATTATCTTTATTCTCTGGTATAGATGAGAAAATTGCTGGCATGGCCAGCATAGTGAAAGATACCTTCATGTTTGATGACTGGTGATGTCAAAGGTTGACAGAGGATGCCAAAGATAAGAATATCTTTCACAGCTGTTTATGCAGCTATTCACGCAAGTCATGCTTTATGTGTTGCTTTATGAGCTCTTGACTTGAGGGTTTTTTGTTGGCAGAGGCTGGAATGTCTCCCAGTTTTATTAGACTCAGGCTCATCAATGAATGATACCATGGAGTCTTAATTCTAGTACGGGTCATTACCAGGTCATGGCAGGGGCCAATGAGGCTGTCACAAGGTTGCTCTTTCCACTGTTTTTCTTTGGTAGAGATAAGAAACATGAGACAACCAGACAGAATTATGTTGTACGTATGTTTTTATATAGTACTATACTATATTTGTAAATAATATACATATATATATATATGCAGAATCTCACAAAAGTGAGTACACCCCTCACATTTTTGTAAATATCTTATTATATCTTTTCATGTGACAACATTGAAGAAATTACACTTTGCTACAATGTAATGTAGTGAGTGTACAGCTTGTATAACAGTGTAAATTTGCTGTCCCCTCAAAATAACTCAACACACAGCCAGAAATGTCTAAACTGCTGTCAACAAAAGTGACTACACCCCCAAGTGAAAATGTCCAAATTGGGCCCAAAGTGTCAATAATTAGTGTGGCCACCATTATTTTCCAGCACTGCCTTAACCCTCTTGGGCATGGAGTTCACCAGAGCTTCACAGGTTGCCACTGGTATCCTCTTCCACTCCTTCATGACGACATCACGGAGCTGGTGGATGATAGAGACCTTGCGCTCCTCCACCTTCCGTTTGAGGATGCCCCACAGATGCTCAATAGGGTTTAGGTCTGCAGACATGCTTGACCAGTTCATCACCTTTACCCTCAGCATCTTTAGCAAGGCAGTGGTCATCTTGGAGGTGTGTTTGGGGTTGTTATCATGTTGGAATACTGCCTTGCGGCCCAGTCTCCAAGGGGAGAGGCTCATGCTCTGCTTCAGTATGTCACAGTACATGTTGGCATTCATGGTTCCCTCAATGAACTGTAGCTCCCCAGTGCTGGCAGCACTCATGCAGCCCCAGACCATGACACTCCCACCACCATGCTTGACTGTAGGCAAGACACACTTGTCTTAGTACTCCTCACCTGGTTGCCACCACACACACATGACACCATCTGAACCAAATAAGTTTATCTTGGTCTCATCAGACCACAAGACATGGTTCCAGTGATCCATGTCCTTAGTCTGCTTGTCTTCAGAAAACTGTTTGCAGGCTTTCTTGTGCATCATCTTTAGAAGAGGCTTCCTTCTGGTATGACATCCATGCAGACCAATTTGATGCAGTGTGGGGAGTATGGTCTGAGCACTGACAGGCTGATCCCCACCCCTTCAACCTCTGCAGCAATGCTGCCAGCACTCATAGGTCTATTTCCCAAAGACATCATCTGGATATGACGCTGAGCACATGCACTGAACTTTTTTGGTAGAGGTGAGGCCTGTTCTGAGTGGAACCTGTCCTGTTAAATCGCTGTATGATCTTGGCCACCATGCTGCAGCTCAGTTTCAGGGTCTTGGCAATCTTCTTATATCCTAGGCCATCTTTATGTAGAGCAACAATTCTGTTTTTCAGGGGCCATGTTGAATTTCCAGTGACCAGTATTACAGAGTGAGAGCGATAACATTAAATTTAACACACCTGCTCCCCATTCACACCTGAGACGTTGTAACACAAACGAGTCACATGACACCGGGAAGGGAAAATGGCTAATTGGGCCCAATTTGGACATTTTCACTTAGGGGTGTACTCACTTTTGCTGCCAGCAGTTTAGACATTAATGGCTGTTTGTTGAGTTATTTTTAGGGGACAGCAAATTTACACTGTTATACAAGCTGTGCACTCACTACTTTACATTGTAGCAAAGTGTCATTTCAGTGTTGTTACACATATTGTCAAAACATACAATAAAATATTTACAAAAATGTGAGGGGTTTACTCACTTTTGTGAGATACTGTATATATATATATATATATATATATATATATATATATATACATATAGACAGTATATATAGTAATATAATATTAATACATAACATAGTGTAATAGTAATATAAATGTTAAAAATTATAAATATATACTGTGCATTTTAGTTATGATGAATAGTAATAATAATACATTATGGATTTGATTTACTATAACTGGAGAGTGCAAAATCTGGTGCAGCTCTGTATAGAGACCAATCGGCATCCAGTTTTTTTTTGTCAAACATTAATTAAACAAGCTGAAGTTAGAAGCTGATTGGCTAGCATGCACAGCTGCACCAGATTTTGCACTCTCCAGTTTTAGTAAATCAACCCCTATTTGTTGTAGATCATCTGTCATATGTCATATAATAGCCATTCCTAAAATCATATAAAAAATTAAGCTTAAAATAGTTGAATAAGAACATCTTTAATTATTATACAAATAGGGGAACTGCTAGTGTTCACATACACCTTTTAGCTGTTTGACATCATCAGTATTTGCCCAAGATTTTCAGTCTTGGCTTCATGTGACTTGGGTCATTGATTTAGTTTTCTTCCACCATATGCTCATCAGGGATAAAAAGAGGCCTCCCTTTTAATCAATAGATGTGAAAAACCCATTTAAAATTGTACCAACCAAACAAACACCGTTTGTCTGTTGTTTGTATAAAGAAGTGAAGTCCTCAACTACTGAAACCAACCCCGGCATCTTGGGAGTGAAATAAAGCCTGCCCATCTGGAATGGATGCAACTCCACACTTGATTTACTAAAACTGGAGAGTGCAAAATCGGGTGCAGCTGTGCATGGTAGCCAATCAGCTTCTAACTTCAGCTTGTTCAATTAAACTTTGCCAATAAAACCTGGAAGCTGATTGGTTTATATGCAGAGCTGCACCAAATGTTGCACTCTCCACTTTTAGTAAATCATCCCCAATGTTAGTTTTCATCCTGTGTGTTAAATGCAGAACCTATCAAGTTGGCTATACATGTGGCAATCTTCAGTCAGTTTCAACCACAACTGATCCACTGGGATTGCAAATATTATTAAATGTAATCACTAGAAAGTAAGCAATCTATCACCCATGAGTTGGTCAATTGAGAAATAAATTGATAGCTTCAATAAAAAAGGAAAATTGGGATTAAATTAAAATGAGATGGAAATGGGAAAAAGCAATCAGATTTTTCCACCACGTTCATACAGGATAATTTAAGTTTCACCTCCTGGCGGTTGTTCTAAACCACCACTTTAAGTCTTAGACTGCTTTGTGCTTTTCATAAAAAATGAAGGTGAAAGATTGATGTATAGATCAAATAGCTGGGTGTATGGCCAGCTTTAGAATCTATTCATACTTGGTGAATTTTACTGCATGAAAATTCATTTAAAATAGAAATCCTGTTGTTTCCTATGTGGCTGTTACATATCGGTACAATGTAGTTTGTGTTTAAAGGGAAACTATTTTGCCCTATTCCATACCTCCCAACTTTTTGAGATGGGAGCGAGGGACATCTATTAGCAAATGTATGTAGGCATAGGGCACACCCCCTTAACCTCCCTGGCGGTGTTCCCGAGTGTGGCTCGGGGTGGATTTTCAGTACCAAGAATGGTACACTCGGGATTGCATTGCTGGATCCAGGAAGCGCTACTCACCTTGTCCCCTGGATCCAGCGATGTCCCCCGCAGTGTCTGCAGGCTGTGTCCGCCGCCAGATGACTCCTGTGTGCTGGGCTCCGTTCCCTGCGAGCGTCGCGTCGCACGGGGACGGAGACCGGCGGGAAATTCAAAAAGTGAAACACACAGCACATACAGTACACTGTAATCTTATAGATTACATTACTGTATGAAAAAATTTCACATCCCCTTTGTCCCTAGTGGTTTGCCCAGAGCCCTGCATGCACTTTTATATTATAAATGTCATTCTTTCTGCCTGGAAACATGAGAATGTCCATAGCAACCAAAAAGTGTCCCTTTGCATCAAAAGTGGTTTTTGATCAGCTAGAAAACACCGATAGTAAATAAGAATCATTTGCAGAATTGAGTGATACTGATTTTTGGGGAAATTTATCATCAGACACTGAAAGTGACGACAGTGACAATTCTGCAACTGAGCAAATTTCAGTGTTTTTGGTTTGATTACATTATTGAAAAATTGTTATTAGTATTAAGTTATTATTTTTGATAATTATTTTTAGTTATTTATTATATTATAATTTATGATTTCATGTTTCAAACTCTTTCATACCCGGGATGTCTACTAGACTCTTGTTTGGACAGATTTAAGTGAGTTATTCCTAAGAATTACAGGCCTACAATATAAAACGCCAAATTTTCATGCAAAATAATCGTACCGCTTTCAGCACCAAAAATCTGAAATAATCATACCGCCAGGGAGGTTAAAGGAGAATTATACACAAAAATTATTAGTTAAACCCACAAGTGCTTAATTTTTACCACTACTATTCCTTTATATTAGCTTTTGAAGTTTACAAATGCAGCAATTTAATGCAAGATTTAACACTGGGAAACACTTTTTGAAGGATAAATAGTGCATTTTATATAAAACTCTATAGATCAGACCAAAATGAGGGACAAATGAGGAGGAATGAGGGACATTGTTCCAAATGAGGGACAGTACCTCGAAATCAGCGACAGTTGGGAGGTATGCTATTCACGACAACACTTGCATTTGCAGTGAATCCTGTGTGCATAGGTGTGCACAGGCCCTTCCATTTCTTCAGCCACTAAATACACTGCAAACCAGCCCCTTCTTGGATCCTTCATTCACTCTCATGGAAGTGAAATAAGACTAACTATACTGAGCTTCAAGCTTCTTTATCAGTCATTTCAGTAGCTCCATATGTAGAAAAGTCACATGCTGCAAGTAATAATGGGAAAAGATGTAACATGCAGAGTTACCAAGTTACCAAGTGTGCCAGTGCTCCTTGCAGCATTTAGCAACCTACTGAGTAGACATCCTCATTCTGTAGTTTTAAACTTGCATGATCTCTGCAGGATAATATGAATATTCTTTTTGATAACATCTGTGGGAAATCTCTGCAAGCGACCTTTATAGCTATCACACCAGCTCTCTGCCTTTCTCCAGTAATGTGGTGTCAAGTATTTAACCAGTGATCTTCCTGTGAATTATGTCTCTGTTTCTCCTCCTCCATACGAAGAATTGAGTGTTTGATATGCGACTATCAGTGACACATGAGCTGTGCAGAAAAATGAAATGATAGCTGGTACTTACAGTCGTGGGCAGAGGGATGATCTATTTCTCCTTTGTGACATACGCTTTATAGCATCACCCACCTGGACAACAGATGTAGCAGCAGCTGTTCTGGAACCAAGGGCATTGTATACATTTTTACATGATTTCACTAAAATTAGCCATGTACACCACTCAAATCTTACTATGCATATTTGTTTTCTTCTTTGAATATTATGCAGCCAGAGCGCATTGGATTTTGAGCTTGCCAAGTCACGTGTTAAAGGGGCCCTCAGGTTAAACAAAACTGTAACAGCTGCTTCTAAGCCTTCTGTGTAGTAATATGGGGATAATAATTGTTCACTGTTAATTCTGTTCTAGCTAAATGGTTAGTATTAACCCCTTCCTTACTGGGCACTTAAACCCCCCTCCTGCCCAGACCAATTTTTGGCTTTCAGCGCTGTCGCATTTTGAATGACAATTGCGCGGTCGTGCGATGTTGTACCCAAATAAAATTTGCGTCCTTTTTTCCCCACAAATAGGTGGTATTTGATCACCTCTGCGTCATTTCTGATCGCCGTTATAAACAAAAAATGAGCGACAATTTTGCAAAAAAGAACAATATTTTTTACTTTTTGCTAAAGTACAAATCCATTAAATAAAATTATTCATCAGTTTTGGCCGATATATATTCTTCTGCATATTTTTGGTAAAAAAAAAATCTCAATCGGCGTATATTGATTGGTTTGCGCAAAAGTTATCGCATCTACAAACTGGGAATTGATTTATGGTGTTTTTATTATTTTTTTTTTTTTTACTAGTAATGGCGGCGATCTGCGATTTTTATCGGGACTGCGATATTGCCGCAGAAATGATGGACATTTTTTACACATTTTTGGGACCAATGACATTTATACAGCGATCAGAAATGTAAATGTCCACTGATTACTGTATAAATGTCATTGGCAGTGAAGGGGTTAACCTGCAGGGGGCAGTGAAGGGGTTAAATATGTTCCCTGGGCGTGTTCTAACTGTGGGGGGGCAGGGCTGGCCGGGACATAACAGATCTAACTGATCCCAGTGACAGGGATCAGTAGATCTGTCATGTCCCCTGTCACAGAACGGAGAACCGCCGTGTTTACATCGGCGGTTCCCCATTCTGAGGCTCCTAAAGGAGATCGGCGGGTCTCGAGTCGAGTCCGCCCGAGTCACGGGCACGCTCGCGTGCGCGCGCCGCTGCTGCCACTAGGGGGCACGCGAAGAGCGTGCACAGGGGACGACGTCCATGGACGTCGTCCTGGCATTCCAGATCCGCGCTGGAGCCGTACTATGGCAATAGCGCGGATCTGGAGTGGTTAAAGTGTTACTAAACCCAGGACCCTGAATTCACTATATCTGGTCTCCCGCAGTACACAGAGCATGGAAATGCAATTATTTTAGTAACTATAAACTTTTAAATACCTTTTCTCATCAACAGTATATAGCAGTCTTGTGACTTCTATGAGTGTCTGGTTAAAGCTTGTAGGACGAGTTTTCATTCTGCACTGACTGTCCTATCAGGATGCAGGACCCCTCACCCTCTATCTGGACAGTTCCAATTGGCCCTGTACCAATGAAATATGAAATATATTGGGGACAGTGGAAGGAGGAGAGGCTCAGAGAAGACAGCATCAAACAGCCTTTTTACATAATGCAGCGGATTAACCCCTTAGGTTCCACAGTAAGTATAACAAAAGAATGCTTTACTGCATATACAGACTAATTTTACTGTCGTGAGGAACACTTTAAATCTGAACTCCAGGAAAACGAATATACACACTGAAGAAATAGACAAATGAAAGCTGTTATAGCTGGCTAAATATTTTGTATTTATGTCGATCCAGTTCTGAGATTTACACAGCTCTACTACACAGTGTAGCCCTGTCTGACAGGGCAGGAGACCTCATTTCTCTTTGCAGTTAAAGTCCCACTACTTGCTCCTTTCTCCCCACATATACTTAACTGAGTCCTAGCTCAATCCAGTGCTGTGCCCAAGTGCAGCAGTGCTGCTCTCTCTTCCTCTCCTCACAGGACTCAGTGAGAGCAGTGGGAACCATTGACTTGGATCGAAAATAACCATCACTAGTGTAGTGCGACCCCCGTAGGAGCCGCTGGATAGAATGGGTCCTCTGCTCTTTGCCTGGACCTTCTCAAGAATGTCAACCCTCTGACACACCAGGTTGAGTGCAAAAACATATAACATCACAGGAATTTACTGAAAGTAACACTTAGTACCCAATAGTAGGAACCAGGTAATAACAGCAAACCTAATATATTGTCAACCAATATGGTTGGTAAATAGGCAAAGATAATAATAATAACCAGGCACTGAATGAAGTCACAAGACTGTTATATACCGCTGATGAGAAAAGGTATTTAGTAGTCTATATTTACTAAAAGCATTTCCATGTTCCGTGTACTGTGGGAGACCATATATACTGAATGCAGGGTCCTGGGTTTAGTAACACTTTAACCACTTCATCCCTGGGAGGATTTACCCACTTCCTGACCAGGCCATTTTTTGTGATACGGCACTGCATTACTTTAACTGACAATTGCGCAGCGTACAACATTGTACCCAAATAAAATTGATGTCCTTTTTTTGCGCTATAAACAAAAAAAAGAGCTACAATTTTGAAAAAAGCAAAACAATATTTTTTACTTTTTGCTATAATATATATCCAAAAAAATATATAAAAAACTAATTTATTCCTCAGTTTAGGCCAATATGTATTCTTCTACATATTTTTGGTAAAAAAAATCCCAATAAGCGTATATTGATTGGTTTGTGCAAAAGTTATAGTGTTTACAAAATAGGAGATAGATTTATGGACTTTTTTTTTTTTTTATTGTTTTTACTGGTAATGGCGATGATCTGCAATTTTTAGCAGGACTGCGACATTACGGCGGACAAATCTGACCCTAAGTGACACTTTTTGAGGTCCAGTGACACCAATACAGTGATCAGTGCTATAAAAATGCACTGTATAAATGACACTGGCAGTGAAGAGGTTAACATCAGCTAACTGAAGGGGGTGTGGACTAACTGGGAGTACAGAGAGATCACTAGGAACAGAAAATCTCTCCCTACTCCCCTGTTAGAACGGGCATCCACCTTACTGCAGATCCCCGTACTGCCTCTCTGTACCGCGAACGCGGGTGGGCGGCGGACATCGTGGCTGCACTCATCGGTTCCCGGGGCCGGGGCCGCACCGCAGGTGCCTCCAATGCTATGAGCGTGCCTTCTGCATCTATTACACAAAGCACCATACCGGTACAGCGATTCGTGTAATAGAGCCGCCTTGCCACAATATAACTGTGGCAGGCGGTCTTAAGCCTCGTACACGCGGTTCGACGGTAGTATGCAAACAGTCGTACGACGACGCTCATTATATGATCATCCGACTGTTAGTACGCACTATTAGAACAGCCTACGTACGACGGTCGTACAACAGAAGTTGTATGAGCAAACAATAAAACTTTGGTAATACCAACAAGTGGTTGTACGACCGTTGTATCATGTGTACAGAGAAGTTGGTCCAACAAGTTGTATTGTGCAAAACACGCATGCTCAGAAGTCAGGAACGGCCGAACGCTAATTACATGCTCCTGAACTTTCTCTTTATATGTTCATAACACGTCACTACGTTTGGCTTTGTTGTACGATTGTGTAGTGCATGTCAGTACGCAAGTTACATGATCCAACATACGATCTGGCCGTTCGGTCGTACGACCGTCGCATCGTGTGTACGAGGCTTAAAAGTGGTTAAGGTAAAAAACACCCTACTAACTGTGCTATCCCCCATCATCCCTAAACACGTACACTTTAGTACTACTTTAATGCCAGGTTTACTTTAAATGTCATCTATAGATGTTTGAAATATATTTTAGATATATGTGCCCAGATAGCAAGAATAATTTGTGTCCGTGTTGAATTGTAAGTCTTGTTAACTTGCTGCACATTTTCACTGGCAAGTTGTACCCTTGCAGAGCACTTGAGGAACAAGTTCTAGTTGACACTTTTCCAATTTGTAGCAAATTTGCTTGGCAAGTCTCTAGCAAGAGCAAAGTTGCAGTGATGAGTCTACAGCAAGAGCTCTGCAAGTCTACAGCATGACAATTCAGCCACAGTGATCCCTATGGTGGGATGACTATTGTACAACATAACTGAATCAGAACTTGCAGCAGACTTACAGAATGTTTACAAAGAAAGCTGATCTGGAGTCATCAGAGGTGGCTCTAGGCTTTGTGAGGCCTTAGGCAAAACCTAGACATGAGGCCCTACTCACGCCCATAATGGGAAAAATAATTCAAGCGATAAAAAAATTAACTTTATAAATTGCATATATTAAGAGCTTTAAATTGCTGGTGTCAGTACTCTCTATCTCAGTGCTGCTGGTGTCAGTGTCAAATTAGGCGGTTGCGAGGCCCCTGTAAGTGCGAGGCCTTAGGAGACTGCCTAATTTGACTAATTAGCGAGCCTCTGGAAGTCATGCAATGCGGACTTGCTGTAATTGTGCAACAAACTTGTGAAGCCTGGCAAGTCTAGCAATAGCTTAGCAAGTCATTCAAACTTGCAGCACAATTGCTTGCTATCTGGGTGGAAAAAAAGCTATTTGATGTAAAGAATGTTAGCTACATAAATAATGTTAAAGCGGAGTTCCACCCAAATGCAGGCGCCACATGGGGCAGGGGGAGAGGAGCAAGGCAGCGGGACCGTGTGATAGGTGAGTGTCTGATTATTAAAAGTCAGCTGCACTTTTTGTAGCTGCTGACTTTTAAATGGGTGGAACTCTGCTTTAATTATATGTAGTTATTGTATGCATGTATGGGGGCAGTCACATTTGCTTATCACAAAGACAGGCTCTGCTTCCTGCTGACCAATGCTTGTGCTGCTCTGATCTTTCTCACATGGCAAGTTTACTAGTTGCCCGATTCACTGAAAACAATGCGTGCTCAATGTGTGACTGATAGCTTATCTCAATAGTTGTTAAAGAGTACCTGTCACTAAACCATTCATTTCAACAATATACTTCCCGAAGGATTACATGTGCATTCATTGTATTTTATGCATGTTATTTGCCTGTAAAAGCCTCCCTTTTTTAGGCTTCCAAAAGCCCTGACACTGCTGCTGGGTTCTGCCATCTTAGGCATGATGTCAGCAGCCCCAACAGACTCAGAAGTGTCACTCAATGGAGTAGCTGGACCAGCAAAGACAGTGCAAGTTGGGGGCTGTGCTCTCCTGGAACAGTCATAATTGCTAGCAAGTTCAGAGGCTCTTGCAAATACATAAAATGTTTTATGGAAAAGAAAAATGCAGCAAGTAAGCATTTTAAGCTGAAGTTTAATCTGCTTATATTTTGACACCCTCCATGGTTACTCCCTTCCCCTCATCAACATGCTATTTTTTTTTTTTTTTTTTTTTTTTTTTTTTTTTTTTTACCGAAAAAGGACTAGGGGTAAGTGAGACGTCGTGTCCCTTCGGACACGGCCCCCCGGGAACTCCCCTACACAAACTACAGGGATCCAGAAGGGTACCCGCTTGACAGTACAGGTCAGTCAGACATGATCAACCCGAGGGACCTACGTCTCCCGCGGTATACCCCTTCTTTTCTCATTGATTATAAAGTCTACAACCCAATGGGTGCCATAATACAGAACACAAAAGATACTAGGTTTTATACATAAACGAAAACCCTTTCACTTGGTCTTGACATTGTTGATAGACCTACATATGATAAACAAGTGTACGTTTTCTATGGGAAAAAGCACAGTACAAACTTTTTAGTTATTTTTAGCAATTTGTTTTTTTTTTTTTTTTTTTTTTTTTTTTTTTT
>BLSH010152871.1:743169-756450 GCA_018402905.1 Glandirana rugosa
GCTATTAGGCAGCGGGGTATGCAGAGGAGATTGCATCATTTCCTCCATGGATCTCCTTAATAAGGATTCAGTGGAGGCTGGGGAGATGTCCAGGGGCTGTAGGTTACTCACAGGTGTAGCTGGAGGTCTGCAAACGTCCTGTGCAGTGGGCTGGTGATCCGCTATGGATTCAGCTTCCTCCATGCTGCTCTGCAGGGCGGATGCGGCGGCCATCTTAGGTGGAGCTGAGGCCTGCAGGCCGAACTGAAGTTTGCGGGATACCTCTTTTTTGGAACGATCCACCTGCATGGATCTGTGAGTCCCGGTGTGGCAGGAGCTTTGTGTGGCTGGCGGACGTCGGTTGCGCTTGTCCTGAATGCTCTGTGTCGGCTGGCGGCTGGAGCGGTACGGAGCTCCCGGCTAACACGTCTTGTCGGGACTCCGGCGCATGCGCACTCCTCAACATGCTATTTTATGTTTATTTTATTTATTTTAGGTACTTATATAGTGCCGTCAATTTACGCAGCGCTTTACATATGTATATATTACATTCACATCAGTCCTTACCCTCAAGGAGCTTACAATCTAAAGTCCCTAACTCACATTCATACATACTAGGGACAATTTAGACAGGATCTAATTTACCTACCAGCATGTCTTTGGAGGGTGGGAGGAAACCGGAGTACCCGGAGGAAACCCACGCAGGCACAGGGAGAACATGCAAACTCCAGGCAGGTAGTGTCATGGTGGAGATTCGAACCAGCGACCCTTTTGTTACCAGGCGAAAGTGCTACCCACTACACCACTGTGCCGCCACTGTGCTAATAACATTTTATTAAAACCAGTGACATAATCACTGGTTTGCTATGCTTCCCTATGCAATGCAGGCAGACCATGGCTGGTGGGAGTGGCCAAAAGGGTTCTAAGCATAGCTGCCTGAAAATATCACAATGCCCTGCCTCAGTATCCCTCTTAAAGCCAGCCATACGTGGCCAGACATCAGCTGGTTCAGCAGGGACTGGCCATATTTCAATTCATGTATGGGTAGGGAGGATGTACAGAGGTCGCTCTACTGAGCGACCTCTATACAACCACCCTGTTGGATTTTTGCTGGCCATGCACGGATCAGACGTTCGCTGGTTCAGCAGGGACTGGCCAAATTCTGATTCATGTATGGGCAGGGAGGATGTATAGAGGTTGCTCTACAACTGTTCTGTTTGATCAGCACCACTGGCTATAGCCGACGTTGCTGATTAGTGTATTCTAATAGCAGGGGTGTCTCCTCCCTGTCAGAATATAATAGCTTGGCAATGAGGATTCCCTCATCCTCCTTCGCTGGTTGAAGAAAAAAAATTGATTCATGTGTGGGCTGCCTAAGAGTCCTCAGCCCTGATACAAACATTGGGATGGTCCTTAGGATAAGTTATGAAAATATCAAAATGCCTTGAGGAATGAAAGTCACCCTACAAGAGTGGACATTCCTAGGCAGATTGTATTTGCATGCAGTCTGGCACAGGTAATGCCCTCATGTGATGCCGACCCTTAATTCTTTAAGGAACTACAGGCCGACAGTTTTCCACCCAGTTACAAAAGATATTTGAAAAATAGAGTGGTACCCACATTGCCACCTACTGCTCAACTTTCAGTGAATTTAGTAGAAATTAGAGGCATGTATGGCAGGCTAAATTCTCTAGAGCAATCACAGGGCAATAATATCTACAGGAAGGAAAGGAAGCAGCAGCCATTATCTTTTAAAATTGCCTTTTAGGTCCTGTACATAGTGTGTGAAAGAAAAGCACCCATTACATATTGCTTACACTTGTTGAATATTTAATTTCACATATATTGGAACCAGACAGATATAGAGTTGTATGTGTTCATATACTGTACATGTATGCTTAGCAAAGCATCTGCTTTGGTTTGCACTCTGTTATGGCGCAGGACGAAATTTGCCACCAGCGTCTGCTTTTCTGTTTGCCACCCCAGTGTGTCCCCATACTGCATCTGACAGCCAGAGCTGACCACAGCCCACAATCACTTGCCTCTGACTCTGAATCCAATACATATATGACTCTTATTTATGGTATAAATTAGTAGTCTCTAAACTGTGGCTGCTGGTCAGATGAGGCCCTTTGCTTGCTTTTATCCTGCCCTTGAGGCACTATTCCTTTGAGGCATTTTTCCTCCTACTAATGGCAATGACAAGGCACCATTCTTTTCTCTGACACCAACATTAAGGCATAATTCCTCCCACTGACAACAACGATGGGGTCCTATTCCTTCCCCTGACACCAATGATGAGGCATGCTTCCTCCCACTGATATAAATGTTGGAGCACTATTTCTCGCACTGACACCAAAGATGGGGCTAGAGTTGCCACCTCATCCCTTTAAACCCGAACACATATGAATTGCGCAGGTTCTGTGGCCAATTTAATGCAGTTGTTTTGGGTTTAAAGGGATGAGGTGGCAACCCTAGATGGGGCACTGTTCCTCCCACTGATACCAACAATGGGGCACTGTTCCTCCCATTAACACCAATGACGAGGCACTAATCCTTCCTCTGAAACCAATAATAGGTACCTATTATTCACCACTGACACCAACAATGAGGCACTATTCCTCCCACTGATACCAATGAAGGGGCACTATTCTATCCACTAACATTAACAATGAGGCACTATGCCTTCCACTGACATTAACTATGGGGCCATCATGATACCAATGATGGGGCACTGTTCCTCCTATTGACACCAAAGAAGAAGCACTATTTCTCCCACTAATACCAATGATAGGGCACTAGTCTTTCTTTGAACCCCACTGACCACCAAGCCTGCCTTATTGCTTGCTGCCACTGATGCTGGGGCATTTTCTACTGCCACTGGCCACAGGCAGCCCCCCTAAAGTCTGATGGGCAGCAAACTGGCCCTTTGTATAGAAAGTTTGTAGATCCCTGGTATAAATGATGTGATGTAAACGTACAATATGAAAAGTGGCACATACATTGTTGGTGCCATATAAATATATGTAATAAATAAATGAATGCATTTTACACATATGGGGTCATTTTAGGCCATCTGCTTCTGAGTTACAGCTATACCACTGTAGTGGTGCCTTGTATTGTGCCAAGCTAGCATAATGTGTTTTCTCTCCAACATTTTATTTGTTCTGTGATATAGTTCTATATTGTTACATTCTTCAGAAAAACGACCACTAGTGTTGCAGGCCTCAAGGGAAATTAAAACACGTAGCATACCATTCAAACAGCACTGGGTGGGGGATGTTGTTATTGTGTACAGAGTAAATCCCAATAGCACAATTCCTGTATTTCAGGTTTTATATTTACCTCTTATGAAGCAATAAAGATATCTGTTAGGCACATCGTACAGATTTCTCTGAATAGTTATATTCAACGTTAGTAAGTTCTAAGGACAGTGGATGCCTTCCATTTGTATTTACTATAATGCCTGGTTCGCTGACATCAAGTGATAGCAGTGATAGGTGGATGAGGTCTCAGCAAACTTCCTAGATGTGCAAAGACAAAGACAAAGACTGATGCTTGCCTGTAAAAATGTCACACACATAGAGATGATCACCAATCATTTTCTCTTATGGTATGGGTTCATGTACGTGAGCACTTGCTCTGTGTAAGTTCTCTTTGCAGGGTGAAGGCAGTGCATGCTGCTTATGGTCTAAGTACATTGGAGAATTAGATTCATCTAGTAGATGAAGATTAACCCCTTGCTGAACATTTTTTCTTAGCAGCACTTCAATTTCTTTCAAATTAGGTACCTGCTACAAAAATGAACGTTTTAGCTATCAAGAGATTACAAAATATTCTGGATATCACTGAACCCTTTGGCTTGCACATTAGGGAAACATTGAGAGTAAGCGATGGACAGAAGGTGGTAGATCAGCTTCATTTTTTTTTTTTGTCAAAGCTTAGTTGAACCAGCTGAAATTAGATACTGTGCAGAGCTGCACCAGATTTTGTAATCTCCAGTTTTAGTAAATCAACTCCAAAATGTAGATTTTACTACCAAAACTGTTATGCTGCACTAAAAATATTATTCAACCTTTGTATTAGTGCATTTGTTATTTTGAAAAGCCAATATAAAGGAAAACTAGAGGTCAAAAGGCACTGGTGTGGTTAAGTAAATCATTTTATACATATTAGATATTTGCAAATCGTGTAACCGGGGCTGCCACAGAGACATATACCTACACTGAACAAAATTATAAACGCAACACTTTTGTGTTTGCCCCTATTTATCATGAACTGAAAGCATAGATCTATGATTTTTTTCTATTTACACAAAAGGCCTATTACTTTCAAATATTGTTCACAAATCTGTCTAAATCTTCTCCTTTGCCGAGATAATCCATCCACCTCACCGGTGTGGCATATCAAGATCCTGATTAGACAGCATGATTATTGCATAGGTGTGCCTTAGGCTGGTCCATTAGGGGCGCTTGGGCGCCGCCTCCCCACCGATGACAAGAAAAAAAAGTCAGCCCGCCCCCTACTGGAGGCGCCGGTATATTGACTTTTCTTTTTTTTTCTCGGCTCCTTGCTGTCTGCTGACACTCCACTCCAGGCTCCAGCCCGCTCACCGCAAGCGCAGCTCTGCACACTGACAGCCCGCTTTCAGCAAGCCAATCTCTGCACACTCCTGCCTGCCTATTAGATGGGGTAAGTGCGGGGGGGTCTCTGCAAAGTACCCCACCTGTGATATTGGCTGCAAAGTACCCCATCTGTGATATTGGCTACAAAGTACCCCACCTATGATATTGGCTACAAAGTACCCCACCTGCGATTCTGGCCGCAGAGTAATCCACCTGTGATATTGGCTGCAATCTACGCCTACCTATGATATTGGATGCAAAGTACCCCACCTGTGATACTGGCTGCAAAGTACCCTACCTGTTGCACTGGCTGCAAGGTAATCCACCTGTGATATTGGCTGCAATTTACGCCTACCTGTGATATTGGCTGCAAAGTACCCCACCTGTGATATTGGCTGCAAATTACCTCACCTGTGATATTGGCTGCAAAGTACCCCACTGGTGATACTGGCTGCAAAGTACCCCACCTGTGATACTGGCTGCAAAGTAATTCACCTGTGATATTGGCTGCAATTTACGCCTACCTGTGATATCGGCTGCAAAGTACCCCACCTGTGATATTGGCTGCAAAGTACCCCATCTGTGATATTGGCTGCAAAGTACCCCACCTGTGATATTGGCTGCAAAGTACCCCACCTGTGATTTTGGCTGCAATTTACCCCACCTGTGATACTGTCTGCAAAGTACCACCACCTGTGATATTGGTTGCAAAGTACCCCACCTGTGATATTGGCTGCAAAGTACCCCACCTGTGATACTGGCTGCAATTTACCCCCACCTGTGATATTGGCAGCAATTTACCCCCACCTGTGATATTGGCTGCAATTTACCCCACCTGTGATACTGGCTGCTATATACTCCTACCTGTGATGCTGGGGCCCTATACTGTGTCCTGTGATACTAGCTGCTATATACCCACCTGTGATGCTGGGGCTCTATACTGTGTCCTGTGATACTGGCTGCTATATACCCCACCTGTGATGCTGAGCTGTATACTGTGTCCTGTGATGCTAAGCTGTGTACTCCTGACACAATATGTGGAATACAGGGGATGGAGTGGGTGGATTATATAAGGAGTTGGGCTTATTAGAAGTAGGAGGGGTCAAAAAGGAAGGACGGGGCCTGGCGCCCCCATCCTAAAACTTCACCAGCCGCCACTGTATAGATGTACACCAGTATGGAAATAATACAAGCTTTATATAAGAACAAAATATTAGTAGTACATACATCCAATACAAACAGGTATTAACAGCAGAAAGTATAGTAAGTATGTATAGTTATCCATCTCGATACTTCCATATGAATATTGCATCAAAGTTCAGTTACAGGGGCTCCTGAAGATGACTGTAATGCAGCATCTGTCTTTGAGTCAGAGACCTGAAGAGAAGATCGGTGGTGATGGGGAGATCCTCCAACCAGCCTGGAATGCAGATTCTTCCCAGCTGAAACTATGGTGTGGAACTCAGAGTCAGCCTATCTACTCTGTGTCTTAATGCCTAGTAATTTCTTATTAGTCATGGACCTCCAACTACCAAAATTGGCTGGATGTCTAACCTGGCTCTAGCCTATGCTGTTTATAGAGCCCTTAGCTAAAGCTAGCTATAGAATCCCAGATCAGAAGGGACAGGGTTACTTAGAAAAACAGGGGCAACATATAAACACTATTGCAATTAATAGGTTCACCTACTAATATACTAGAAGGTGGCCACTACATACATACATACAGTAGCACAGACCTATCTATGTGGCACTGTGTATGTGAGATAATAACAATAGGACAGAGATAAGTCTGTCATAAGGATTTAGATATACACTGAAGAAGCTACTGTATGGGCAGCTGGAGTTAAAATATTAGAACATAGGAATACTTGCCTAATAGTCTGGGTGAACATACAGCAGCAGTAACATTTGTATAATGCCATGCGGCTCAGTTCTCTGTCTCTCTCTGCTCTTCCTGGGGTTTTTAAAACCAGCCTCCCAGAGACAACAAGTACTAATACATAATGATACAAAACACTGTAATATTTCCTATAGCTAACAGTAGAGGGCAGCAGATCCCTACACAGATATTGTCCTGGTTGTGATTGAAACCAGAGACTCCATTGTTGCAAGGTAGAGGTGCTCACCACGGCGCCGCTATGTTGCCCCAGACATATAGACACAAATTTTAATAATTTTTATCTTTCCTTGTTTTCCTGTTTTCATGAAAACTGCTTCTAAATTTTAAATTGTTTTAGTGTATATATGATGATTATGTTTATTTACAATTTATTAACACATGTTTGAATAATTACCTAAAATAAAGCTCACCTTTAAGTGAATTTGGCAAAGTCACAGAAGAACCCTCTTGAAATAATGTTCAGTATCCTGTAGGGAGGTGTTGGCATTTTTTTTTATCATGGTGTAGAAATTATAGACAAATGTTGAACTGTTCCAGACCTGATAGTGGGTTATTGTATACCACAGTTCCCTACAATTTAACAAGCCATATGGACTGTAGATAAATCTATTAAAAGATCTGGGCCTACTCTTGCGCATCATAAACACAGCTGACATTAAATGTACAACCTCCAATCATAAGGGTTTTATTTTCATGGTCCCAAGATAAATGATTGATCCCAATGTATTCACCCTTAGGCACAGTCACACTGATCAAACTGTGCACCTGCACCTCTTCTAGTGAATAGGGGGACGGAATACTGGTTACATGAGCATAGCATATTGCTTCAAATGGCAAGATGACTTTATTAAATCAATTGAAATTAAATTAAAAAAAAATAGACATGCTAGAAAAAGGCATTTCCCAGAAGAATTGGCTAGACATGTATGAATTATTTTGTTCAGCATAAATCAGGCATTGTTTTTTGTAGATGATCAGAATAACCATCATATCACATGGCGGCAACTCATAGCTTTATCAAGTGAGTTTATCATTACCATCAGTTTGATTATGATGGTTGCTTATGCGCTTTTGAAAATAACCAAATTTGTGTGCCATAGCTACCGATTCTTTAAATGTTCAATAAACTCATATATTGGATAAAGCCTCATTATCTTACTAAAATGACAATTTATTTTACAGTAGAAATCCATTAAAAAAATCCTCACTTTTCTTAGTTAAAGGATCATTTAGCCCAAAACTATTTCAATTTTTGGTAGATGCTGAAAAATAAAAGCACCCAACAATTTCCTTAATTCCACAAGAACTTTCTGCCCTTGAGGTCTCGGATCTAAATGCATTTTGTGGCGATTATGAGGTTTCTCACCATTCCCGTTGGTTTTTAAAAATTGTATAAATTACATAGTATGCAACAAGAATTTCAGGAACATGCAGTGGTTGGCTGGAGTGCTCAAAACTCCCAAGTGGGCAGAAACAGGAATTTGATAGACAGATCTCATGGTTTTAGTATCCAAGGCCCTTTAATAGCTCTTTACACTGCCTCTCAGAATTATTATTGTACTATACATTAAACTCCCAGTGTACAGAACCTACAGATTTTCTGTCATTTCAAAGCACAATGTTTGTTTGTTACCCACACAATCTAGCATTATTACATAGAATGCCAAAATGTTTTATATTCGACAAACAACTGCATAGAGAGTGAGCACCTTTGGTAATGTTTGTGTGTTGCCATCCATACTGGGCATATAACCATTTTATGTATCAAACACCAGATGTGAGTGATTCTGAAGGTATATCTACACATTAATAATCCTGTGATTGTGAGATTTATGGGGCATCATGATAAAGATACCTGCAGATCGCTTTAGAGATAAAAGGCTGTTGGCTACATACAAATCTCTTGGCCAAAAGCCACTTGTTTTGCTACCATAACCATGGTGCCATTGATGACTCATATTTACAGTATCAAAGCATGAATACAATCTTCTATAATGTCTGCTAAGTAGATACCTTTTTGAAGTTAGATCCAACTGGCAGTCAACGTCCCTAGCTAGTTTTAAGCTGGCCATACACCAGTGAATTTTGTTTGAATGTTTGTATGGAAATTCAGAAAAATTGTTCAGCAGAGCATTCAGTACTACCATTAAGGGCTTGACAAATTTCATATAAAAACCCTGAAACTTTTCATTTGAATGCCATGCCAAGGTTTTTAATTCTACTTTCAATTCCTGGATATGCATTAGAATATAGTATGTACGATTTTTCCTGAATGAAACCACATTCACAGTTAGAATTGAAATTTTTTTCCCAACTTTTTCCTTTGATTTTACTTGTCACTATGGTTGAAAACGATCATCGATCTGACCTCATTACCTATTAGAAAAATGAATGATTGTTCCAAAAATGCATTTTTCCAAGCAAAATTCTACTGGTGTATGGCCAGCTTTACAGCAAATGGACAAGTATGACAACAATTGTTGAAGCAGGTGTTAGTTCTCTGTCACCTTTGTGGATGGATACATGGATAGGTTCAATTAAGTAAACAATAGATTACACAGCATGATCAATTACAAATACTGTATTTCAATAAAGAAACAAGTCCTGCCTTATAAACGACTTGCCTCCAACGGCTCTTTATGTGATTTTGTTGACGGATCCAGCTATTGTTTCTTCATCACATTTCTGTAGTGTCACAGTGTAGGTCTCTTGTTTTTTGTGCTCCACTGAAACTGTAAATGAAGCCTCATATGTCTTTGCCTTCTAGATTAGATCAAGACCTCTCAGAGGTCAGGCCTGTGAGCCAAAGGTCATATGTTGTCTACTTTATGTGACTTCTCTATTGTTATTATTTTAATTGCCTTATTTTGACTGTCAGGCACAGATGCTGAGTGGGAGAAATCAGGTTTAATCTTGCTAGTCTAGCATATCATTTCAGTCCCGTCTTCCCAGCTAAATCCCGCAGCTATAATGCACTTCTATTCTAAACTCCTACAGAGATGGTCCCAAACACCAACCGCAGACTGACATCACACCGTATCACTGCATTATCTCCGCATCCGTTACTATTACAACAATCCACGAGTGTAAACATGTTAATTTGGTACTAGAGATTTCTGCATGTCCTGAAGCCATTTCAGGGACAAATAATGCAGTCACTGTACATAATTAATTTACATATAAGTGAACATGGTGACACCACAGTGTAAAATTTGCATTATAATTTATTTATAAGGAGGTAAAATATTCAGGAGTGATGACACAGGGTAATGGCTGGTAATGCTGTGCCATGTTGATTCACTGATGAACAACAGATAACGATTCCAAACTGTCTCTGTATGAGCTAGCAGTCACATGTCCAGATATAAGGTTTATATATATGTTAGTATGCATTTATATTAAAGCCCAACCCCAGGATTAGCAGCTCCCCACCCACTCCCTCTAAAGAATTGTTGGCATGAAAAAAAAGATTAAAATTGCCTATTTTACTTTCTTGTGTATATAGTTTCCAGTGGGGGAAAATCGTACATGCTCCAAACCACATGTGCATCCCGAAATCAAACATAGAATTCAAATCACTGGCAAGGCAATTCAAAAAAACAACAAACAAAATATTCCCAGCTCACTTACCAGCTAGCCTGCAGCAAATCGAATTGGCCTTGTCTAACAGTTCACCTTATAACCAAGGGGTTTAATTTGCACACATTTGCAGATACATGCATACAATTATTATGTACAGTATCTCACAAAAGTGAGTACACCCCTCATATTTTTGTAAATATTTTATTATATCTTTTCATGTGACAACATTGAAGAAATTACACTTTTCTACAATGTAAAGTAGTGAGTGTACAGCTTGTATAACAGTGTACATTTGCTGTCCCCTCAAAATAACTCAAAACACAGCCATTAATGTCTAAACCACAGGCAACAAAAGTGAGTACACCCCTAAGTGAAAATGTCCAAATTGGGCCCAAAATCTCAATATTTTGCATGGCCACCATTATTTTCCAGAACTGCTTTAACCTTCTTGGGCATGGAGTTCACCAGAGCTTCACAGGCTGCCACTGGAGTCCTCTTCCACTCCGCCATGATGACATCATGGATCTGATGGATGTTAGAGACCTTGCGCTCCTCCACCTTCCGTTTGAAGATGCCCCACAGATGCTCAATAGGGTTTAGGTCTGGAGACATGCTTGGCCAGTCCATCACCTTTACCCTCAGCTTCTTTAGCAAGGCAGTGGTCATCTTGGAGGTGTGCTTGGGGTCGTTATCATGTTGGAATACTTCCCTGTTGCCCAGTCTCCGAAGGGAGGGGATCAGGCTCTGCTTCAGTATGTCACAGTACACGTTGGCATTCATGGTTCCCTCAATGAACTGTAGCTCCCCAGTGCTGGCAGCACTCATGCAGTCCCAGACCATGACACTCCCACCACCATGCTTGATTGTAGGCAAGACACACTTGTCTTTGTACTCCTGATCTGGTTGCCACCACACACGCTTGACACCTTCTGAACCAAATAAGTTTATCTTGGTCTCATCAAACCACAGGACATGGTTCCAGTAATCTATGTCCTTAGTCTGCTTGTCTTCAGCAAACTGTTTACGGGCTTTCTTGTGCATCATCTTTAGAAGAGGCTTCCTTCTGGGATGACAGCCATGAAGACCAATTTGATGCCGTGTGCAGCGTATGGTCTGAGCACTGACAGGCTGACCCCCCAACCCTTCAACCTCTGCAGCAATGCTGGCAGAGCACTCATATGTCTATTTCCAAAAGACAACCTCTGGATATGATGCTGAGAATGTGCACTAAACTTCTTTGGTCGACCATGGCAAGGCCTGTTCTGAGTGGAACCTGTCCTGTTAAACCACTGTATATTCTTGGCCACTGTGCTGTAGCATAATTTCAGGGTCTTGGCAATCTTCTTATAGCCTAGGCCTTCTTTATGTAGAGCAGCAATTCTTTTTTTCAGATCCTCAGAGAGTTCTTTGCCATGAGGTGCCAGTATAAGAGAGTGAGAGTGATAACACCTAATTTAACACATCTGCTCCCCATTCACACCTGAGACCTTGTAACACTAATGAGTCACATGACACTGGGGAGGGAAAATGGCTAATTGTTCCCAATTTGGAGATTTTCACTTAGGGTGTACTTACTTTTGTTGCCAGCAGTTTAGACATTAATGGCTGTGTGTTGAGTTATTTTGAGGGGGCAGCAAATTTACACTGTTATACAAGCTATCACTACTTTACATTGTAGCAGAGTGTCATTTCTTCAGTGTTGTCACCTGAAAAGATGCAATAAATAAAATATTTACAAAAATGTGAGGGGTGTACTCACTTGTGTGAGATACTGTATGTGCTCCAACTCAGGAGACTCTCAAAATGATAGAACTAGGACTGGGGTGCCGACACGTGGCCGCTGCAACTTAGGCATGTATTTGCAAATGTGTGCAAAACAAAACCCCTTGTTTTCAAACTGTTACACAGTGTCAGTTTGGATTGTTCCAGGCTGGCTGGTAAGTGAGCTGGGAATTTTTGTTTGTTGTTTTTCGACATGCATCACCCTTCTATGTGCTCCTTACTGCAAAGGCCAGTTATAGGTTGGGGTGGTTTCCAAATGTTTGTACTATTGGCATAGCATGCAAATGACAATTTTCAGAGTTTTTATATGAAATGTGTCATACCTTATTTGTACTATTGAATGAACTATTTTTTGGAATTTGTTACAAACATTCAAACAAAATCCTACTGATGTATGGTTTCCCTAAAACTAGCTAGGGAGTAGCACCCTCTAACACCCCCCTTTTTTTTTTCAAGGCACACAACTTTGCTATATTTGTGTTCAGGGGTCTCCGGTTCACACTTCTCCTATTGTTAATGTAGCCACTTCACTTGTGTAGCTTTGTAAAATGTATGTTTTGCATTTGAAACTTGCGATGTTTATCAGACACCTCACATTATTGTCGAGAACTCAATTTGATACCATATAGCCTACGTGGCACCCTGAAATATTTTCTTTTGATTATTGTTATTTTTGACAGTTCTATTTTGTACAGTTTGTATTTTTCTATATTTGTAATGTAAACTGTGATAAAAACTTTATATATATATAAAATGCAAAAAAAAACTATCCAAGGCCATTGGCTGCCAGTTGGATCTAACCTCAGACATGTATCTTCTTAGCAGACAAAATGGAAGCTTGTATTATGCATGCTTTAGAAAATATCAATCATCAAGGGCACTATTGTTATGATAGCAAAATAACTGGCTATTGCCAAAGAAATTCCAGTGTAGTCAACAGCCTTTTATCTCCAAAGAGATCTGCAGGTATCGTCTTTATAATGCCCCATATATAACCCAGACACGGGTATTACTAATGTGTCGGCATACTTTCAGAATCACTCACATCCAGGGCCATCTTAATAGGATTATGGGCCCCTGGGCAAAGTAATGCACCGGGGCCCCTTCAAGCCTGCCCCAATTTTCACACCTACTCCCCAGAATAAGCCCGCATTCCCACTGAGGGCGGGTTTCACAGCAGCATTTCAGCCCGACTTTGGGGGGATTTTATAGACATTTGTGCGGGTTCATGCTCAGATATCTTTCAAATCGCCACCAAAAGTAGTGCAGAAGCAGGGGCTCAGTCAGTCGGCTCCAGCTTGGTGCCTCTGGTTTTATCCTATAGTCTCTCCACACTACACATGTCTGACTTCCCGTAATATTTCTGCTATGGACGTCTAGAGAAACCTCTATTTTCCGACAACTGATGTGACC
>BLSH010152871.1:758536-770111 GCA_018402905.1 Glandirana rugosa
GGCGTATAGATGGGGGCACGTATAGATGGGGGGCGTATAGATGGGTTATGCACGGGGGTAGATATGTGGGGGGTAGTTATGCACGGGGGTAGATATGCGGGGGGTAGATATGTGGGGGGTAGTTATGCACGGGGGTAGATATGCGGGGGGGTAGTTATGCACGGGGGAGGGATACAGAGGTGCTAGTTATGCACAGGGGGTAGTTATAAAAAATTAATTCAGCTATAAAAAAAATATAATTCATCATTAGCTATATATATATCATTTAGAGCGCTGCTTGGCGCTCAGATCACTCACCGCATGTCTCTGCTGACAAATGCACGGGGCGGGCCCGAGCATGACGTCAGTCAGGAGGAGGGGAGACCCGGGAGACCCGGTGAGTCATCCAAGCGCCGTGCGGCGCTCTGAATGAGATACTGACTGAGGCAGAGGGGAGAGAAGCGGCTGCCATTTAAATGTAGCCCGCGGCGTGCGGGAACCATGGCAACCCGTACACGCCGCGGGCATTCATTCCACCAGGGACGTAGATCAGTTTACTTGCGGGACACCTGGGGCAAATGGGGCCCCATGAGCACTTGGGGCCCCTGGTCCGTGCCCAGGTGTGCCCGCTCAGTAAGACGGCCCTGCTCACATCCAATGATATATAAAACTCTTATATATACCCAATTTGAATGATACTAATGCCTAATACACAGGATCAGAAAATCGGACGTAAACATTTTTTTTTTAAACGAACATACAATAATCTGATCATTAGTACACATAGCTTTCAGGAGCCGATCACAACAGTTCATGCAAAATTATGGGCAAACATGAAAATGTTTCTCGTATGACACCAGAACGTACTATTTTTGTTTAATCAGTACAGTATTCGTCTGTAAAAATTCAAGAAACTAAAGAATACGTTGCAATACAATACAACATATTACGTCACTTCCGCAGTCATATTCTGTCGTATGAGAATTTTCTTAACTTTAATCCCTTCATTTTTCGATATGAGACTAGCATGCAAAAAAAAACTGACGATCATCCATCTGATATTCTTATCACATATACAAGGCTTAAAGTCATACTAAAGCCTCTGTTTATTTTGCTCAAAATAACAAACATGTTATACTTGGAGTGGTTTTGCACAGAGCAGCCCAGATCCTCCTCTACTCGGGTCCCTCTTCAGCACTCCTGGCTACTCCCTCCTTTTGAGTGCCCCCACAGCGAGCAGCTTGCTATGGGGCACCTGAGCCAAGCATTCTCCTTTCTCTCCTCATTGGCTCCCTGACTTTGATTGACAGCTGCAGGAGCCAATGGTGCCACGCTGCTATCTCTGCCAATGAGGAGGGAGAGTCCCGGGCAGCTAAGTCTCTCGTGAAACATTGCTGGATAGAGTAAGTATTCAAGTAAGTATTACGGGGGCAGAGGGGGGCTGCTGCACATTGAAGGCTTTTTATCTTAATGCACAGAATGCATTCTGGTAAAAAACCTTCTGCCTTTACAACCACTTTAAGCAAACATTAGCATAGATGCTCATACTGTATGCATTTGTTTGCCAAAACATTTCAGCATTCTATGTAATAATGCTAGATTATATGGGTAAAAAACAATGTGCAATGTGCTCTGAAATGACAGAAACTCTAAGGCTCCATGCACATTGGACGCTCTCTAGGTATCTGATTTTTACTGGCAGGAGACGCTGCTTAGAAAACGTTCTTTAAGCAGCGTTTTGTAAGCAACGTTTATCTGCGTTTATCGGCGTCAGCATTTTTGAGCGTTTTTTTTACTTCATTAGCTTCCATTAACTACAAAAAACACTGGTCGCTGATAAACGGGCGTTTAGCTGTGTTTTTGAGCGTTTATCAGCGTTCATCGGCGTCCTACATTTTTTGTGGTCAGAAGGACCACTCTTGAATGCCAATTCAGGGCGTTCAGATAACAGTCCATAAATGGCACTACTGTTAAACGACAATAAACTTCCATGTGTGCATGGACACATAGGATAACATAAAGGGGCGTTTTTGGGCTGTTATAAAAAACGCTCAAACGACCATAAATGGTCGTTTATCAGCTTCAGTGTGCATGGAGCCTAAGTTCAGTACACTTGAAGGGCCAGTCATCTATCCTTAACTGCAGGCAACTGCTAGATATGCAGATACAGTACATGTGAACAGTGTCAGACAGCTGTGGCTCCTGTCAGCCTGTCATTGCTTTGCACAAACTTCCTGGCCACAGCTATTCACATACACAGGGCTGGCCCTACCATGGGTCCCAATGGGTCCATTGGACCCAGGCAGCATTTTTTGAAAGGGGTAGCAAATTGAACCACGCTCACCTCTCCTTCTCTTCTATTTACCCAGCAAATTGACCACCAAGATTTTTTTTCCAGCAGTTTTTTGTGTCATAAAGACAACTCTCCCCCCCCCGGCCACTCTGCCCGCCACTATACTACCCTAGCCCACCCCTATACTGCCCTAGCCTGTCCATATACTACCCTAGCCTGTCTATACACATAATGGTATGCCATATAATTTTGCATGTAAATATGACTTCCTGATGAATTCATTTTCATTTTTATTATCATTATGTAAAATAATGGATGTGGGGGACTTTTGGTGGGAGTGATTTTTTTTGGGGGGGGGCAGCATTTCATTCTTGGACCCAGGCAGCACAATGTCTTGGGCCAGCCCTGCACATACACCTGTGATTTTCAGCCACAGGAACCTGCTGATTCTTGGAGCAGGAATCCGCTGTCCTGCCCTAAATGCAGGTGCTAGTAAGGCCTTTCACAGCTGTTTCCAAATATTCCTTTGCAAAATAAACTTTCTTGGAATTTTACACCTTTGTTTTAAAGCAATAATTGCACATGTATGTGTTATGCAACTCACATCCAAACCATACACTGTACATATGTATATATGGAAATAATTTTCCGATTCATTTTTATTGTCTGTAACCAATAACTGTCACTGCACACCAGACACCACTGCATTCATGTCTGAGACCCCATGCCTTTTGTCAAGCATTTATAAAGAGGAGGCTTGGGAAGGATTCTGCTGGTCTCTCCTCCTGCTTGTAAAGTGTTATCTTGTTTTACATTTACATATCTGCATATGTTGCTGGGGGAATTAGACACATACGAATTATCCTTATGTCATGTCTATAAATCGGTCATATTTTTTCTTTTACAACCACATTCTTTCATAATTAGCTGAATTCTCTTGAGTCCTTAAATCAATGGAAATGGCATATACAATTATACAGAATATAAAACTCTCTAGTTTTACAAGTTATTTTCAGAACCCCATAATATACACAACAACAATGCATCACGTTAACTAACCTTATGCGTATGGTTATGTAAATTCACACAATTAGTGAAAACAGTGTGTAGAAATATACATTTAAATCTCAACTCTAGGGTAAGCACATATTGCCTAAATGCAAGAGATGTGCACTCTTATTTGCATTTTTTTGCACTTTGCATGTATCTTCCAGATCTATTCAGTAAAGACCGGTCGCAGATGCTCTCTCTCCTTGTGCAGGGTGACTGGTCTTGTCTCCGCCCCCTCCTGCTGTTTTTGGCAGGCAGCCTGTAGTGGGTGGAGTCTGATGGTTTCCTTAGACAGATTTACTCTCTGCATAAGTGCAGCACAGTGATGTCACCACAAGTTTTACAATGATATAATCTGGGTTTGTAAAGGTGGTTCATGCTCCCAAAATAGATTATGTCCTGTGCAGCTATTGTAGAATATATTTAAATGAATGTTTTTGTGGCCAGAGTTCACACAAGCAGCTTACGATTCTGAGTCAGGTCAGAACAGTGCAGATGTCACATTTGTGACATCTGTCTGCGTTCCAAGTTTTTTCTCCATGACAAAAAAAGACTCTTGTAATTCCTATGGGTGGGCGAATGTAAGCAAACTGGTGCCTGCCTATATCTGCCCACCTTTGGTCCATCAGTAAAAGCAGACATGAATGCAAACTTTTTTCCATTTGGTCTGACAGATCTGAACAGACCCATGTAAACATGAAAGCAAATATTTTAATACCAATTGTTGTTTACTTATATTTATTGTTTCCTTTTATTTATTTATTACAGGTACTTGTATTGCACCATCAATTTATGTAGCGTTGCACATATATATATATTGCACTTTCACATTAGTCACTCTCAAGGAGCTTACAATCTAAAGACCCTAACTCACTTTCATACATACACATACTAGGGCCAATCTAGACAGGATCCAATTAACCTACCAGCATGTCTTTTGAGTGTTGGAGGAAACCCACGCAGGCACAGGGAGAACATGCAAACTCCAGGCAGGTAGTGTTGTGGTGTGGTTTGGATTTGAACTGATGATCCTAGTTCTACTAGGCGGAGGTGCTAACCACTTAGCCACTGTGCTGCCTCACTGGAAACCAAAATGGGTAAAATTACAACCTCTTTGGGTTTTTACTGCCGTCTGGGGATCCTGCTGACAGTGTTACCACGACTGGAAGTAAAAGAAAAATGTCCAAAAGGCATACAAACCGCGTTGATGACACTTTGCGTCATAGAGCAAAGGAACCTCTGTAAACTTTTAATCCCTGTCTGTGCCCCCATGGGGCAGCGTTGTTCCTGGGATAAAACATAAGAGTGCATCTCCCTAAAGAGGCTTCAAACAGCAGTACAAATCTGACAAAGGTTCTAATCCTTCTCCATTCTACTCAAAACTAACATGGAATGTTTTAAAGTGGGCGGCACAGTGGTGTAGTGGATAGCACTTTCGCCTGCCAGCACAAGGGTCACTGGTTCAAATCCCAACCATGACACTACCTGCTTGGAGTTTGCATGTTCTCCCTGTGCCTGCGTGGGTTTCCTCTGGGTACTCCGGTTTCCTCCCACACTCCAAAGACATGCTGGTAAGTTACTTAGATCCTGTCTAAATTGGCCCTAGTATGTGTATGAATGTGAGTTAGGGACCTTAGATTGTAAGCTCCTTGTGGGTAGGGACTGATGTGAATGTATCATATATATATGTAAAGCGCTGCGTAAATTGATAAGTACCTGAAATAATAATAAAAATAATAAGTACCTCTGAATCAATTTTTCAGTACAAAAAAGTGTATCTAACCTGCTCCTCTCAAGAATGTGAGTATATCTAGCATATCTGAGCCCCATCCTTGCCTACACAGAACAGGTGAAACCCACAAAATCCAATGATAATGTGATGTAAATATACAATAGTAGGTTTTGCTCTAAGCTATTGCCTTTACCATCTGAAAACCCCTCATATGTTACTGCCTATGTCACTAACATTACACAGCTTAGGACACACAGAGGACTTTTCTACTACACTAACTATTTCTTGCGAATGCCCACACATTTCTAGAAGGCTACAATTTCCTATCTGTATAAATAAAGAACAACAGGTGTCCTATAAAAGGAACACCCATGAAAATTGTGGACTTTAAGGGCACAACATGAGACATATCAGTTATATAAAACATATTTTATTCAAAAAACTTATATAAAAACAGGTAATGATTAAAAAATAGTAGTCGGTAACTACCTCTCCCTTGATAATGCCTAAATATACTAGATCAACAAAAATGTATAACCAATAGATGATTACATGATAAACAAATATATTGTCAAATCTGTGGTCGGTCAACGTGTTTCACAAAGAACTTCTTCAGGACCGTCTATTATGTAGGCCAAGCATTCTCTTAAACTAAACAAAAAGCATATTAATACACTTTCATTTTACATCTTGTATCAACAACATCTTTGTTACAACATAACAATGCCTAAAATATTGGACAAAGCTTACATGTGATTGCTAGAAACCCAGAGAAAACAGTCAGGGACGGACACAGGGGTTCAAACAAAGCGACCAGGATTACTCAGTTTCAAAGGATGTATTTTGGTTAGTCTAAATTCAAGAGACGCATAAATGCAAAATGTAATTATTAGTCCCTTTAAGATCATAATTATATATGTATTATAACAGGAATAGAATCTGTGGGCTTACACTTACTTAAAAGGAGCATCCAGGGAGGAGAAACTGTGCAGAGAAAGTTGCAAACTGCACAAAGACTCATCCCATAATATATAATAATCACCATACATCTTAAAGGAAATTGAAATATGAAACTGAATGAGTTGTAGAACTTAGGGGTGGGGAGGGTGTTATTTGCAGAAGTACCAGGTCAAAATAAAGCAAAAGAAGCCTAAAAAGAAAAAGAATGCAGTCACTCCACCAAGGACTAGTAAGCTGCAATATATTACATTTTTGGGGTTAGATACACTTTAATTATTGGCAAATGCTGATGGCTTAGTCACCAACACGTTAATATAACTGTTTTAAACTTCCATGTTGAGCTCTATCTATCCAAGATAACCCAATTAAACATGATATCTAACTTGATTCATTCTTTGTAACATAAAAATTCTTTGTAAATAAAAATTCTAGCAATTAAAAATGGAACCATGGATATGGTAAATGAATGTATCTGAAAAGTAAGGTGTAGACACCTCAAGCTCCAAGTCCCTGAGAGACATATAAGCCAGTATGCGCTTACTGAAATATCAAATAGTTCTGAATGATTGGATGTCACTCATGCTCAGGTCATTTCCTTTTTATTCTGTTATACTTGACAACCCTTAAAATATTTTTAGTTAACTGTAGATATTATCAATTTTATTAGTGCTGTATTAGGCCTTTGTAATAATGCAGCACAAAGAGCAATGTTGATGTGTAAAGTGCAGTACACATAATGACCAATCACATTTTACATTTTTTTTTTTACTTTTGGGCAGTTAAATAATAAAAAATATTTCCTGGCAGTTTTCTAGGTGCTGCTATTTGCCTTAAAATAAAAGCCTGCTGATGATAGATCTTTAAAGCACAAAACTTCTCGGCGTTTTTACAGCACAACATTACAGAGGAGGTTTAGGATAACTCATCTCAGAGCCATCACAAGTAGTTTTTCCTGGCAAGACAGCCTCTCCTTGATTTTATTGCTGATTATATTAATACGATCCTAAGTTCAAGCTGGCAATTCAGAGCTGTGATCTATTTCTGCTCACAGGTTGTTCTGTACCATAATTGGAGTTGCTGTATATTGTTGTAATTTATTTTTTATAGATAATTACCTATTGTACTGCCATATCAGTTAAATCATGCTTGGATGTAAGTGAAAGCAGAAAATGTATTGGGAAGGATACATCTGGTATCATGGTACTGTTTACTTTAATACTGTGGCTTTAATCGGTGCAATCTGGGAACGCACACATAAAGGAGAGGAGCCTATTTTCTTATCATTAAATAGGTAAAACTTAGGCTGGCCATAGATTATGCATTTTTTTTTCTTTTAACCATGGATTGAAGGAATGAAAATCACTCAATTCCCCATCAATACAGTCAGTGTTGATGGGGGAATCCCTCCTGCCACACTATTGTATTTGGACAGGGGAGGTTTCCCACTCTCAGAATAAAATGATTGTAGGGAAAAAACCAACAGGCTTGTTGTACTGAAGTCGATTGATAGATTAACTTCGGTATAACCAGCCTGCCCATAAATGGATACAAATTCAGGCAGTTCCTGCTGAACCAGCCAAATTTCAGTCTACATCTATGCTTTGTCAGTTGGCCATAGAGTTTTCCCAGCTGGACTTTAAGGGGCTTTTGGAACTGCAACCATGACCATCTCAGGTTTTCTGCTATGGTAACTTTGGCCCTTTGAAGAATGAATGCTTGAATCACGTAAGCGTTTCTGTTTAGACTATGAATAGGGGCAGGAGACTTTATTCCTGATATTCTCACTGGTTGCATATCATAGGGAAACCATAATCATCAGAGTCTGTCTTAGGCAGTGTCATTAAGTAGGGTCAGGTGACTATCATCTATCTTCAAGGGGCACTATTAGTTTTGCCTTTATCTAAAAATTGTCACACTGGTATCATATTTGGTTAACAGACAGTAGAACACATTGCCTAGATGTCTAGATGCCTGCTTGGTAATGTGTACTGAGCAGGTGGTCCCTGCAAGAGCTAAATATGGCTAGGAAAATATGAAGATACAGTGACAGCATGGGAACCCAATGGGGCCTGTTTATAAAAGAAAGGCTGAATGTCATTCCGTTTTGCAGCTTATTACTTAATTTGTTAATTTTGTTGACAGTTTTGACCTTTACTTAAAAATTTAAAATTGTGATCTATAGATACAGTAGGTGAAGGTGAAGAACTGTGATGTGGTGAAGGAAACACTGAAGATGTCTGCATTATAAATATTATGTATACTACTAGAAAGTGTTGTGTACTTCCAAAGAGCATGTATTTTTAGTTATTATTGTAGTATTTATCTTTTTTTTTATTATTATGTTATATAACACATATGAACATACATAAACATAAGACAAACAAAAATATAGGTCATATCAAGTTCCAATGCGGAGCCTAAACAAATGACAAATAAATGCCCGGAGGCATTGGATACAACTAAAATTGGTGCTGTGTCACTCCATATACGCACTTCATACATCCATTATACATCAGATAAACATCAGTTACCCTTCATGTTGAGTGGGTATCAAAATAAGGACTCTATTTCTGGCCTAAGATCATTAAGTTTATTGGAATCTCTAACTGAATAGTAAATTAATTCCCAGCTGATGCGGATAATGGTTCCTCCAGTTATTTACGCCACGGCTTATCATATTTTGCAGGACAGCCTCTGTTTAGGTATGTGTCTTTGTAGAGTGGGAGACTGTTATTCCAATTGTTTCCAGTGAGCAAGAGATGGGGGGAGGGTTTATTCCGTTGCATTGCAATATTTTTCCTAGCGTAAAAGAGGAGTAGCCCTATCAATGTCCTCTTGGCAACAGTTGGTTGGGACCAAGGTTTCAACGAGAGCCAGGAGGCAGACTGCCATTGAGGGCTGCATAGGGGTCTCAGCTACCAAATCAATCAGAGCCAGCACTTCCTCTAAAAAGACTCTGACTTTAGGTCAATGCCAGATTATATGCGAAAAGTCCCCTGGAGTGGTGCCACAGCGCCAACACTCCGGCGATACATTAGGGTTCATTTTATGGAGCCTATAAGGGGTGAAATATGCCCTATGCACTATTTTGAACTGCACCAACGATCTTGGAGTAACACCTGGGAACGGAAAGGAAAATCCCAGATGTAATTCCAGTCATCGTTATCCAATTCCGGAATGTCACCCTGCCACCTGGCCCAGAGCCCCGCTAAAGATGGTAGTAATATAAGTATCAGGTAGCATTTACCTTTAAGTAATCTTTGGTGTAACATCTAAGTTTGCTTGCTCTTACATTTTTCTTAATGGGTCCTAATCCAATCTTTATACAGACTGCCTTTATGTACTTACCTTTACCACAGATTTACCTGTTTGATCAAAGTTCGTATTTATCCCTTCTTAGTTCTAGCTCTCTGTGGGTTGCTAAGTTTGGCTGTAAATAGATCATGGATTTTCTGTAGATAGCAGTGGTACATACACACTGGTGGGCTCTCACTGGAATCTGTGTCCAGTAAGCCTTGTTCAGTTGGATGCTGGATGTGGAAGAGCATCCAATGCCCAAGTTCTTTAGGCTGCCTTCCAAATGGTCTCTTGTTGGAAAGGCCCACCAAGATACAAGTCTAGCAAATATAGACGTGTACTGAGCTGTCTAAGTTGAGATATACAGCATCTGGGGGCATTTCGTAGGGAAAGAAATGTGGTAAATGCTTCTCATAATAATCAGCTGAACACATGTGAAAGTGAATGCATGCTACCCCTTCTGCTGCAATTTCTTTTATGTAAAATAAATGCATGCAACATGGAGGCAAAGAGACGCTTGAAATCACTGTTAGGTGTGTTTTGTTTCAAATACCATTATATGTAATGCCATATTTGCCAATGTAGCATAATCCACTGGCAGCTTAACTCTTCAATAACACACAGAAGTTCAATCATACATGGTTTTACTTCAAATATTGTAAGTACAATAGAAATTATGTTTTTTACAATCTTTTGAAGCTCAAAATACAATGGCTTACCTAATGCCTGACTCTGCTTAGGAAATAGAACTAAACGGAGCAGTAGAGTGAGAGGTAGGGAGTATCTATTTAGTGACTATACTAACTAAAGATGAAAAAGGAGGGGTAACCAGAGAAAACATTCCAAAGGCACACAAAAAACAGGCCGCTGTGGCAGCAAAAGGTGAACAGAGTTGGAAACAAGATCTCACCTTTATAGATCCTAATGCCTCTTATTCACTTGTACCAAAAGGGCATATTGAGCTTTGATAGAAACATAGAAAAGTGATAACAGTAAAAGACTGAGTAGTCCATGGAGTCTGCCCATTGTTTATTTGTTTTGGGTTTTTTTTGGGGGGGGGGGGTCTTTGTTTTTCATTAACCTTGTTGTCTGACTATAGATTTATGTTTATCCCAAGCATGTTTGAAGCTGTTTACTGTTGACTGTCTCACAACCTCTGTTGGTAGTTTATTCCAATCATCAACCCCCCTTTCAGTAAAATAATACTTTCTAAGATTAGTTTTGAACTTCCCCTCCAGTTAGTTTGAGGTCATGTCCCCGTGTTCCTGATTTTGGTTTGATATTAAAAAAACTGCCCTCCTGAACCTTATTCACCCCCTTGATGTATTTAAAGGTTTCAGGTGTCTGTTTATGAAACAGTGGAAAAAATCCGCTGCTCAGTTCTCCGACATTCAGAGGAGATTGGTCTCCTCTTGATGCCATTTTATGAAGCGGTGTAGGTCGCTTCACCTCTTGTGAAGTGACGCAATCTACAAATGTTTCAAACAGTGTAGAATTTCCCCTAATACTGAAATCTCGTGAGACATAACGAGATTACGGTACCAGAAATTCACCAAAACACTGAGATGTCGGTTTATTAAGCAGTGATAAATTATCACTGCTCAGTAATGAACATTCTTGGAGGAGACCACCCATCTCGTTAATAAAATAATTAGTCCCCCTTCACAATATATGTATGTAAACACACACACACACATTATATACACACACACATATACAGTATATATATATATATTTGACTTCCTCTTTCCTTGGTCAGACCCCACAACACAGTAACCATGTCCCCCTGCCATGTATATGTATATAGAATATCTCAGAAAAGTACAGCCCTCACATTTTTGTAAATATTTTATTATATCTTTTCATGTGACAACATTGCAGACATAACACTTTGCTACAATGTAAAGTAGTGAGTGTACAGCTTGTATAACAGTGTAAATCTGCTGTCCCCTCAAAATAACTTAACACACAGCCATTAATGCCTAAACCGCTGGCAACAAAAGTAAGTATACCCCTAAGTGAAAATGTCCAAATAGGGCCTAAAGTGTCAATTCCTCACCTTCTCCTGAGGTCACCGTTGGACATTTCGAGACCACTTGAGGTACGGGTTCTCCCAATTCCGTCATGAGCTTTTATTACAACCGGTGCGTTTTATAACTGTGAAATCCGGGATAAACCTGTAAAAGTGAATCCCCATATGAATGAAAACAACGGTCGCCAAATCCGTAATTACCGACACACAATTCAATAAAACTCCCCTGTCG
>BLSH010152871.1:784724-796687 GCA_018402905.1 Glandirana rugosa
TTCAGGACGATAGATGTCATGTCTCCAGATACATAGTAGGATCAGGAAGGTGAAGACCTCTGTACTGTAGATAGCAGGACTTAGGAGGTTAAGTCCTCTGTACTGTTCATAGTAGGACTGGGGAGGGGAAGCCCTCTGTACAGTACATGGGGCTGATGAAGAGACTAGCAGTAAGACCCTGCAGGCTGCTGCAATGTCTTGAACAGAACAGTGCAGGCTCTGCATATACTAGAAGGGAAGGAAGTCATTAGTGTAGAGGAGTACATTTTGTTGCTGTTGCAGGATTTCCTTCCAGCATTTCCCAAGTAAAAATCCCTGTGTTTTTTTTCTGCTAGGTTTGTTTTTGTTTCTGTTTTCAGTTTATTAAGACGCGTGAATTGTTCACGCAGAACCTTTCCTGCACACATTGTACAAATTGAAGAGCAGCAGCGGAGCCAGGTTTTTTTCTTCCTCTTATGGAACTGTATCCTGGAATGTACTTTTTTTGGGAGAAAGATGCGAGGAGAAGGCTGCAGCCCTTCGCCTACAACTGCAAAGCTTGCAGAGGATAGTGGATTTTAAAGGGGGAGAACACTGAGTGCTACTGGAAGATGACAAAATCCCATCTATGCTGTGTAGCCTGAGAGTACAGGACACTTTCAGATCTTGGATTGCAGATGTAAGGCATTTATGACAAAAGGCAATTCTGGGCTTCAAAAGCCACAGCTCATCCATTTCACTTTGCCTCTTTCCTTAACATGATCAAACGTTAGAATCTCCCCCATGCTCGAAAACCTTTACTGATTTCCTCAAATCGCTTATTCCACATTTTTAACCTTTTTTGCCCACTTCTGGATTTGATTAAACTAAACTGGGATCGAAGTCTCTTTTGTTCCTCTGATTGGGTTTTGATTTTTTTCTTTATGATATTTTTTTTTTTCAAAAAAGTAAATATGGAACATATTTAAAGGAGCAGGAAGCATGACTGTCAGCAACTGTAAAATTCCCACGTCTACAACCATCTCTCACGTCTCTTGATGCTCAACAATTTTACGTCCAAATATGATGAAATGGCAGCCCCGGAAGAAGGTAAGTTGAAACTAAAAGCGCACGGCTCTCTTCGTTGATTTTATTATTGCGGTGCTTTTTCAGATGCCTGCCCCGTTTCCAGTCCAAATTCATTGCAGTGTTTTGTCGTTAGCGGCAGACGCTCCAATAACTTTCTGCATTTTTCCTTCCCCCCACCTTCCCGTCTTATGTGTGTTGGCAGGGCAGCTGAAATCCGTGCTTGTGAAATTTTCAGTGTAATATCAGTTTAATCCATGTAATGCTCTGGGGTTGAGAAGGGGCGTCCAACTGTTGTTTCTACAAAAAGGATCTCACACTAAGAAGCCCTAATCAGTGCGGGATTATGGGTATTTCTCGCTGGCACCAGCAGATTTTTCTTTGCTCTCATTTCCCGGAGAGAAAAGTTTGCAAGAGAGAAAATCTGTATCATTATGGATATCAGTATGGTCATTTGTACAGCAGGGACAATACCCCCTTTTCAGGAAATCATACCTTAACCTGTTATTTAACTTCCACAGCTCAGCAAGTAATCCCAGCTTTCTTAAGAACCATTGATGCCCTCTGTCATATACTAAAAGGTCTCTTGTTGTGATTGTGCAGTCCCTAAGCCACTTGTAAGAGAAGGAGAATTCACAATCTCTGCACTTCCACTCCTGAATATTCCGGGACGTCTGATAATCATTGCATTTTTGCTAGTTAGCTCCATGGGTGAACTGGCTGTACTGTATATAGGTTCATCACATTGTGCCCAGCATTTATTAACTCTTTAAAAAAGCAAGGGTTAATGTCTTTTTCTTGGAGAGTTTCTCTCGGGGCCCACTGGGGGGCGAGCAGCAGATGTAACAATGGAACATATGTTTTCTTAATAGATCTAAAGCAAATAGTAGCATGACTAACACTTTTGGCTTACATACCAGCGTTGGAAAAAAGGTTAAATGTCTGCTTGAAAGACGCTTACTTTGTTCAGTATATTCTGCTTGCTGCTGAGTTTTGAGCCGGCAATGTGAAAGCTGTGGCCCTACTAATTCATTTAAATCCTGTCTGCAGTGGACAGATGTAAAATATCAAAGCTGACCACAAACATAGGCTGTAAGTGAGAAATTTGCCCCAGGCAATAAAATGCCAAGGAAATTGGACTCATAGTAACACCTATCCGGTAGTACCGGTGACCTGACCGGGCCAGTTTATCCTCTTATGGAAAATCTGCTTGGAAAATAAATATTAATTAGCTACATTTTTGTAGATGGGTTAGAAAAAGTCGAACAGGCGTGACGCTTATTGTCATCTCTCCTGGTAATTAGAGGCTTGTACAGAATAAAGGGGGAGAGTCCTCTGCAGTGATCGCATTGTTTGATGATACGTACTGTAACATGTTGCTACTTCTCAATAGAGCACTGTTGTCAGCATTGAGGATCAGCATGGGAGGCTTCACACTCACATGCAGATGGAGTTGGAAGTTGGCACCTATAATTGTCCTGCATAGAAGATACTAGTTTTTTAATAGAAATGAGCTGGTTATTTTTATTAAACGTAAATGGACAGATGCAAGCAATTTGGATAGAACTCGTTACCATATGGACGTTCATGTTGTTTTATATTATATATACAAATGTGTTCTATGACATCTGTGATGGAGATTGGTTCATGTCATTTTTTAGATTTCGCTAATCAGATAGTAGAATATTTTATATTTGGTCTTTTACTTGCCATAGATAGAATGATTTATGTTTGGTTATTTACTTGCAAATAAGTAGATAGATAGATAGATAGATAGATAGATAGATAGATAGATAGATAGATAGATAGATAGATTCATATTTGGTCTTTTACTTGCTGTAGATAGAATGATTTATGTTTGGTCATTTACTTGCAAATAAGTAGATAGATAGATAGATAGATAGATAGATAGATAGATAGAATGTTTTATATTTAATAATTTAAGAATTTACCTACATATACTATCGTTAAATAGATTACTAGATAGAAAGAATTAATTATGTTTAATCCTTTAGTCAAAAGTTCAAATCTGAATACATTATTAAAAAAAAAAAGTACATATTACTAAAATTAATTGTAATAACGTTAAATAATAATGAATGGCCAACTTTTCTGCTAGGCGGTTGGATTTATTTGCACAACAAAGGATAATCCTGTACTTTAATAGAAGAAATATGTTTTGAGATCTGAATATTTGGCATTCTTTCACTGAAAACTGTACATCCGAGTGGTACTCCGTTATCATGTGCCTACTGGTTTCTGTGTTACCTGGCTCCTTATCCTCCTTCACATTCTATTATACATAGAGAGTGTCTAGCAGTATGTCTATTATTATTATTATTATTATTATTATACAGGATTTATATAGTGCCAACAGTTTGCGTTTTGCTTTATAGCATGAGGGCAGACAGTACAATTACAATATAATTCAATACAGAAGGAATTAGAGGGCCCTGCTCGTTAGAGCTTACATTCTAATAGAACCAGTCTTCATATACTGTATACATACAAATATAGTAGATCAGTTATGAGAACCAGGGTAAAAGAAAACAACCTATCAGATTCTTACTGTCATTATAGCGTATTACTGGAGCTGAAATGTTGCTGTGGGCAATGATACTGTGTTTTTGACTGTACAAGTGTTTATGGATGAGCTCTAATGTCAGTAAGGATAGGAGAAGATGTGCTTGTCCCATGTTCAGGTTAGGACCATTTCACACCTGAATGTTTTAGGTGCAGATAGTTAAAAAAAGCCCTGGTTGATGTTTCTTTAATGCACTATCCTCAAAATGCAAGTTATTTAGAGTTCACTGGTGCCTTAAACGCACGTAAAATGCACCACACAGATGTGAACCAACCCTCCAACTCTTGTGGTGTTTTAAAGGTTATATAAATGGGACCAATGCCCATTTAACCTAGAACCAGATTCCTGGCTCAGACAGACAGAACTTTAAGAGAACTGACCATAGACTTGTACAGATGCCTATGCCTATGTCCATAAACATTAACAATCTTCTCGGTGAAGATCAACAGTTAACAAAATACATATCCAATTGTGTTGGATAATATAAAATGGTGATTCCAGGTATGGGAAATATATGTATTGCATATAATTGCTTGGTTATCCTAAGATGGAAAGCTCATGCACTCACCAAAACACATAAAACTATTTAGTTTTTTTTTTTTACTAAATCTACATTACATTTATCTACAAAAGAGCTTTCATAGAAACAGCTTCTAATGCTAGGTGCTCACTGTACTATATATATGATGTTAGTACAGTGCAGCGATCTCTCCGCTGAGCTATTGTGTTCTGACAGCCCCTCCCCCTGTCACAACACACTGGTCAGCACTGCCAGCCATTGGCTGCCAGCACTGATTGGATCCTGATCAGATGATGGTTTTCCAGCATGCCTGTTTGACAGAAGCTTTTGTCAGACAGGCTGGTGTACACACGGGCCGAATGTCAGCCAGTTTCTGTTGAACCGGCCAATACTGGCCGATATTTGTCCTGTGTGTACCAGGCTTAAATGTCTCAACTGAAGCTTTCACACTGCACAGCAGATGATAGAAACTGTTGTACAGTGATCACTCTGATAAAAATGTTCACCTTACTGGGGTTTTCCATGCAAGAAATTCAATATTTGAGCAGCATAAGGCCTCTTGCACACTGCAGCTTGAAAATGCTCAGTACAGTGCTTTTTTTTACTGAGCTAAAATGCAGCTCATTGTTTACAATGTGCCTGTACACACATACATGAACAAGTGCTGCGTATTCTTCAGACAAACTAATTTTAAAAACCTGTATGTGCAAATATGTGCAAATATGCACAAATACGCCACACTTCCTTCATGAAAATAAAGCCAGAAGAATGTGTGTGCATACTCACAAATACGCCCAAATACGTGCAAATACGCACAAATGTTATACAACCCATCCTCACGTTTTTTTCTGCCAGGATCTTCTGACGCTTATATATCAGCACTGTGTGCAAGAGGCCTAAAGCAGCTATAAAGTCTAAATGTTCCTCATACAATTAGGTCTAGCCTGCCTTTTGGTTGGTCCATGTTTGGGTATCTTAGATTGCTTGCATTATTTTTACATCAGTGGAACAGACATCTGTAGGTGGTTTAAAGGATCAGTCCACGCAAAAATGACACTTAAAGTAGAAGTCTGGGCTAAAACTAACTTAAAACAGCTCCCATCCCACTTCTAACTCCTATATTAACTACCTTGTAAAAGGGAGATGCTTATACTTGTTCTCAGGGCGTTCCAGTCCGGTCACGTGATCATCCCAGCGGCTGAATTCAAGGGAGAGGAGAGAGTGCCAACTATAGATGGAATGACTGGGTGGTGATGTCACCCAAAGGCTGACTTAATATTCATTGTCGCCTGCCCCTCCTCTCCCCTGAAGCCAGCCGCTGGCCAAACCAGAGAGCCTTGAGAATAGGTAAGTATCTTCCTTCTACTGGATAATTAGTATAGGTGTTAGAAAGGTGGGTGGGAGTCATTCTAAGCTTAGCTAATTCCAGCCCCAGACGTCTATGTTACATTATAAGTGGATACTGCTAGGTTGAGTCTGGCTTCTTGTATGTCTTGGATGCTCCAACAGTGAGATTCCCTTGTTTTGATTCTCTATTCTGTTTTGCTAAGGCTTAATTTACACTGGATGCTTTTTCAAACTCTCCTAAATTATGTTTTTGACAGCTAGAAGCCAGCGCTTAAAAAACGTACGTTTAGCCATGTTTTACTAGCCGCGTTTTACATGCCGTGTTTTACATTTAGCCGCGTTCATGTCTAGGAGGGTTTTTTTTTTTTTTTAATGAAATTGCCTGTAAGTGAAACTCTGCTAAAAGTGAGTTACCTTGTTTAGCAGCGTTTACAAGCTGTTACAGGCATTTGCCTCTGAACTTCCGTCTGTACGCATTTTTTTGGGTTCCAAAAAAAGCTTCTAAACTCAACTGCCTAGAAAAGACTATAAAGGACCCTGTGTACATATACTGATAAGATAACATTGAGGAGAGTTCTGGGGCAGAAAAATGCACAACTGCTCCCAAACATCCAGCATCCAGTTTACCAGCAGCAGTATACATGAGGCCTTAGTGTTCCCCTGCATTTTTTCTTGTTGTAGCATCCTTGTTTCATTGCCTATTTTATAAAACAAAGTAAAAATCCAACAGACCGTTTGGGAGACCCCTCACAATGGCTATGTTCAGACTCATGTTCATGTGCTTTCACTAAAAGACTTTCCAATGAGATTTCACCAGTAGACTTTCCGATGTAAGAACCCATCATGTGGTTTAATTTTGCAGCATCTACCAAAAGCTAAGATATACATTTTGGGTGGTATGGCGCTTTAATTTACTTGCTGTGTATATGCTCCTTCCCTTTCTTATTATCTTACACCCTCATGTGTGCCCATATGTGTTTCTATATTATTCCACATTACTATTTACAATAGCTGTGTAGTGCTAAGCATTATGCAGAAAGTCATAATGAAATCCAACTTTTTAAATTACTTGTGCAGCCATTTGAGGGTTTGAACGTTATGTTTGAATGCATCTGTCTACAAGGCATGCTGATAACTCGTCTGTCAGTCTACTGTAGTGTGACAGATGTTTGTCTCTCTGATTGATACATACATATTCATGTCACAGTGGCCAGATATAATAATGTAGGCCTATGTCTCCTCATGTTTCCAGGAGTTTCACATCAGATGGAATGAACACTCACACATTATTAGAATTGATAACATTTCAATATGGAACTGTTTATAGAGATTCTAAAGAGTTCAGGCGGTGTGCCTGGTTTTACACTTCATGGCCTGGTGAGAAAAAGCGAGCAGAAGAAAAATGTGAGGATTGCAGTTACAGATTCTCAAGAGACGGAAGCTTTGAATTTTGGCTACGTACCCACCGTTTCCTATTAGGGGCTCACCATCTTTACAGAATGTAATGCACCCAATAATGCTTGCCTGACACTTACTGTCCTGGTTAAAACAGGAGAACTGTAATGGAATGGTATAAATAAAGTGAGTTGTAAGTATCACTTGATTTTGATGAGGTATGGACATAATGCTGAAGATAGTTGCTTTATGTTGAAAATATTACTTGGGTTTTCATTTTGGTAGACTTCTACAAATCCACCTTCTCTATTTGTAATGCTGAACATTTGTACAAGAACAGAAATCCAAAGTTTTCAGTTGCTATTAGTACAAGAAGTAATGGTAAAGGTAAATCTTCCAGTGGTGACACCCATTCCAGTGACAGTTGTCTAAGATAAGAGTGGATTTCCCAAAAATAGCAACTGATGGAAAAATATCTTCACCATCACTGGAGACAGCAACAAAAAAAACAATTTTGGGCCTGTTTACACCTATGTGTTTTTCTGTTGTATTGATTGAAATCAGTGGAAACCTAAAATATGCGCCGACATGCGTGCTCACTTTTAATGCACGTTGCAATGCTACTTATGTTAATTTATTACTGTGTCCTCCTGTCCCAGTGGCACCTGTTCTTGTCCTGTGTCACATGAATATAAAGTGAAGGGCATCCTTTCCAATCACAGACAAACTAGCAAGTTTTACGTTTTCCCCACTGTATCCAAAATTTGAAACGTTTTGGCTTGAGTTGCACTTCATGAAGGAACGAACAGATGCCCCTAAGCTTAATAAAAATTTGCAAAGCAGTAATGCAGTCAGGTGGATATATGCTTACATGTTGACATTGTGCTATTTAACAGTCTTACTGGGATACATAAATAAAGAGTTACAGCAAGGATGTACTGCTTACCCTTCATGAAGAAAATTCTGCTTCATGTTCCCTTCTGTGGGTGGTCAAATTTTAAAAGCCTAGATATGTGTTGTATGATCTCTGTTGAACGGGATCAAAGATCATATTGGTTGATCTCCTCTTTATGTGACCATATACCTAGGCCTTCAAACACATGACCAACATTGAAGGGAGCATGAAGCAGCATTTACCAAAAATAAGGTAAAAATTTCAGTATTTAGAATTTCAGCGACATTGACACTTGTATAACAAAATCCGGTCTGCAAGATCCCGTGAAAGAAGGATACTTACTCTCTCCGGTGGGAATTAACATCTTTGTTTCTTCCACAGTTTCCAGCACCATTGCTATCCAAAACCTGCTGATGTGTCAGATAGCATTATCCACTGTATATAGCACTGTACTGGCACAGTACTATACCGTACTGGCATAGCATGTTCTCCGCCAGGCACTGTATATAGCACTGTACTGGCATAGCATGTTCTCCACCAGGCACTGCATATAGCACTGTACTGGCACTGCACTATACTGTACTGGTATAGCATGTTCTCCGCCAGGCACTGTATATAGCACTGTACTGGCACTGTATATAGCACTGTACTGGCACTGTACTATACTGTACTGGCATAGCATGTTCTCCGCCAGGCACTGTATGTAGCACTGTACTAGCACTGTATATAGCACTGTACTGGCACTATACAATACTGTACTGCATAGCATGTTCTCTGCCAGACACTGTATATAGCACTGTACTGGCACTGTACTATACTGTACTGGCATAGCATGTTCTCCGCCAGGCACTGTATGTAGCACTGAACTAGCACTGTATATAGCACTGTACTGGCACTATACTATACTATACTGCATAGCATGTTCTCCGCCAGGCACTGTATATAGCACTGTACTGGCACTGTACTATACTGTACTGGCATAGCATGTTTTCTGCCAGGCACCGTATTTAGTACTGTACTAGTGTATCTAAAGGCAGAAGGTTTTTTTAACCTTAATGCATTCTATGCATTAAGGCAACAGTCCTTCTGTGGGAGTAGTCCCATCTCCCCCAGTCTTCCCTTTTACTTACATGAGCCCAATATCAATCCAGCTCGGTGCATGAGAGCAGCTTAGCTGCTCTCTCTGTCTCCCCTCACTGGTTCAGAGACACCAGCGGGAGCATTGGCTCCTGCTGCTGTCAATCACAGCTAGTGAAGAGCTGGGGGTGGGGCCAAGCCACACTGTGCGTGTCAATGGACACACAGAGCAGGACTCAGGAATGTGCCTGCATGAGTTGCCCCATAGCAAGTGGCTTTCTATGTGGGCACTCCATTGCACAGAGCAGGTAAGTATAACGTGTTTGTTAGTTTAATATAAAAACAACAATAAAAAATACCTTTATTTGTTCTTTACTTGTCAGTCTCAACAAAATTAACATAGCTTTTATTTATATTTTCCATTTTTTTTTTGGCCATTGGGGTTAGTACATTTTTTACTAGTTGGCGCAATTCAGAATGTTTTTGGTGTCCCTCTTGCCTTTGCATCTAGCAAATATTCCAGTTTAGCACATTCGCTAATTCTTACAGCAAATATTTTGATATTAAAATTGGCATGTCTTTATTGAAGCTCCAGGTATGTCATGCTGGAAAAAGATGCTATCACTTTAGTCAGAAGAAAAAAATTCTCTTCTTAAACCATCCATTGCTTGTCATGTGTTCCATAAGTTGTCTGTGTGATCTGCACTTGTGCTTATTCATAGAGATCAATAATCTCTGCCTGAACACCTGTCATCCATCAACATTATGATAGATTAACGTGCTGGAATAAAAATAAGGTATATTATATCAGCTTCTTGATGGCATTGAAATGTGAGATCTAATAGATTTAAAACTTTATTTTCCCAACGTGAAAGGTTTGACCCTAAAGCGCTTTGCAAAATGTATATGGATGTTGGTCTTGTGTACTTTTCTATAATTTGTTATACTTCTTTTCAAAATATGGATAATATATTAAAATGAACTGTATTCATTACATGCACAAAGTGTAACGAATAGCTGCAATAAATTACTAAAATGTATTTACAGATTATTTTTATATTAAAGCAACCAATGCATTTATTTTTTAGTGTCCAACTGTTTATAGATAGCTCATTTCTGATAGGTTGCTCTGTTTTTGTAGTGTTTTGGCTGAATAAAATATTGCGTTTTTTTTTTGACCTGTGTTTGATTTTTACGACAAATCGTGGTTTATTTTTTCTCACAAGCTGCTTTGAGCTTTCAACCAAGTAGCAGTCCGTAATCCATTACCCACTGAATTAAAGTTATGCCAGCTTGTTTTGTGAATGATCTCATTCCACCCCATATGTATTCATATCTCTATTTCTGACATTTTTAGATTTATACGCTTTTATTCCCTACCTCTTCCCACTCATGGAAAACAATCATCTGAACATCATTTTTGCTCAGATCATAAATCTCTTATCTTCTGTTCCAGCAGCCAGTATGATGCATGTAACATTTCTCAAAAAATAACTGACACCTACAGAACTCCCTTCTTTGATCTGCAGTTAAAAATGGTCTAGTTAAATTATTTATATTTGCCTGACCCCCTCAGCTTCCAAGCATTCCATTCTTACCTCGACTTCCCAGAACATCTCCATCTTTTCCCAGATAACCAGAGAGTAAATCTGTGATCAGGACTTCTCTTTTTTTCCTAAGGCTTTACGTGTTTCACCATCACTTCCTGGGACCTCTGGTCCATGCATATTTATCATCCTGATGTGCCACGTGTCTGTGTTATTACTGCAGCAGGAGTGCTGAGGTTACACTCTGCCAAGGACTTTCTACGTTAACTCTTTGTAGGGAGTACACTAATTAAATCCATCCAAATTCCTTCACCGATGGGTGTCTTATGCTAGCCATTATTGTTTAATGCTGTAAAGGTAATAATGTCTTTTGTGATTTCCACACAATCAAGGCTTGGTGCAGAATGCCCTCTTTTGATGTTGAGGCCTCTGTTTAAAATTAAAGGTCATCTGTCCTACATAAAAGGAAATGTAAACCCAATCACTAAAAATGCATATAGGCTTAACGTGGTTGTAAAGGCAGAATTTATGCATTCAGATGAAAAAAAACTCCTGCGTGTAGCAGCCCCCCTCAGCCCTGAGGCCCATCTCTATCCAACAATGTGCATGAGTGCCTTGGCTGTCCATGACTCAATGGCTACTGTTGCTGTCTCAGCCATTGAGGAGGGAGAGTCCATGAAATCTGAGGTAAAAAAGGTAAAAAAAAAACCTTGAGTCTTTACAAGCACTTTAATGTGCTAAAGCAGACCTAGCTCTTAAAGTGCCAATTGAAGAACCCCGATGGGTGGGACTTTCAAGGTGGGGGAACCAAAGATCATCAAAAACACCCATAGGGGTTCTTCAATTGGTACTACCTTCAGGGATTGGTGGTGGTACTAGATTGACACTACTCACTTGCAGAACATATATAGCTCTTAAAGTGGTTGTAAAGTGTGTTTTTTTTTTTAAAGTTCGGCAAGTAAATTCCTCTTTTCAAATCGCTGATGTGCGGTCACGTGATCGCCTGCTGCACTCCTTCCCCAATCTAAAAACTAGAGTGGGAGGGGCACAGTTTACCCTCAGACGTCAGCCGGGCGGTCACGTAACCCAGGGGCGGATCCAGAGCCTAGTCTTGGGTGGGGCACTGCCAGAAAATATTTTTTTTCGCGGGCAATTTGTCAGGGCAATGGCTGGTGTTGGCACTTCAATCATCATGGCACCATGGTTTATATGGTGTCAGGATGATTGAAGAGCATCATTTCTATTATTACATTGTAATTTGTAATATAAAATGAAATAGTTCAACTCACCATAATGCAGAATGAGTGGGAACCTTGAATGTGTCACTTGCCACCATCATCTGCCTCCAGATGCAGCTGGTCACTTGCCACATTCCTTGTCACCAGATGCGGTTTGTCACTTGCCACATTGCCTGCCACCACATGCAGCTTGCCACTTGCCATTTTACTTACAACCAGATATGTATTGTCACTTGCCACGTCACCTGCCACCAGATGCAGCTTGTCACTTTCCACATTGCCTGCCACCAGATACAGGTTGTTACTTGTCACCATT
>BLSH010152871.1:809220-828108 GCA_018402905.1 Glandirana rugosa
TTCCCATAGTTTGTAGATGCGATAACTTTTGCGCAAACCAATCAATAAACGCCGAGTGCGATTTTTTTTACCAAAAATATGTAGAAGAATATAAATCGGCCAAAACCGATGAATAATTGTTTGTTTTATTTTTTATTTTTGGATATTTATTAGAGCAAAAAGTAAAAAATATTGTTATTTTTTCAAAATCGTTGCTCTTTGTTTGTTTATGGCGCAAAAAATAAAAACCGCAGAGGTGATCAAATACCACCAAAAGAAAGCTCTATTTGTGGGAAAAAAAGGACATCAATTTTATTTGGGTACAACGTTGCACGACCGCGCAATTGTCATTCAAAATGCAACAGCGCTGAAACCTGAAAATTGGTCTGGGCAGGAGGGGGGTTTAAGTGCCCAGTAAGGAAGTGGTTAAACAGCAGCACCAACCTGAACTCCCAAATAGTTGTTTTTCCCATTTACTAATTTAACATTTGTGTGAACACTGAATGCAGCTTCTGTTTTTTGAGAACATTAAAGTGTTTTTTAACCTAAAAAAAAAAATTCTGAAATTATGTTTCTTTAACCACTTCAGCCCCGGAAGGATTTCACACTTTAGGATCGGAGCCCTTTTTGCGATTCGGCGCTGCATCGCTTTAACTGACAATTGCGCGGTCGTGCGACGTTGTACCCAAACAAAATTTGCGTTCTTTTTTTTCCACAAATAAATCTTTCTTTTGGTGGTATTTGATCACCGCTGCGTCATTTCTGATCGCCGCTATAAACAAAAGAAGAGTGACAATTTTGCAAAAAAACCCAAATTTCTTACTTTTTGCTAAAATACAAATCCAAATAAAAAATATAAAACAACATTTTTTTTCATCGGTTTTGGCCGATATATATTCTTCCTCATATTTGTGATAAAAGAAATCGCAATCGGCGTTTTTTGATTGGTTTGCGCAAAAGTGGTCGCGTTTACGGATGATGAGAATTCATTTTTGGGGGTTTTTTTTTATTTTTTACTAGTAATGGCGGCGATCTGCGACTTTTAGCGGTACTGCGATATTAGGGCGGACGTGTTGGAACATTTTGACACTTTTTTGGGACCATTGGCATTTATACAGCGATCAGTGCTATAAAAATGCACTGATTACTGTGTAAATGCCATTGGCAGTGAAGGGGTTAACCTGCAGGGGGCGCTCTAAGGGTTAACTGTGTTCCCTGGGCGTGTTCTAACTGTGGGGGGACTGCCCTAGCTGGGGAAGGGAAGTGATCACACCTTCCGTGTAGAGGAAGGCTGTGATCCCAGCCCTTCCCCCTCTCACAGAACGGAGGTCCGTGTTTACTTACACGGACCTCCGTTCTTTCACTCCGGGGGGGGGCATCGCGGGTGGCCGGCGGAGATCGAATCCGCCGCACCCGCTCCCTGGCCCTCCCTGGACACAGTGAGCGCGCGGGCGCGCCTCCGGCGGCGCGCGCTCACTGTGCGCGATCTGGCAGCCGCCGTCGTATGACGGTGTTTTGCCTTACAGAGCCACTTTGTCGCCGTCAGATGCCGATCGGCGGTCGGCAAGTGGTTAAAGCAAGTTATACAGCATAGTGCTTGTGCTGTGCCATTTGGACCCCTGTAACACCTGAAATACCTGGTTGATCCTGCCAGTTTCTGCCCTCCCCTTTGCAAACTGACCTGCTGAGCCCTGACACCGTGGTCAGTTTAAATGCCTCTGTCATCTGCTCTGTCCTCTGTCCTCCTTTGTCCTCTCCCCCCTTCCCTCCCTGCCTGTCAGCTTGGTGTCTGTTCCCACCCCCTCCCCTCCTACTGCTCAAATTACTGTTACATTTTTACAGTATCCTTTGTTTATTAATGTTACCTGCTCCTGTGTCTGTGGCTTATAAAAAATGCAGCTATATACCTTTTTTCAGAGCACCGATCGGTGCTCAGGTGACTGGCTGCCTCTCTCCTCTCTTGGCCTGACAGCTGCAGCGGGTGGGGCTGCCTCTCGTCAGCGGGGGATCCTCAGCTGCAGCTGTCAGGCAGAGAGAGGTGGCGGGTCATGTGACCACCAATCGGCGCTCTGAAAACAGGTAGCTCCATTCTTTTATAAGGCACAGACATAGGAGCAGATTACATGAATAAACAGAGAGGGTAGTGTACATTCTACTTAGTGGGTTAACAATTACTTTAAGTGATTTTAAAGCTTTGAATATTTTTTATTAAAATAATAAACATGTCATACTTACCTACTCTGTGCAATAGTTTTGCATAGAGCAGCCCCAATCCTCCTCTTCTGGGATGCCCTGTCTGCGCTTCTGGCTCCTCCCCCTCCAAGTGCCCCTATAGAAAGACGCTTTCTGTGGGAGCACTTGTGAAGGCTCAATCCCCAGCCACCCTGTCTGTGTCTATTTACACAAACAGTGCAGCTCGGCCCCATCCCCAACTCCCTTGTAACACAATTTGATTGACAGCAGCCAGAGCCAATGGCACGCACTGTTATCAGTCTGCCCAGTGAGGATGGAGAGAGCCACTGCTCTCATGCATAGTGCTGGATCAAAATCAGGCTCAGGTGAGTATAAGGGGAGTTGGGGGGGATCCTGGGGCACAGAAGGGTTTTTACAAACAAGTGGCCATTGCCCTTAGCTTTAACTGGTCTTTGCAGCAAGGAGCACTGGAAGGGTGACGTATGTCAAACAAAACCAAAGACATTTCTTTGGTTTTGTTTGACAGAAGGGTTTTTACCTTAATGCATAGAATACATTACAATAAAAACAATCTTAGACTTTAGAACCACTTTAAGTTATATGTTGAAAATTTGCAACCCATCTTGGCCTTCCTTCTGTCTACTGGATTATGGGTTATGAAGGCAGACTGATAAGAGCAGCCCAAGGTACCTAGGTATTTATAGACTGAAACTTTTCCTTCTGGATTCCAAGGAATTCACAGGCAATGCAACAATATTTATAGACGCTAATCACCATGCTCATGGTTCTCCTTGGACATCCCTTAAGATGAATGTTAAAATATTGCTGGAGTCAGTATGATATTCTTAAAATTGTAAGCTTCTGTGGGGCTTGGGGTTTGTGTGATTGATTCAATGGTTTCTGTAAAGCCTTTATAAAGTGCTTTATAAATAATTAAAATAATTAGATTTACAGAGTGTTCATTAATGAGCTCTCATAACCTTTCTTAGTATGGAATGGATCAAATGCCTTGTGTATTAATTCCTCTATTAGATAATGGAATAATGGATATACATATAGCCTTCCTCATTTACCAAACTAGATGAGTACAATAATATAGGTTTTACTTGAAATACAGCAAAACATATTAAAAACTGTATGTATTAGCCAGGTAACCAGATATATAGGGCTGTAAATTAGGAATGCAGTGTATGTCTAGGTAGCAATGATAAGGGGAAGAATTGTTCATAGTTTATACAGTTATTTACTAACTGCCCATACAAATAAAGGCAGTTCACGGGTAACAAACAATATAGGTTCTATAGGTTTGTTCTTAAAGAGGAGCTGCAATCTGCCCACATAATTTGTAATAAAAACATCTTTGCCATTCTGAAGCTTCCCTCCAACCACTTTGCATATTATTCTATATATACTGGGATTCTGTACTTGCCAAATATGCTGCAGAAATCTCCCTCCACTAAGTCTGGCTGCATCCATTTTAACTGTGGGCAGATGAAGCTGCTGCCTGTTCACTTCCTGGATTTATACAGACACACAGAGGCACACCTCTTGCTCTGCATCCCTGCAACTCTCATTGGCCCTCTTATGACTTACCTGCCCTCCCTGCCTGACAAACTCTCAGGAGAGTGAGAGAGAGAGCTGTGCATGACGTCATAAGCCTAGGCTAACGACCAGACAAGAAACAGGAAGTGGGTTGTATAAGGTATTTACTGGCAGACAAAAAAATGTTTTACTATCCGAAGTTAAAACAACAAGGGCAGAAGATTTAATGGATGGAAAGTTGAAAAAGTACTGAAGAGCCACTTTAAGTTGAATTTTTATGTAAGTTGGAACAGATACATTTTTAAGTGTAACTCCTGCAAAAAAAAATATTTTTAAGATTCTTGGATAGCATAGAGAAGGTTTAACCCCTGTAGAATGAAATGAGCTTGTAGGCTCCCCAGTTCCTCACGTAGGGTATATTTTGCCATTGTCCTGCTGTAATTTACAGCTCTGCCACATCTAGCCAGGTCTCACACTGCCACCTTCCTCTCTGATGTAGGGACTCTTATAGCCAGCCCCCTGATGCACCAGGTTCTCCCTCCTCCAGCCACTGTATGCAAGCTTATGGTTCTAGTGGTGGAATCACAAATAAACAGATTAAGGACTGGGGGGGATTGCAGTAATGTAAAGTATAATTTAGCTGTTAAGGTTTGCTTTAAACTGATAATCACAGCAGTGGCGGATCGCTTATCAGACAGCTTAGTAGGTGGAATTAAACAGACTTGTAAAACAAGCGTTGTTTGCTGTGATGTTACTTTAGCTGTCCCATGCTGCTCTGAGAATTCTTTCTCATGTATTAAAGCAACACTGTCATTGCCAAAAAAAATTGAAAAAAGCAGGACAAAAAGAGGTATTATGCTTGCATCATGCATCACTCCCAAAAGTGTTTAGATGTTGAAGAGCATGTCAGATGCTGCAGCACTTAAAAGGAACAAAGACAGGAGACACTGGCCACCGGAGAATGGACCCCTTCTTTTTACAGGTGCCTGCTATTTAGGATTTTTTTTGCATGATAACATCGCTACTTAAAATGTTTCATTTTTAACCACTTCAATGCTGGGTACTTTCAACCCTTCCTGCCCAAGTTAATTTTCAACTTTCAGCACTTTGAATGAAAATTGCGCGGTCATGCAACACTGTACCCAAACAGAATTTTTACCATTTTTTTTAGACAGATAGAGTTTTGCTTTGGTGGTATTTAATCACCATTGGGTTTTTTATTTTTTTGCTATACAAACGGAAAAAGGCCAAAAATTTTGAAAAAAAAAAGTTTTCCTCAGTTTCTGTTATAAAATTTTGTAAATACGTTTTTCACCTTCACTGATGTGCACTGATGAGGCGACACTGACGGTCAATGGTGAGGTGACATTGATGGGCACTGATGAGAAGGCACAAATATGCCACATTGATGGGCACTTATAGGCAGCACTGATATGCAGCACTTGTGGGCACTGATAGGTGGCACTGATGGGCAATGAAAGGTGGCACTGATGAGGAGGCACTGACAGGTATCACTGATGGGCACTGATTGGCATCACTGATGGACATTAATTGGCATCACAGGGCACTGATTGGCATCACTGGTGGGCATCACTGATCACTGAAAGGAAAGCTGCTTATTGGCTCTCCTCTCCTCACACGCTGTCAGTGTGAGGAGAGGAATGCCGATAACTGGCACTTCCTATTTACACTGTAATCAGCTGTTATTGGACACAGCTGATCACATGGTAAAGAGCCTACGCCATGTGATGGGTGATGTGGTGTGTCCGAAGGAGGCGGGGCACGCACAGGCGGACTGTTCTGATGGACATCATATGACGCCCACTCAGAATGGGAAAGTCACCACCGTCAATGCTATAGGCCAAGCAGGAAGGGGTTAAACCAAGATTTTATGAAAATAAAAAAAAAACATTTATTCCTAACAAAAACTAAATTTACCCAAAACCACTGTAGTTTCATTTCAATCAGAAGTTGACCATACAAAAGAGCTTAAGTGCTTTACTTTACACTTTTTCATTTGGTGTTAGATTTAAGTGCTAAAGATGTAAAGACTAAAGAAGTGGGATTCTATTTAGCTGGGACAATATTTAACATAATAGCTCACCTTCTAGAACAAACAGACAATACAGTGATAATGACAAGATCAGTAGAGAGCCTGGTGGAAATGACGGAGAGTCTACCTCAAAGAACTAATAAAGCAGGCCTGAAAGTGAGCAGTATGAAGGCTGAATATATAATAGCCTCCAGAAAGAAAACAAGATAAAAACAACTGATGATCTGAAGGCCGGGTACTGAAGCTTCTGTAGAACTCAGTCTTTGAGGCATATGAGAACTCTAATAACTAAAGATAATAATATACAGGCAACAAAACAAGCCAGGATATCTAGAGTACCATTCTGCTACTTTACAGTAAATCATATATCACAGTTAAAATCTGTATCCGGAAGCTCAACTCCAGAAAGGGAACACACTAACAATATGAATAATTGTACAATGAAGATTGTGACATGTATGGTGAGCTTTTCCAGATGTACACCATGAATCATATACATTGAAAATTGATTGCAGCTTTGGATTGCACAACTGGGAAGAATCTTCCTCTGGATTCTGTGACTAATAATTTGTGCATGTGGTCATAAAGAAGGGGTTACTTTATCAGCACTTTGTCTAAACAATGGTGAAATGACTGGTGGATAGGACTGCAATATTATGCAGCATGTTGGACAAGCCAGGCATGACAATGACATGTGTTTGAGCAGGGTCCAAACATATCCACAGGGCCAAAACATGTTTTATACTGATGATTTCTACACAACAGATAAACATAGCCCCCAACTGTCCCTGATTTGGAACAAAGTCCCTGTTTCCTCCTCATTTGTCCTTCATTTTGGTCTGATTTACATAGTTGTATTTAAAATGCACTATGTATCTTTTAAAAAGTTTTTCTCAGTGCTAAACCTTTCATCCAAATTCGAAATAGTTGCCTACATACTTTTGCAAATAGATGTTCCAGTCCCCATCTCAAAAAGTTGGGAGGTATGGATAAAGTATGTAGTACATATGTAGTAAATATGTAGTACATATAATCTTCTGCATTGAAAGATGACACGTATAAGATCGCCCACCTGTACAAAGTATTATTTAAGTGTCTTATTGTCACTATTTTGTATCTCATTATCTCATTACTTCCTCTTAGGTCTTTGTTGGTGGACATGATATTTTGCATGCTGTTGCTCTGGGTAGAGGGGGTCTTTTGGCGATTCCTGCTATGGACCTTTGTAGTGGTGGACCCAGAGGGCAGAGTGCCCTGGCCCACAGGTTACCAATGAGCCCTTCCAGCATATTGCAATGGCTTATTCGGTAAGGCGATTTTATTTAATTTTAAAGCTGCAGCTCCCAGGTCAGGTACACTCCTTGTAGTAGCAGTAATTCTACTTCTTTACCTCATCATTAAAATCATGGATTAGTGTGTTTGAGCTCATAAACACAGTCTATAGAAGTTAGAAACTGAGCCTCAAAAATTGCAGTTTTTGTGACCCATTGGATCCATACCCATATTGTTGAGTTCAGTTTGACTGTTTATTATAGTGGAAAGCGAAGTATTACTTATGTACCATATGCAAGTTTTAATACAAAGCAAGCCAGTACTGAGAGCAATGTGCGTACCTCCTCTTTTGAAGACACTAGCTGAATGGTGATCTTGCAGACTTTGCTGCTTTTATACTGTCTTCAGATTTTATTTTCATTTGCTTCATGCTTTTTCTAGGACAGTTAATCAGAGTGCATTGATGCCAGGGTATTGGCTTGACAGCCAGGCAATTAACTTTTGTACTTAGAGAAAGGTCAGCAATGGCCGTGTGGATCTTTCTCTTAGTACCTCTTTCCCTTAAAGTACATCTGAACTCAAAAAGTAAAGGCTTGCTGGGATGTAGGTGTTAATTGTGTCTAAGCTGTATCCTAAAAAAATATTTTTTTTTGTCTTCTTTGTCTTCCTCTAGAAAATTAGCAGTATCCTTATTAGCATGTGAGGGTGCTTTGGCATTGATGTGCATAGATATATATCTACAGTTTGAGATTTAAAGTGTGTATAAACCCTAACAATGAACTTAACTTATTTTATTTGCTTCTATTTGGTCTGTTTAATATACAATTGGAAGTATTGTGTTATATCTGTTTAATAAGTGCAAACTATGCCTTTTGATCTTGTCAAACAATCAGAACTGCCCTGTGTCCTCTCCACACTGACTGTGTTATCTTAAAAAGACCTCCTAGCTTGGACTACAGAATAGGTAGTCTTTTTGTTGTGGAGTGGGAATGGTTGTGTAGTTTAGGAAAAGACAGTCCATGAAATTGCTGTATTTTGTCAGCCCACGAAAGGCATTGGAAGCTCAGTGCAGATGAAGAGCCCTTTCACACTGGAGCCACCCGAGCATCAGCGGTAAAGCGCCGCTAGAGTAGCACTGACTTTTATTAAGAGGCACTTTGCAGGTGCTATTTTTAGCTAAATAATGCCTGTAAATCACCTCAGTGTGAAAGGGGTCTAAAAGGTATTTTATATTTGCAGGGTCTTTAAAGTGATAAAACATGGCAAAATGTGCATGTATTGCAGAGATGTACTTCATATGTTTTTATTATATTTGACCTTGATCTACGCTTTAAGGCCCTGTTGCCTCTGACTACCAGTCTCAGATGGAGTTGGTAATGCCATTATGCCACTACTGTACTGCTCATTGTTCTCCTTGCTGGAACCTCTTACATGAGGAATCAAAACCCTGCCTGTACCAAGATGGCTGCCTCTACACAGAGACATAGTACAGAACAAGGCACTGTAAGACATTAACCACCTCCCGCCTGTGCTATAGCCAAAAGATGGCTAGAGCACAGGCTCACATTGCTGGGAGGGCTATCTATGGATGTCCTCCCTTGATCGTACTTCCCATGCACCCCCTGTGGCATGCATCGACAGGGATATGTGATTGCTGTATCCTTTGTACACAGCTGATCACAGATTGGGGTAAAGAGCCAATCACAGCAGCTCTTCACCATGTGCCCAGCTGTGTCCAATCCCAGCTGGTGACAATGTAAACAGAATTTGCCAGTTATCGGCAGTCCTCTCCTCGCGCTAACAGCGCGTGAGGTGATGGGAGCCCATAACCGGCAAATCCACACAGGGAACATCTACACTGATAATCAAGGCACTGGTCATCAGTATCCTGATAATCAGTGTAGCCCCAACAGTTCCCAAAGTGCTGCCAATCTGTGCCCACAAGTGCTGCCAATCTGTGCCCATCAGTGCTGCCAGTCAGTCCCCATCACTGATGCCTGTCAGTGCCGATCAGTGATGCCTATCAGTGCCCATCAGTGCCACCTATCCGTGCCCATCAGTGCAGCCTATCAGTGCAGTCTCATTAGCGCACATCAGTGAAGGAGTAAAAATACTTATTTAGGAAAACCTTTTTTTCCAAATTTTCTTTTTTTTTGTTTTTTTTTAGCAAAAAATAAAAAACACAGGGGTTTATTTACTAAAGCTAGAGAGTGCAAAATTAGTCACAAATCTGCATAGAAACCAGTCAGCTTCCAGGTTTTATTGCCAAAGCTTAATTGAACAAGCTGAGGTTAGAAGCTGATTTCTATTCAGAAATGTGACTAATTTTGCCCTCTCTAGCCTTAGTAAATAAACCCCACAGTGACAATTTTATACCACCAAAAGAAAGCTATATTTGTCTCACAAAAATGATAACAATTTTGTTTGGGTACAGCGTTGCATGACCGGGCAGTTGTCATTCAAAGTGTGACAGCTCTGAAAACTGAAATTGGCCTGGGCAGGGAGTGGGTGAAAGTGCCCAGTAGGCAAGTGGTTAATCAGGAATCAGCTCCAGGGACACCATAGGCAATATTGGTGACTATTTATTTGTCTTCTTCCTGCCTTCTTTTGGGTTCAACTTTAAGCATTTAGTTCTTTTTTAAGTTCTCACTCATCTGAAATGTCCAGCCAAAGTGTTGAGTCTAAATGCGTGCACGGAATAAAAGTTCAGCACTATTGTATATATTGGACACAAAGTCTTATTGACAGAGAGAAATCATTTGCATGCACAAGGCTTTACAAATAATGAGATGCAAACCTTGGTAATTACACTTATGCAGTTTCCCATTAGCCCCAGATAATTGCTTATAATTATAATTTTTTTGCCAGAAAATTAATCTGCTTTTTACAGACTTAATTGTTATTGCTAGTGATTGTGATTTCCGTTTATTAGACAAAAGCTTCATTCTACAACGGTCAGTGTGCTCAGCCTTGACTTCCTAACTTGTATATGGCTACTTTGCATATTTAAAGCATGTACAAGAGCTATTTATATTGCTGTTTCCTGTAGCAGTATATGAAGACATTCTGAAATCAGATATGCATCATTGTAGGTTTAATTGAGTGAAATAAAATTAGAGTGCATTTTGCAGGTTATTGTGTAAATTAGCATTGTGGAATTAAGGGAAATAGAGCTGCACCGTGACTGCATTACCTATGAATTCATTCTCCTTATGTTTACATCATACCATCTATACACATTTGTTTCTACTGCATCCATTTTCCCTCCATATGCCATCTTAGGCTTGGTTTGTTACGAAAATTGCTTCGTTTCTCTACCATCCGCTTCATTTTGGCTGCAACTGTTCACTTTGGCTGCCTCTTCTTCCAGGACCTCTGTGTTATTCTGTAATGTGTTGGACCAACCAACAGCTAAAGGAACTTGATTGTTGCAAATACTGTATGATTTGATAACTTTTTAAATATACCACATTAAAAGAAATCTGAAAAAGTTCAAAAATCCTAGCCACCTAAGTGGCAGTTGGTTCTCTTTTTCCGGTTCCAGCCCTTTCAGAGTGGGTGTTCAACAAATAAAATAATTATATGCTTTACGTGGATCATTAACAGACTAGGTATAATTGAGTCACAAGATATAGGAGTTGATTTACTAAAGCTGGAGAGTGCAAAATCTGGTGCAGCGCTGCATAGAAACCAATCAGCTTTCAGGTTTTATTGTCAAACCTTAATTGAAGAAGCTGAAGTTAGAAGCTGATTGGCCACCATGCACAGCTGCACCAAATGTTACACTCTCCAGCTTTAGTGCATCCGATATTGGACTAATATCCTTCAATGTGTTCAAGCTTCTTCTTCCGTTTTATTTTCTTACTTAAAAATAGTTTTCAGCTTACCTGCTCAGGGCTTGTCTTTCATCTGGGCATATGGCACTCTGGGTAATTTGGTGCAGTAGGAACACCAATTGCTCCGTCAATTGAATGCTTGACAGACTGACTTCCTTTTTTTCCCAGTATAGATCAGTTGCTGTATGATGGCTTCTAATGGGCAAAATATTGAGACAGGAAAAATAAATTGACTGTGATTATATATCATTCAGGTTACATTGTTTGAAAATCATTGCTGAAGTCTTTCATTTTGCTGTCTGTATTTAACTATTAACAGAAATCTATTTTTACATTTACCATATTTAAAGTGTTACTAAACCCACAACAGTAAAATCAGTCTGTATATGCAGAAGAGCATGCTTGTTATACTCACTGTGGAACTTAAGGGGTTCATTCTCAGAATCCATATTGTTTAAAAAAGGCTGTTTTATCCTGTATGATTCTTCCCTTCTGTACTGTCAATCTAAGCAAGTTCATATAATACACAGCAGGGTGGTAAAGCTGCACCTGCTCAGTTTGGTCTCTTATGCTGGATAGAACATTTCCTGTTTCAGTTGAACTGTTCAGGTCACATGATATTGAAATCACACATGTGGGCGTGTATACAGGCTGTAGTGGAAATCTCCTCCTATTTGAACACACATCTATGGACAAACTGTACAGGTTATCAGGAAACTGTGGTATACAGATTATCCAAAAAGGTATATAGTGGCAATATTTTAATGTAAAAATAAGATTTATAAGCTGCGGGCACTGTGGGGGGGGGGGGGGGAAGGGGCAGATTAACTATTTTAATATTACTGGCTTTAGTAACACTTTAACCACTTCAGATCCGCGCTATAGCCGATTGACGGCTACAGTGCTGACCTGCTTTGCCGGGGCGCCGCCAATTGATGTCCGCCCCTTTGCAAGCTCCTCACACGCCCTCACAGCCGCCGGTTGTGCGCTCTCGTGCCCGCGGGTTCTGGGGACTTAATGTCTGCCGGCAACCCGTGATCGCCTAATAGAGAGGCAGAACGTGGAACCGCCAATGTAAACACGGCGATTCCCCATTCTGTCAGGAGACATAACAGAGATCTACTGATCCCTGTAATCGGGATCAGTTAGATCTGTTATGTCTCTGCCAGCCCAGTTAGAACACAGTGAGGGAACACATTTAACCCCTTGATTGCCCCCTACAGGCTAACCCCTTCCCTGCCAATGACATTTATACAGTAATCAGTGGCTATTTATAGATCTGATCGCTGTATAAATGTCAATGTTCCCAAAAAAGTGTCAAAAGTCTAAAAAATCGCAGATCGCCGACATTACCAGTAAAAAAAATAAAAATAAATAAAAATGCCTTAAATCTATTCCCATAGTTTGTAGATGTGATAACTTTGCGCAACCCAATCAATATGTGCTTATTGGGATTTTTTTACCAAAAATATGTAGAAGAATATATATCGGCCTAAACTTAGGAACTTGTTTTTTTATTAATTTTTTATATTTATTTTAGCAAAAGTAAAAAAAATGGTTCTTTTTTCAAAATTGTCATTCTTTGTTTAAAGCGCAAAAAATAAAAACTGCAGAGGTGATTAAATACCACCAAAAGAAAGCTCTATTTGTATGAAAAAAAGGACTAAAAAATCATATGGGTACAGTGTTGCATGACTGAGTAATTGTCATTCAAAATGTGAGAGCACTGAAATCTGCAAATTGGTCTGGGCAGGAGAGGGTTTAAGTGCCCAGTAAGCAAATGGATAATATAATGAAGGTAATGAAGGTTCAGGTTTTACCTTGTTTGACATAAAAAATATCTGGTCAGACATAGAAATAGCACTGCGTCGCTTTAATTGACAATTGCGCGGTCATGCAATGGTATACCCAAACAAAATTTGTGTCTTTTTTTTCCCCCACAACTAGAGCTTTCTTTTGGTGGTATTTGATTACCTCTGCATCATTTCTGATCAGAGCTATAAGCAAAAAAAAGAGTGACAATTTTGCAAAAAAGCAACATTTCTTCCTTTTTGCTACAATACATATCAAAAAAAAATATAAAAAAAATGTATTCATCGATTTTGGCTGATTTATATTCTTCCTCATATTTTTGGAAAAAAAAATCACAATCAGTGTTTATTGATTGGTTTGCGCAAAAGTTGCCTAATTTACAAACCATGAGAATTAATTTCTGGTGTTTTTACAATTTTCCTTTCCACTAGTAATGGCGGCGATCTGTGATTTTTATCAGGACTGCGATATTGGGGCGGACATGTCGGACATTTTTTACACTTTTTTCGGACCAATTACATTTATACAGCGATCAGTAATTTAAATATCCACTGATTATTGTATAAATGTCATTGGCAGTGAAGGGGTTAACCTGCAGGGGGCAGTGAAGGGGTAAACTGTGTTCCCTGGGTGTGTTCTAACTGTGAGAGGGGGCTGGGCTGATAGGTGCACCAGAGATATAACTGATCTTGAGTACAGGGATCAGTAGATGTCTGGCATGCCGCCTGCCAGAATGGGGAACCGCTGTGTTTACATCAACGGTTCCCCGTCACAGGCCATCCCGGGTCACCGGCGGACATCGAGTCCGTCCGACCCGCGGCCCCACTCAAGGACCCCCTGGCGGCGCGCCATCATGCCCACAAGTGATGACTATAAGCGGCAATTTGCAGGACAGAGCCACACTGTCGTCGCTTATATTTGCTACGCGGTCGGCAAGTGGTCAACTGGTCTTTAAGCACATTTATAATATTTTGTGTGCTATTGCGGTTTGAAGAAACTGGGAGATAAAATAGATTTTACAGTTTGCTTGATTTTGTGTTAGATACAGACAAGAAAATCCTTTCTTACTCTATCCCCTCTGCTCCTACTTAGGCCACTTTCGTACCAGCAGAGTTTGCCAGCTGATCCGCGCTAAGCAGGCGGATGAGAGGTCCATGTCCACTCCACTGATGCAGAGTGGACACAGACACAGCCCGCTGTCCTCTATGGGCAGTCAGATGTTAACAGACTGCCTGTCCATTTACAACCAAGTGTCATCCGATCTGATCCACCAGACGGATGAGAAGCGGATCCCCTACCCGTCTATTTTTAGCAGATAGGATCAGATGTTGGCGGGTGTCAACGGACATATGTCCATTGACACCCGCTGCTCTATAGAGGACAATAGATGGTCCAATCGAGTCTAAAAAAACTGACAGGTGGACACGATCGGTTCCTCCGTGTGAAAGGGGCCTTGTGATGTTTATGAGGGGGGGCTGGGAAGATAATGTTTTCCATAATTAACCTTCTCTGTACTGTACTGAAAGATTTTATCATCATTTGTAAAATAGATTTGGAAACTGTCTGTCCTTAAGACTAGTACACATGGGTCGAATGCTGGGTGACATTCGACCCGTGTGTACTGCAGCCGGTCCGACAGAAACCATTCGGCCGGCTTCTGATGAAGGGGCATGACCGAAATAGGTCTCCCGATCAGCCCTCTCAGCTAATGGCCGTCCCCCTGTCAGAACACAATAGAACAGCAGTGGAGATCGCTATACTAAATTGCATAGCTAATACAGCAGCTCCGACCCAAGCTGTCAACTTTTTTTGTTCAGCCTGCTGGGTTGAACAAACAAAAACTAGTAGTGTGTATGAGGCTGAAGAAAGGGTTTTTGAACCCCTGACTTCTGCAAGGTAAGGTAATGAGGGGAAACTCAGTGTAAATGCAGTCTGTGTGGGGGCAGACTTCACTGTGAAATTGTTTAAAGAAGCTTGTAGGGCTGGCCTGGTCCAAACAAACATCCATAGAAATATTATAAATAATATATTTCAAACATACAGTGTGTTTTTTCAAAATTTGACTGCAAAAGTGGAAATATATTTTAACCTCTTCAGCCCTGGGAAGATTTCCCCCTTTATGACCAGAGCACTTTTTGCGATTTGGCACTGCGTCGCTTTAACTGACAATTGCGCGGTCGTGTGACGTTGTACCCAAACAAAATTGATGTCCTTTTTTCCCATAGATAGAGCTTTCTTTTGGTGGTATTTGATCACCTTTGAAAAAACCCAATATTTCCCAACCCAATATTTCTTACTCTTTGCTAAAATACATATCCGTTCTGGCTGATATATATTCTTCCTCATATTATTGGCAAAAAAAATCGCAATCAGCGGTTATTGATTGGTTTGCGAAAAATTTGCCACGTTTACAAACCATGAGAATTAATTTATGTTACTTTTTTATTTTTTACTAGTAATGGCGGTGATCTGCGATTTTTAGCGGGACTGCAGTGGACATGTCGGACACCTTTGACACTTTTTTCGGGCCATTGGCATTTATACAGCGATCAGTGCTATTAAAAATGCACTGCTTACTGTGTAAATGTCACTGGCAAGAAAGGGGTTAACACTAGGGGGCGATCAAAGGGTTAACTGTGTTCCCTGTGTGTGTTACTAACTGTGTGGGGGTTGGGCTGACTGGGGGAAGAGAATGATCATTGCTCCCAAATACAGGAAGCATACGATCACACTCCTTCCCCCCTGTCAGAACGGAGAGCTACATGTTTACACACATGGATCCCCATTCTGTCACTGCGGGGGAGTGATCGCGGGTAGCCGGCGGACATCATTTCTGCCCTACCCGTTCCCTGGCTCCCCCTCTACACAGTGAGCGTGCGAGCGCGCCTTCGGCGGCGCGCGCTCACGATACGCAATCTCGTGGCCACTGTCAGGTGACGGCAGTTTGCGATATTGAGCCAAGTTGCCGCCGTCAAGCCACGGCGGGCGGTCGGCAACTGGTTAAAACAAAATCTTAAACTGACAAAGATCCTGGACTTTAGTTTGAAAGCAAATCTGTAATCTAAAACAATCAAAGGCTCCATGCAGACAGGACGCTTGTCAACCTCCCCTGAACGTTTTATCTTGACAGCTAGAAACCGGCATCTAAAACATCAGTTTGGCGCGTTTTGCATGCCACGTTTAGCTGAGTTTTGCCACCTTCGCGTCTAGGAGCGTTTTTAAAAATGTTTTTATTTATTTTTTAATGAAAACACCAAATGAAACGGTCCTAGATGCAAGTTACCACTTTTGGCGCATTTACAAGCTGTTACAGGCATTTGGCGTTTCAAATGCCTCTGAACTTCTGCCTGAATGCATTTTTTGCTTTCCAAAAAAAGCCTCTGAACTCAACTGCCTGAAAATGACCTTAAAGGACCCTGTGTACATGTACTGATAAGATAACATTAGATGAGTTCAAAGGCAGCTAAAAAAAGCACCCAAATGCCTCTAAACGTCCATTTAGAGGCAGCAGTGTGCATGAAGCCTAACTGGCAGGCTCATACAATTGCAGAACAATGTGGTGGCCCATATGTCCTACCTTTTCTTCCTTTCCAGCAATGTGCATACAGGGGGATAGAGCAGAGGGTCAACTCCATCATTGTGTTTCACCTACCTTATTGCTCTTCATAGTGTTGCGTAGGTGGGTGACCAAGTTGCATTGCTGTCATATTGTGAGATGCTGGTAGGGTAGGGCTGGAGCTTGAAGGGTTAGTTCACCTTTTCAGAAAAAAATGAAAAGGTGAATGAACACTGTAACCCCCCATTCCCAGTCCCTGTCGCACTCGGCGGGTGATGAGCTGTCAGTGCCCACACAATTGGTGTAGCCATCCATGGATATGAAATCCCGACTCTTCTCCTTCTTCTTTCTGTAGGCGTTACGAGACAGATGGGTGCGATTCTCTGTGCCTGCGCTGGCCAATCAGAATCACTCTGATCTGTCCCGGAAGCCCTGAAGAACGAAGGGGGGTCCAAATGCCCGGACAACTACACAGATTACATGGGCACCGAAAGCTCATCCCACAAGGAGGTAAGTACGGCAGGGACTGGAGGGTAGGGTGGAGCGGTGTAGGATGTTAATTTTACTTTTTAATTAATTTAACTTTTTTGTGAAAAGGTGAAGCTATAACTTAAAGTTAAAGGAAAGGCCTGGGATAAATGGAAGTGTCTGTTTTGTAGCAGCCTACAGGTACATTCAGGCACTTTGTGTTGCATGCTGTGCAGAGCAGCAGTTAGCTTTGACTGAAGACTGATTTACTTTAAACACTGATGATGGGGTTCCCTCTGGACATCTGGCGTACAGTGTTCTATGTACAAGACAGCACTCATATGATTAAAGATTGCTCTATACTGATGGGGTCAGGTGACCTCCATCACTTGCTCTCTGAAATGCAATATCCCTCCACTAAACACCGACTCCAAATTGATATGGTTTGTAGTTTCATTCCTTAATTGTCACACTTGGTTAAAGGCATGTAGGCATTTGTCTCCAAATCAAGTGACCCACTTTCTCTTATGCAGCCATTCACCATTAAAGTGTTAAGTTCACAGATGTTTGGCTGACTTTGCAGCAGTGTATTTTTCTCATGCTTGAGAAAGTATCCTAATTCTGCCTGCAGATATGTGCATATTTAAATACGACTTAAACAGGAATGCAGACTTCATATAAAAATTTCCACAAACAGTGGACCGTTTCCTGCATTAAGCAGTCTGTAAAAGGTGCAGAGGTTGTGTTATTACTTGTGCTGTACCCACATTTTTTTTACCTTGGTGATGACTGAAAGACTTCCTGACTCACACATTTTATATACTGCTATGCCAAACATGTATATATATATGACAGTAGATTGGGTCTGACACCTTATGCCAATCACAGCACCCCTGCCTGTGCTCTGGTTGAGAATATAGGACTGTAACACTGCTGCAATGCCTGTGTTGTAGGATTTCAGCCCAGCAACACTGGGAAACCAGCCCTAGGAAACACAATGTATTCTACAGGGCTTTCACTAGGTGCGTGCTCACCTCTTACTGTGCCAAGGAATTTTTCCCCACATTTTATGGGCTACGAAAGCTTAATAACTTCACCATAAAGTAGCTGCAACATAGAGCTGAACTTGGAACATACCAAAAAAGAATCAAACCATTACACACACGCTAAATCATCTAAACCAGCCAAGTTATCAACACTTTCCCTGTTGGGGAGGCTTTGCAGGGTAGTCATTGACAAGTATGGATGCTGCGGCTGTCAGTCGCTGCAAGCATTGTTCTTAGCATGTCAAAAAGTCAGACATAAGCCAAATTAGTGTTGAGTTTAAACTGTTACTAAACCTACAATAGTAAAATCAGTCTGTATATGCAGTAAAGCATGCTTGTTATATTCACTGGAGAACCTAAGGGGTTAATCCTCCTCATTGTGCAAAAAGGCTGTTTGATCCTGGCTTCTCTTAACCTCCCCTTCTTCCACTGCTGATGAGAAAAGGTATTTAACCACTTCCTGCCTGCCATAGGTGTGCGCAGCCTATTGCATTAGGGTGTGCACCACAAAGTGCAAACAAACATAAGTATGTGTATATATGTCAGAAGGGCAAAGGGCGGTGTCAGTAGGGCAGAGATAGGTGGCAGTAGTTTATTTTTATTTTACTTTATTTTTTTTTTTTTACAATTTTGTTTTTTTATTTATTTTTACAATATTATATTTTATTATTTTTTTTACAATTTTATTTAGGAGCCCTGCTGGGAGGTTTTGGTGAAATATCAAGGGTTTATACAGAGACAAAGAGACTGAGGACAGAGATTCCCCTGTTCCTTTCTTTGCAGCCAGGCAGCAGGGGAAATCTGCACAATACAGGGTGATTAGGGTGTGCCCACGCACGCCTTCCTCCCTATGTGCGCACGCCTATGCATATAGCAATACGATGTACGCAAAGTGGTTTCAATATTCTGACTGGACGTTATATGATCTCCAGCAGGATAAGCTTCTAGCGCGCACCCGCAGTCTGACACACCGCATCTCCAATCCCGGTAAAGAGCCTCTGACGTAGGCTCTCTACCATGTGATCAGAGTGTAAACAGGAAGAGCTGTATGTCAGTTTTTCCTCTAACCACACTGAAAGGTGCAAGTAGAGGAGAGCCGATCAGCTGCTCTCCTGACGGGGGGGGGGGGGG
>BLSH010152871.1:828128-844872 GCA_018402905.1 Glandirana rugosa
CCCGGGAAACACAATTTTTTTCCTTCTCACCTTAACGGTAATAAGATTTAAAATACATGTACTGTTGGAGACCAGATAGTAAATGCAGGGTCCTGGGTTTAGTAACACGTTAATGTTACTTTATCTGTGGGCAGGAAGAATTGAAATGTACTTCTTATTAGTTACCATAATATTGGCTATTTTAGAATAATGGCAATTCCACTCTTCCTTTTTTTAACACAAAGGGCCCCTTTTCTACAAACCCCACTTTGTAAACAACAGTGTAATTCCTCTTTCTTTATTGCCTAAAGTGCTTGGCAGGCTGCAGTCTATAAATTGCTCCAAAGTGTCCTAGCTGCATAGTCCTGTACTTATGTCCAGTCAATCCTACGATTTACGCAACCCTTCCACTCTGCATAGACAATTTGGTGACCTCTTGTTTCTCCATTGTATTTAAGTTATACAACTTGGCCACTAGCTTGCTCAATGGGCAGTGAAGGATCATCACCATACATGAGGTCACCCCGCTGCTCTCTCAGATGTCTCCTTCTAGCAAGCTTCCAATCTGAGATTCATAACAATGCAGTATTACCCAGTGGACCTACTGACCCTCCTTCTCCCAATCCTGCTGTAATTGCTTACTTGAACGCTATAGCTATCCTTATGAAATTAACTATAGTCAGGCATTGTACAGGCACAAGCTCAGGTTTTATAGTTACTGCAGCTTAGGCTTTGGCAGGAAAATTACTGGGGCTCTTTAAATGTATACACAAGTACATGTGTGCCACCAGGAATTCATATTGCAGAATAAGGAGCCTGGGCAGGGTGTCCATAGCCCCACAGGGGCTGGCTTTGGCTAGAAGATAGACCAGCAATACAATGACTGTTCCACTGGGTACACAAAGGGCAAAGTAGCTATGCACAGAAAACCTAATGGAGGTAGCACCAAACACAATGGCAGGAGTCAAAATGAAGTCAGGTTAGTCAAGGAAGGAAGTCAGGGAAAGAAGTTTAGTCATGATAAACCGTGACAAAGTTGGTCTAGGAAGCAGCAGAATTAAGTTGGCCATACACGACTGGAATTTCATTTGAAATTAATTGTTTTTAAATGTTCTTTCGATTTTCTAACAGTTAATTTGCTCCACACACTAACTAATTAACACTAGTTAATGTGCTCTACATTTATGAGCTAAGAAATGTTACAGCAGTAAACCAGGATGTGGTACGAGATACCATTAACTAAGAGGTCAGTCCAATCTGGGCACTCCTGCTGCTACGAGAATGACCACAAATAATGGAATGCAATATACATAAATCTCTAACCGACAAAAAGGGAAAACTGGATGTGTTTCAGACATCAATTGCTCAGATATAAGTTCACCTACATATTACCTTTTGCTCTTTGCTCCAGCTTATCAGTTGAGCCCAAAAGGTCTAAATTATTACAATAAGTCCTAAAATATGTATTGGCTTTCTGTATTAAGCGTTCTCCAACTCTAAGAAAAACTATATATAATTTGTACACACGATATGTTTATTTTGAGGTGTAGAAATGTATCAGTTGAAAACAGCTTATAGATTCCCTCTAGTCTTTTTGCCCGGAAGGCGATTGTGAGTAAGCATATTATTATACTAGTCGGAATAATATAATGTAAGATTACATCAGCACACGGAGGCTGAGCTCCTTTCTTGTAATTGGTGTGCTTTCATACCTACATTATGTATTGAAATATTTTTTCTTTCTTCCTTGATGTTGCTTTGACACTTCCCTCCAGGGCAATGCAATGTGATTGAGAGGGTAGCCTACAAATTTCATGTAATTCACTGCTCACATGAGAAATAACTGCTTTGTCTCCCAGATGTTTTGACATTAGGGTAATTTATTTGAAAACTGTCTGCATTTTTAGAAAAGGTAATCTGTACCCGCAGCATGTGCGGTGAATTAATAGAACAATGTCTGCTGAAGTGCATGTTTTAGACTATTGATTTCAAGATGTTTAATGGCAAATATGATTTTTCTTAATGTATGGCCCTGTTGTGTATTCTTTTGCATTCATGTTAACGTAACTGTTTTATTCTCCTTGAATAATAGATGGCTTGAAGGTAATCCATTGCGGTTTGGTTTAGAAGTTGGTTAGCTACCTTTTTGTCTATTACATCATTTTTAAAAGTCTTAAAAAGTATGTAATATTTGTTTTTTAAAAAAAGTTTGTTAAATTTCGAGGAATAAAGGGTAATGTAAATGATTTATAAGCGAGATGTATAAAATAATCACATAAGTATTGTTTAGCTTAACCTAAATGCCAGGAACTGAACAGCCTCCAGCCGGCATGAAAGTATATACCTGCTGTCATATAGTATATATACTATGGTTGTGAGGGCAGCAATTTTCCCTGCTACTAGAATTGCTACTTATTAGAAACTCCTATTCATTTGGTAACTTAACTCACAGTTCCAAATAATTACTCATACAGCACCTACAGTATATATTACACAGCTTATCCAGACATTTTTTTTCTTCTTCTGAACTACACAGTCATTTCATTAATGAAAGTCTGGCTATCATTTTCCATTTGGTGTAAGGTGTGCCAACTGCCTTTTTACTTATTTGACTTAGCCCAGCTAATTTGTCTTTTCTTCAAATGTCCAATCATGGATGATGGTTGGTGCGCATGCTCACTGACCCAAGCGTAAACTTTATTCCAAACACTTCCTAACAACACTAACAACCATGTAATTATATAGAGAGCAGGAAAATAGAAAATGCCAAAGCCCATAAAGTCTCTAACATGGGAACTTGTCAGGATAGAGATTTGGCAGTTGCCATGCCTGGCTTTTATTAAAGGCACACTTCTCTTTTTTTTGGTTTTGGATTAACTAAGGAAGGGTTAAAACCCATCAGGATTTTTTATTGCTGTCTGTGTCCCCGCTAGGCAGATTCACCTTGTCTATCTGTTCTAGGGACTATTTGCAGAACAGAGAGTAATGAAAATCCTAAATTTTACAGTTAAAGGTAAAGGGAAATCCTTCTGTTCTGGAGACAACTGTCTAGGAGGTGATTTTCCCCTCATTTTTCTCTCACTTCCTATAGCGTCTCTTGTGCAGGAAGTGAAGTGTAATCTCCCAGATCGGACATACATAGCAAAAAGAAAAAAAAAGCCTCTCAGGACTTCTATCCTCTCTCTTCATTCAAAATTTAAAGTGGTTCTAAAGGCAGAGGGTTTTCTATCTTAATGCATTCTATGCATTAAGATAAAAAAACCTTCAGTGTACAGCAGCCCTCCCCCAAATACTGAGCCCCCTCTCAATCCAGCAATGTTGCACAAGCTGTCCGTGACTCTCCCTACTGATTGGCTGAGACTGCTGCTGTCAATCAAAGTCATTAAACCAATGAGGATAGGATAGAGAGTTGGTGGGGCTGAGCTGAATGGACACACAAAACCACTGTACAGAGCAGGTAAGTATGACATGTTTGTTATTTTTAAGCAAAAAAACCCCAAGATGTTAATATTACCTTAACCACTTCCCACCCACCCACCATCAGATGACGGAGGGATGGTGCAGCTCTTGTTCTGGGTGAACGACATATGATGGCTCACCCGAACTGGCACTCCTGCAGGGGCACGCGGCAATTGCGGCCGCGCCGTCTGCTAGGACACGGCGCGACCCTGATCTCTGTAAAGAGCTGCTAATGCAGCTCTTTAACCATGTGATTGGCTGTGTCCAATCACAGCCAGTCACATATAAATACAGGAAGTGCTAGTAATCGGCTCTCATCGCCTCACACTGACATAGTGTGTGGCGAGGAGAGCCAATCAACAACATCTCCTCGCAGGGGGCAGCAAGAGAAGTAATCAGGGAACTCATAATCAGTGCCATGATTACAAAGAAACACCACCAGTGCCAGCAATCAGTGCCCCCCATTGCCAGCAATCAATGCCCACCAGTTCCAACAATCAGTGCCCACAAGTGCCATCAATCATTGCCCATTAGTAATGCCAGTCAGTGCTGGCTTTCAGTGCCTATCAGTGCTGCCCATCAATGGCCATCAGTGCTCATCAGTGCCACCCATCATTGCCACCCATCAATGCCCACCACTGTCCATCAGTGCTGCCTATCCATGCTGCTTATCAGTGCCCACCAGTGCCGCCTATCAGTACCCATCAGTGCCACCTATCAGTGCCTACCTGTATGAACCTAATAGTGCCCATCAGTGCTTACCAGTGACACATATCAGTGGCACCTATCAGTGCTTATAAGTGCGGCATATTAGTGCCTCCTCATCAGTGCCACCTAATCAGTGCCCATAAGTGCCCCCTCATCAGTGCCCATAAGTGCCACCTCATCAGTGTCCACCAGTGCAGCCTATCAGTGCCCATCAGTGCAACCTCATCAGCGCACAACAGTGAAGGAGAGAAATGTATTTATTTACAAAATTTACTTACAGAAACTAAGAAAAACCTTTTTTTCAAACTATTCATTTTTTTATATAATATATATATATATATATATATATATATATAATCTCTGGGGAATGAAAAAATCCTCCTTTGCAGTAGGGCTGCCTCCGCATTGCAAGGATTAAATGACCTGCGACAACTACAACATAGGGGAGAAGAGGCTGTGGGGACCGAACTTATAGCACAGAGGATCAAGTAATAAAACTGTGCTTTTTCCCGTACCCTAGACATTATCAAGCATTTAAGCCTTCCAAAGCAGTGGCAAACCACTGCAAAGGAAGATTCTTGTTTTAACCGGAGTTCCGCTTTAACAAAGATTGTCACAGCTGTTTCACATCCCCATACTTACCTGAGCCAGCTCTCAATCCAGTGCTGTGTCTAAGAGCAGCAGCACTGCTCTCTCTGCCCCTCCTCACTTGACTCAGTGAGAGCAGCGGGAGACATTGGCTGCTGCAGTGCTCATGTCAATCAAATACTAAGACAAAGGAGCAAGGGGTGGGGCTGCTCTATGCAAAACCACTCCACAGAACAGGTAAGTCTAACATGTTTGTTAATTTAAAAAAGATCCTTTAATATCACTTTAAAATGTGTTTTAGTTGTTTCACATAAAATGTTAAAAGGGAAACTTGAAAAAAAAAGTTTATTTGGTAACAGTGAGTTTTCAATGTTTGTAAAGGGACTTAAAATCTTGGCGGAAAATATGACTCATGTGCTGTGCATGCTTGACAACTGCATGACAATAACACGAAAAGAAAATATTTCCCCCCTACAAAACACATTTGGAACTAAAAGTAAATGGATTTATTGTGTGAATCATGCTATATATTTAGTGTCCCTTGAAGTGCTTGAAAAGTAAGCTAGGGTGAAATTATTATAGATTGTGTTATGCAGCATTTATTATTATTATTATTATACAGGATTTATATAGCGCCAACAGTTTGCGCAGCGCTTTAGAAAATTAAGGCAGACAGTACAGTTACATCACAATTTGGTACAAGAGGAATCAGAGGGCCCTGCTCGTTAGAGCTTACAATCTAAGAGGGAGGGTCAATTGATACAAAAGGTAATAGCTGTGGGGGATGAGCTGATGTAGAAAGTAAGACAGTTTATTATTATAAGCAGTATAGGCTTCTTTAAAGAGAAGGGTTTTCAGGGATCGTCTAAAGATGGATAGATTAGGAGACAGTCGGACGCATTGGGGTAGGGAGTTCCAAAGGATGGGAGAAGCTCTGGAGAAATCCTGGAGGTGAGCATGAGAGGAGGTGACAAGGGAGCTAGAGAGCAGGAGGTCTTGGGAGAACCGAAGAGGGATACTGTCATTTTGCCCTGACAGCGTATTTGCAAAGCCCTTCTCCCTCCATTGAATGACTTTCACCCCACTCTCCCACCATTCCTTTCTCCTTTGCAGCTGGTGATTATTATTATTATACAGGATTTACAGTATATAGCGCCAACAGTTTGCGCAGCGCTTTAAAAAATGGTGATGGTGATCATTTCCAATGTGACAATGCTGGGGTATAGCAAATCCCTGTGGGAAAGGGCCCTAAGGGTTAAAACGGAACTTCAGGCAAAAAGCTAAATAGAAATTTAGGTAGGGGAGGGTTATAACCCCTGTCAGATTTTTTTTATACCATCTGTGTCCCATTGGGGAGATTTCACTTCCTGTCCTGTAGCCAACCAGGAAGTGAGAGGAAATCCCTGCAAATTAACCACTTCCTTACTGGGCACTTAAACCCCCCTCCTGCCCAGACCAATTTTAGGCTTTCAGCGCTGTCGCATTTTGAATGAGAATTTCGCGGTCATGCGACGTTGTACCCAAACAAAATTTTTATCATTTTTTTTCACACAAATAGAGCTTTCTTTTGGTGGTATTTGATCCCCTCTGCGGTTTTTATTTTTTGCGCTTTAAACAAACAAAGAGCGATGATTTTGAAAAAAGAACAATATTTTTTACTTTTTTGTTATAATAAATATCCAAAAAAATATATAAAAAAGAAAATTATTCATCAGTTTTGGCCGATATATATTCTTCTACATATTTTTGGTAAAAAAAAAATCGCAATCGGCATATTTTGATTGGTTTGCGCAAAACCAATTGCGTCTACACACTATGGGAATAGATTTATGGCGTTTTTACTATTTTTTTTTTTTTACTAGTAATGGCGGCGATCTGCTATTTTTATCGGGACTGCGATATTGCAGCGGACATGTGGGACGTTTTTGACACATTTTTGGGACAAATGACATTTATACAGCTATCAGAAATTTAAATGTCCACTGATTACTGTATAAATGTCATTGGCAGTGAATGGGTTAATCTTCAGGGGGCAGTGAAGGGGTTAACAATGTTCCCTGGGTGTGTTCTAACTGTGGGGGGGATGGGCTGGTCTAGACATAACAGATCTAACTGATCCCAGTGACAGGGATCAATAGATCTGGTATGTCCCATTCACAGAACGGAGAACCGCCGTGTTTACATTGGCGGTTCCCCGCTCTGAGGCTGCTACAAGTGATCGGCGGGTCTCGGGCGGACATCGAGTCCGCCCGACCCGCGGGCACACCGACGCAGCGTGCGACGGCCACGAGAGCGGGCCGCCGCAGGCTGGACGTCCTCCCGGATTTTCAGAGCCGTGCTGTAGCCATCTTTCGGCTATAGCGCGGCTCTGTACTGGTTAAAGGAATCCCTTGGGGATCTCAAAGGCCGCCAGAACTAGTGTCCCCATTGGAAAATTTCTCCTCTATTACTTTTCTGGGGACAGCCCAAAATGTGGGATTTTCTTTTACTTTCACTTTCAATGATAATGGTAAACAGGAAAAATAGAGAGGGTGAATTTTCTTAACGGGGCACAGACAGCAATATAAACTGACATGTGTTGCAACCCTCTCCACTCTGTCCAAAACTTAAAAAAGTTTTGCTTTTAGTTATACTTTACGGCTAAATAGCTGAAATAGCCCCTCGTTACTCACCCAACACTGCAATTAAAAATACATCCCTCTCTACAAACGCGTACATTTTGGAGGCTGGCAGACTTATATCGCTCTTTGTTGAAGGAAAGTCCCTCTTTTTAGAGAACTTTCCCTGGAGCCAGCTGGGCACAATACAAATATTTATAATAGTTATTCAGATAACTGGTTTCCCATTTTCTTCATACTATGGGGTTGACTTACTAAAGCTTGAAAGTGCAAAATTTGGTGCAGCTCCACACAGAAACCAAAAAACCAATCAGCTTCAAGGTTTAAGAGCCGGTTAACACTGAGGCGACTTGTCAGGTGACTCAAGTCACCTGACAAGTCGTCCCCATGCAGTGCAATGGAACCGTTCTAATAGGAGCGACTCAGAAAAAGGTTCCTGCACTATTTTCGGGGCGACCTCAGCACGACTTGCATTGACTTCTATGTAAAGAAGTCTCCTTGCAAGCCGCGCTGAGGTCGCCTCGAGCGGGGCTACTTGCTTTGCCCTGCAAGTCGTGCCGTTCCAGTGTGAACCGGCTCTTATTGTCAAAGCTTGATTGAACAAGCTGAGGTTAGAAGCTGATTGGCTAGCATGCACAGCTGCACCAGATTTTGCACTCTCCAGCTTTAGTAAATCAACCCCTATATGTTGGAAAACGCACACTTTTGGATACATTATTAGAACTATACCTAAAGTGAACCTATATTTGTCCTTACATTACATTCAGCACCCAATGAAACATATACGTACCTTCTATACTTCACCCCAATTCACTTCAGGTCACCTGAGATTCCTGTGCAAGTTTTGCTTTGCTAAATCAACCTTACCAATGGACTTACATGCGTCTTCCACTCCAGTGGGACAACATTTGGTTCTTAAAAATTGACCATTGAAATGAACAATGTGGGGTTGTTGGTTGCCTGTGGTATTGGGTATTTCTTGGTTCTCTGGTGCTTGATTGAGAAATTAAGTGAGCATAGGAAGAGCAAGTACATGTTCCTGTAAGCTTGTTATTTTTCTCTGGATTGGATACGGGTTCACTTCAAATGTTACAGTGGCACGTTTCCTGTCTTTTATTTTGACTATCACTACTGGAAGATTATTTTAATGAGCCTGAAGACAGACTTGAATAACTCCAGATCTAATGACTAAGCTGTGAGTTAAGCAAGACAGAAGAGAGGCCATGAACCTCTGAAATGAACTTCATTTAATTTATGCCTCCAAGTTTGATGCTAGTTATCAAATCATTCAAGTGCATTTCATTAGTGATGTTTTTAAAAGATGCCATGATACTAGAATACGGTTGCTACAAATCAATGATAGCAGGCCCTAAAAAGTTCCAATCAGGCAATCCTAAAGTTTGTATGATTCATTAACTTTGATAATGTGAGTTCCTGAAATCAGATAATATTTCCTTTCATGCATAATAGGCAAATCAGCCATGGAGAAGAAAAGCGCAATCTAATTGAAGCACGTTATAAGTATTTTATGTCTTATAAAAACATTTGCTATTTTAAGGAGTGGGTATAGCCTACTGAAAACTAGGACATCCTTTCAATAGAAAAAATGACAAGAACATCAACAATACTAAAAAGAATTATAATGCTCCAATATTTAAACAACTTATTTCCTGACATAAGTTAAACTTTCTTAGGGTTTCTAAATGTATGAAAACATCTAAACCCAAAAACAAAAATGTAATACATTGTTGCTTACTAATTCTTAGATGTACTGTAATTCCTTTATTTTCTTCTGATGATCTTGCTAGTAAATCTGTTATTTTTCAACTTCCTTTAACAGACCAAACTATCCAGCAAAAGTGATAGGTAGAGGCTTAAGACAAATCATTTACCACCACAGAAGTGCCTACAATGGTCAGCATTTTTTAATTTTGTTAAACCTTTTCTTTAATGCTACCTGCCCCTCTCTGGCATCTTCTTCTAGGTGCCAGTGTTTGGTCACTTTCATTGACTGGTGTGGGATGAAGTCACCTCTACGGATGCACAAGAGTCAGTCATCGTGACAAACAGGGACCGTGAATGTGGGAGGTACACTAGGCCTGTACATGTGAATGTGAACAAGCCCACTTCAACATGAATCATGGCCCTCATTCTGCAGGTAGAAAGCCAACACACAGTCTGTCCTCTCCCCCTCCAGCCACAAGGAGATAAACATATTGCCCTTACTTGCTTTATTCAATCATTACTGAACTGTAGGCACATGCCCATAATTATATATTATACACACTGTACTCTGCTGTAATTCAGTATTAGAAATATTACTCCTCATGCAGCTTTGAGATTTTTCTAACAGCAATCAGTGCTTGTATTGTGTATGTGAGCACATCCCTAGCCGCACCACAGAAAGACAGCGCAGAGTCATGGTGTTTTACATCAGCATGTGGCACAAGTAAATGTGGGCATGAGAAAAAAAACAAAAAAGTGCAGCGCTAATTTACTAATCAATAACACAATAATGGTGGAACCCTCTAATGTACGGAAATCTCAATCTCTGTGATATGTAACATCACATATAATACACATCACACTGAAAATAAGACATACAAAATGATTACAAGCTTTGCAGGGATGGTGGAAATACCTCCTACAGATATTTGGCAGTGGACGGTGTCCACTGCTTATCAGTGTAGCCTATCAGTGCCCATATGCAAAGCCTCATCAGTGCCCATCAGTGCAGCTTTTCAGTGCCCATAAGGGCAGCCTTATTGCCCAATAGTGCAGTTTATCAGTGCCGCCTCAGTGCAGTTTATCGGTGCCCATATGTGCGGTCTCATCTGTGAACACCAGTGCAGCTTATCAGTGCCCATCAGTGCAGCTTATCAGTGCCCATCAGTGCAGCTTATCAGTGCCCATCAGTGTAATCTCACCAGTGCCCACCAGTGCAGTTTATCGGTGCCCATATGTGCGGTCTCATCTGTGAACACCAGTGCAGCTTATCAGTGCCCATCAGTGCAGCTTATCAGTGCCCATCAGTGTAATCTCACCAGTGCCCACCAGTGCAGCTTATCAGTGCGGTTTCACCAGTGCCTACCAGTGCAGCTTATCAGTGCCTATCAGTGCAGTCTCACCTGTGTCCACCAGTGCAGCTTATCAGTGCCCATCAGTGCAGCTTATCGGTGCCCATCAGTGCAGCATATCAGTGCAGCTTTTCAGTGCCCATAAGTGCAGCCTTAGTGCCCATTAGTGCAGTTTATCAGTGCTGCCTCAGTGCAGTTTATCAGTGCCCATATGTGCGGTCTCATCTGTGCCCACCAGTGCAGCTTATCATTGCCCATCAGAGTGGTCTCACCAGTGCCCACCAGTGCAGCTTATCAGTGCCCATCAGTGCGGTCTCACCAGTGCCCACCAGTGCAGCTTATCAGTGCCCATTAGTGCGGTTTTACCAGTGCCCACCAGTTCAGCTTATCAGTGCCCACCAGTGCAGCTTATAAGTGTTCACCAGTGCAGCTTACTAGTGCCCACCATTGCAGCTTATCTGTGCCCATCAGTGTGATCTCACCAGTGCCCACCAGTGCAGCTTATCAGTGCGGTCTCACCAGTGCCCATCAGTGCAGCTTATCAGTGCCCATCAGTGCAGCTTATCAGTGCCCATCAGTGCAGCTTATTAGTGCCCACAATTGCAGCTTATCAGTGCCCACCATTGCAGCTTACCCTTGCCCATCAGTGCAGAGCAGAGATCAATGACTGGCATTGTGGTAGACAGTGCAGAGTGCACTGTTCCAATGCGGGTCCTGGAGGTGGAAAGTTACAGCGATCAGTGTTTTCACATACAACACCTGTCACAGCCCGAGATCTCCGCTCTGTCATGCGGATGATTTCTGTCATTGATCTCCGCTCTGCACTGGAGAGATGGTGGGCGGGCATCAGGGGGACAGGGGGCAGAGTGGGGGTGGTGCTGGTAGGGAGGAGGAGGAGGGAGGAGGACACCACCTCCATGGGCGGCACAGACCACTACAGTGAGCAGGGCGGAAATAGAAATCCCTGCTCACTTTTTGAGAGCTACATGCGGGAAGTGACAAGACCGCTGGCTGGGTGTACAGGAGGAATAGCAGCCAGCGGTCTTACAAACAGGAAATCACTGGGCAATAACGTTTTTTCAGCAAGATCAACAGGCTATTGCGGATGAACTACAGAGCTCAGAAGAAGATGGATGGCATAGTTGGTGAAGGTAGGAGATCCGCAACAAGGACATGGAAAACATTTTTTTCCCGGAGTTCTGCTTTAAGAACTAAGCTTATTCAACATAAAAAAAGCACAAGGGACACCTCTTACTTTTAATATGACCTGCCCCTTGTTCTGCTGGCTCTTGCCTTCATTGAAATCTTCCTCCATTGAGCCCCCATCACTGTTGCTATAATCTTCTGGTGTGGCAAGGGTTAATAGGGCCGAGGGGCCTGAAACAGCACTCACAAGAGTGCCCAAATATGCCTGCCCTGTCCACCCTCCCATATTTACCGTATTTTTCGCACCATAAGACGCACTTTTTCCCCCCCAAAAAGTGGGGGAAAGTCTCCCTGCGTCTTATGGTGCGAATACCTGAAAAAAACTCGCCCCCCCTTGTCGCCGCCGGGAGCCCGCAGTGTAATGCAGCATAGAGCGCTCTGCTCTGCTCTGCTCTGCTCTGCTCTGATCTCAAACAGCGAGAAGACCGAGCAGACGCAGTACTTCATTTGGCCACTGGGGCTTCATTCGGCCCAGGTGGCCAAATGAAGTACTGCGGCAGCTGGAGCTGCTCTGTCTTATTTATGAATGGGATCTGGCTGCAGAGTGGAGCTCCACTAGGCGCAGGGTGATGACATCATCACAGCGCGGTGGTGGCGGGAGATATGAACCTCCCTCTCAGCTCTATCAGGATGGACACAAGTATGGCTGTATTTCATGGATCTGGTATATGGCTGTATTTCATGGATCTGGTATATGCTGTATTTCATGGATCTGGTATATGGCTATATTTCATGGATCTGGTATATGGCTGTATTTCATGGATCTGGTATATGGCTGTATTTCATGGATCTGGTATATGGCTGTATTTCATGGATCTGGTATATGGCTGTATTTCATGGATCTGGTATATGGCTTTATTTCATGGATCTGGTATATGGCTGTATTTCATGGATCTGGTATATGGCTGCACTGGTAAATATTTTAGTACACCATTTGGATCAGAATATTTTTTTTCTTGCTTTCTTCCTCTAAAACCTAGGTGCGTCTTATGGTCAGGTGCGTCTTATGGTGCGAAAAATACGGTATTTAAATATGTCCACTTTTGCTTTCCAAGTAGTTAGCTTACATTTTTAAAAAATTTTCTTGTTCGACTTTGAGTATACCAACAATTTTATTTTATTTCCCTACACCATTTGCGAAATACAGCCACAGACTATGATGGAGCCACCACCAAACTTCACAGTAAGCTGTAGCTAAATATTAATCTATCTTTTTTTCAACCTGTCTTCTGATTTAATTGTATTTTTGTGAACCAAATATTTCAGATTTGAATTTATCGCTCCGTACCATCCATACGATCCTCTGACACTGGTTGTTGCTTCATACATTATGGTCTTGTGCATATTGCAATCTCTTCCACTGAGGTTGAAATGGATTCTTAGCTAAGCCTGACCTTAAAGACCATTATAGAAGACTCTTTCCACACTATTTGAAGCCAGATGGGTCTGCCAGATGCTGATTGAGAATATCACTGGATTTCCTACTTTGACTTAAAGAATTGACCTTTAATTACAGTTTGTCAGATGAAGACAGCATTTTGGATCTTTCACTGTGCTTGCTGTCTTCAACATGCCCAATTTTTTTCAAATTTTATTATGACAGCTTTAAACCCCATCATGACAATCCAGTCTGGTTGGCTATTGCTCCCTGCCTATAGTCTTGTTGCTGTAATATTTTTATAGATGTTTTCTTTTAGCCTTTCAGCAAGGTATCTGTACATTTTTTGTGAACAAAGAAAATTCTTTTTTTTTCCATTGTATTACTGTTTTTTTATATGTATTTGAGTGGCAATTAGGGATGGGCTGAACACCCCCCGGTTTGGTTCGCACCAGAACATGCGAACATGCAAAAAATGTGTGCGAACATTCGAACACTGTTAAAGTCTATGGGACCCTAACAAGAAAAATCAAAAGTGCTCATTTTAAAGGCTTATATGCAATGTTATTGTCATAAAAAGTGTATGGGGACCTGGGTCCTGCCCTAGGGGACATGTATCAATGCACAAAAAGTTTTTAAATCGATCATTTTTTCAGGAGCAGTGATTTTAATAATGCTTAAAGTGAAACAATAAAAATGAAATACTCCTTTAAATAATGTGCCTGGGGGGTCCTCTTAGTATGCATGTAAAAGGGTGTACCTCTGTGATGTTTAGAACAGTGCCAGAGCAAAATGACACTTGTAAAGGAAAAATTGTCATTTAAAACCAGTATAATGTATTGCTGGTTCCCAGCAATATAGAAAAAAAATCACTGAAAAAATTTGCGTAGCCCCCCCCCCCCCCCAGTCCATACCAGGCCCTTTGGGTCTGGTGTGGATTTTAAGGGGAACCCTGTGCCAAAATTTTAAAAAGAATTGATGTGGGGTTCCCCCTAAAATCCATACCAGACCCTTATCCGAGCATTCAACCTGGCGAGAGCCCCCCCCCCCCTCCTGAACCATACCAGGCTACATGCCCTCAACATTGAGAGTATGGGTGCTTTGGGGCAGGGGGCCCACCATTGCAGCTGTGGTTGTGGGGATCTGCGGGTGGGGGGCTTATCGGAATCTTGGCCCCCCTATGTGAATTAGTATTGGCTACATCGTTCCCCTACTAATTCACCAAAAAGTGTCAAAAAAGGAAAAAAAACACAGGAGACAATTAGACAAGTCCTTTATTAAAAAAGAAAGAAAAAAAGTTTTTCCCATTGTAATCCATGGCGCACGTCGGAAAAAAAGCTGCAACATCTCCTCCTCCATGGGAGGGCTCCCGCCGACTGCATGCTCTTTGCTTTGACAGTTTATTTATATGGAAGGATGGGGCCTTATGTCGCTGGGTAGCCCCACCCTGCCATATAAATAAACTGTCAAAGCAAAAAGCGTGCAAATGTCGGGAGCCCTCCCAACGGGGAGGAGCTGTGCGCGGGGTCTGCGTGCAATGCATTATGGGGCGCTCCGCGGCGACGAAAGCCCATAATGTTCTAAATTCTACTTACATTGGACTTGAACTGCGGGCCCATCCCTAGTGTCAATTACTTTTTTTTATTTAGCAAATCTTACTACTGACATAAATAGCTTTAAATTTTTATTTGGCAGCCTAAGACTTTTGCAAAGTACTATAAGTAATTTAAGTGAAAGTTGCTCCAAAACAATTTCATTGTGCATGAGTAACTTAAAGCTGGGGTTAAGATTCTTCAACGGGATAACTTTGTGAGGGGCTGCAGCAGGGGCTTATTTGTACAGGGCCACTTGGCTGGAGAGATGTAACACACAGGCTTTCCGTGGACAGAGTATCTATATAGTTTAAAGCATTGGAGACATACATCTAATTTACCTTGGTCTACCCCCACTTGATTTCCATTTCCCTCTTTGGTGGCTATCTTAGGTGCAAAATCACATGGCTGGAGAGATGTAACATACAGGCTTTTCTTGGGCAGAGTATCTATATAGTTTGAAGCACTAGGGATAGTGTCTTTGTCGAACATGCAATTGTCCTACCTTGGCATACCTCTGCGCCAGGGCCATTGCTCTCTCTCATCTGTGAAGGCCACATGTTAGTACCAATGCCAATACTCCATACAGATGATTGTCTTTTTCTTTAACGCTGTATGGAATATATTTTTTCTTGCTTTGTTTGTTATGCAAACTGCTTCAAACCAATGTCCTGAAGAAGCGAAATTGTGAAACGCGTAGACAATAGAAACCTTTATGTCTTGAACATTATATGTGATACATGTGATGTATCATTTTTCTGCGGAATTTTAATTATTTTGTATAATAAAATTAATATTTTTATGTAATATTGTGTTATTAAACTTTTTATAACACTGGTAAGGTATACGTAAAGTCCCACTCTTTTTGGCTTTTTGTACAATTCCACTTTTTGTGTGAAATCACCTAAGAACCACACAGCCACCAGGAATACTAAGACTGTGCCATCCCTAAGCCAGCATCTCAGTCCAGGAGACCATAATGACCCTGGATAGTCCCTGAACAAGAATGCTCCTTCCGTCTGGAGAGAAAACAAATGAATGCATTGTCAGGGAGCACTGTGATCTCTGTGAGGGGTAATAAATATCTAAACAATTTAAAATGACACATTACTTATTGTGCTTGCACTTGAGCAACATAGGGAAACTACATAACAACTTGAAGGAATTAATATTGAATGGGATGATAGCCAAGTCCAGAGACAGTGGGACTTGGGAATGTAGCTTTTGGAGGATTTTGTTAGATTTCAGTGATGAATCAAGGCACATGGTGTTGTAACTCATCACCAAAGCAATGGAGACTTTTATTCTGGATCAGGAACAGGGCAGGTAAAACTATATCCCAGGGCTGAGCAGCAAAATGCTACCAACCCCCTTTGACGACACCCTCCTTGTAAGTTCCTGCAACCTGGCATTCATTGATCAGGCTTCTCATTGAGAGGATGGAGAAAACCTTGAAATAAGCAATGAGCTTTAGCACAGACTATAGTGTGGATAACTTTTCTTTCCCTGCAATAGCAGTGCTATTCGTCTCTGATATAAATTATACATCCATGATTTGAGATGCTATCCAATGACTTTGCTTTGTCACCATGGCGCAGTCATACATTAATAGAATTTTCCTGTGTGTGTTCATGAAAACCAATATCTGTAATCATGTAGAATATAGATTTAATGGAATAAAAGCCTAGAAGAAATGGAATAATTCTATTTAAGCCTCAACGCTTTGGTTTGTTTGTCTGAAGTATGCAGTATTTGGCAATGTTAAAACAAAAACCTGCAATGCCTAAGGGATTTGCTTTATTCCAGGAAAGTGTCAGCATTCTTTATTGTTTCTTAGCGGCAGCATATAGTATTCAGATTGCGTGAAATTCATGGAGTGCGTACACTCAGCCGGAGACTTGTCACAACACACAGCAGGTGGTAGTTATCCATTATTGAAAGTAGTGATTAAACAGAGCTGTTGCCATTTCTCTCTCATTGTTGCAGTCATTATGAATAACAATTCCTGACAGCACCTGTTAATATGCTATAATTCTTGTCAATCTTTGTGCACAGTTTGGCTGCAGTGGTTTTGTGCTTTTCATCGCTCTGCAATTAACTGTGCCTATGAATTCCATGTCATTAACAGTCCAGACATGG
>BLSH010152872.1:11025-25140 GCA_018402905.1 Glandirana rugosa
ATATTGCAGCGGACATGTCGGAACGTTTTGACACTTTTTTGGGACCATTGGCATTTATACAGCGATCAGTGCTATAAAAATGCACTGATTACTGTGTAAATGCCATTGGCAGTGAAGGGGTTAACCTGCAGGGGGCGCGCTAAGGGTTAACTGTGTTCCCTGGGCGTGTTCTTACTGTATGGGGGACTGCCTAGCTGGGGAAGGGAAGTGGTCACAGCCTTCACGTAAAGGAAGGCTGTGATCACAGCCCTTCCCCCTCACACAGAGCGGAGGTCCGTGTTTACATACACGGACCTCCGCTCATTCGCTCCGGGGGGGGCATCGCGGGTGGCCGGCGGCAATCGAAGCCGCCGCACCCGCTCCCTGGCCCCCCCTGGACACAGTGAGCGCGCGGGTGCGCCTCCGGCGGCGCGCGCTCACTATACACGTTCCCGCAGCCGCCGTCGTAAGACGGCAATTTGCGGGAACGAGCCACTTTGCCGCCGTCAGATGCCGATAGGCGGTCGGCAAGTGGTTAAAGCGGTAGTAAACCCATCCATTTAACAGTTTCGAAACCAGTTACATTTCTGGCACGTGCCCACTCCCATAGGTTGTGCTCTAAACCAAACTAATCAAACCATCCAACGGCTGGTGTCATAGTTGATCACATGTGCAGCATCATGGCAGTTGTAGATTAAACAGAGGCCAAGATGGCAGCTTCCTTGGCTGAAAATGATAGGCGGGTTTACTACCACTTTAACCTTTCTCTAGGGTAGGAAATTGGATTGTTTCATCACTCACCCCTTCCCCTTCCACTGCCTGGTCCTCTCTATCTTTTTCGGCACTTCTCTGAGCCTGTTCTAATCTTCCATATTCATATTCTGTGGATGGTGGAAGTCTAACATCCTATTCTATGGATGTGGCATGAGGCTAGAAATACTTTCCTACATTTTTTACCCTAATATAAAATTCCCTTATTTGTATACTATTCCTGTCTTCGAGCTAGCCATTGTTTATCCTTCTTGCTCTTTTTTTCTGATACATTGCTTATCAATGTCTTATGCATGTCTTGCTTCTGTCTATAATGTTTCCTGGTAGCTCTATTTGTCCTTTGCATCATTTGTCTTCTAGGTTCATTTCTATCCTGCACTTTATGCTTGAACTCTTCATCAGACATGACCTAGGATTTTACTAGTTGTCTTACACTAAGGATTTTATCATTTTTCATGTATTTCTTGTTCATAGCATTCCATGTCTGTCGTGTACTCTCTTCTGTACATATTTTGTTTATTTGATGTTCATTTCATCCTTGTACAGTTGAGCTATTTCTGCATCCTTTGAGGCTTTAAAGTATTTGTAAACCCAATCACTAAAATCTCATATGCATTCAGAAGTCATTTACAATAGTTTTATTTAATCTGCAGCTTATCTTATTTAAAATGATATCAGATGATGGTTCTACCATAAAGGTCTTCATGCAGGCACTTCCTGCTATAACACAACAGTGCTCTGTCTGTGCCTCTCTATTGTGTTTCTGCACTCTCTCCCTGCACAGTTTTCTGATGGAGACTATAAGTGTCCATTTTTGCACACATGATCCGGTATTTTCACGATCAGGAAACCTGCATTGAGAAATGCCATGTAGCCATTGCTGGGGTGCTTGCATGTAGACAGGAATTAACTGCAAAGATACTTCAATAGATCAGATAAGAACAAGGGCAGCTGTTTATGATATGCATAAGCAATATCTACCAAAGTTCTTTATCCTAACTCTGTAGCTATTAGTTGCCTGTGCTCATACGTGGAAATAACTGGATACTCTGTCTGCACCTCTACAATAAATGATTTGTAATATTTCAAGTTACTGCATGAGTAGGGCTCGATGTGATTTTTATAGCTTATTTTTGAAGCCACATACTCTCAGTGATCATGGTTCTGCCCGCTGCAATGTCTATGAGTATTATTATTATTATACAGGATTTATATAGCGCCAATAGTTTGCTCAGCGCTTTACAAAATGAAGGCAGACATTACAGTTACGATACAATCTGGTACAAAAGGAATCAGAGGGTCTTGCTTGTTAGAGCTTACAATCTAAGAGTATTTACCAAATTTAAAATGAATACTTGGGGTTTTCTTTAAAGCCACTTTCCATCCTACCTTGATTTTAAAGGGTTCTGAATTCAAGGTCTCGGACATTAAAGAAGAGCTCCAGTCTCCCCCCAAAAAAATTAAAAGTCAGCAACTGCAAATACTGTAGCTGCTGACTTTTAATATAAGAATACTTACCTGTCCCTGGATCCAGTGCTGTCCGCACCAGAGCCGAATCTTCACTAAACCAGCAGTGAAGCCTTGTGCCCATGCTACTCTTTGTGGTTGGTGCCACAGTCTTCTGGGAACTGTGATGTGTCGAAGGAGGCTGCGGGGGAAGGAAGGGGGGCCAAACTTCCACTCTGATTGCCACGCCAAAACCAGGTACCCCCCCCAAAAAATAGAATGTGCCAATAGTAAAGGAAATTTATGCAAATCTGTTTGGCATAACAATGCACATTTTATGTTACATACAGCTCGCTGCTCCACTCTTTACTCTGTACTCTTACTCTGCTCTTTACTCTGTACTGCATGTTCTACCATACAAACTGCTCAGCACTATGCTGTACCTTTTATACTGTGCACAACACTACTCTGTATACATTGCTCCACTCTGAACTTCAAACTCTAATCTCCACCACTCTTTACATTTTGCAGTATATTATATACTCCACCCACTTCATTCTATATATTGCTGTATGCTCTGTAATCCACATTTCTCAACTGCTGTACAGTGTACCCTGCCTCACCATACATTGCATTATTTATTACAGGTCTTTACATAGTGCCATCAATTTATGCAAGTTTTTCCATATATTGTACTTTCACATCAGTCTCTGTCCTCAATCGGTCAGCCAAGGTCATTGATCCCTACATCACATGCATACATACACATACTAGGGCCAATTTAGATAAGAACCATTTAACCTATGAGCATATAGGAGGAACTGGAGCACCTGAAGGAAAGACACACAAGCACAGGAAGAACATGGAAACTCCATGCAGGTAGTGTAATGGTTGGAATTTGAACTGATGACCCTAACACTGCAGAAGAGCTAACTGCTGCTGTGTGTTGCATTTATCATCATGGTGTCAAATGGCTGCACATTTGCTAGGTTAAATTAGATGCAAACAAACCTTTTGCATAACTGTGATTATAGTGTATTTATAGCAAAATATCTGCTCTGCCTGTGCCTTCACTCTGAGTTGCAGAAAATACACTTTTAAAAAGACTACAACCACTGGTAAACAAAATGTCTGCCAGTCAATGTGCAGCCATATCATTTAGACAGAGATCATGTTGTGACTAGACTGCCTGACACTTTGTTTTATTTAGTAGGGAAATGCTAAAAAACAAGCATTATAATCTAAGTACATAACGAATATTCCACAGTTAGTTTAGCACTTGAAAGAACACAACCTATGTAATGCACACGCTTACTTATTCATATTGTGCTAATTATAGTGCCATTTGACAGCATAAAAATGTGCTTTCCATGCCATTACAACTCTAGACTGTTGCCTTACAGGAACCTAATTTCTCTCCTTTATAAATATCTCTTTAAATGACAGAACTAGGGAAATGATCTTAGCTTTGTAAAGGCTGCTTTATGTGCTGACCAGGCTTCATTGTGGGGGTTGCCATGTATCCCTTGTGTTTCAGTAGAATGCTTCCTAATTACACATTGCACAATCAGCAGCAGCTCTGAAAAAAAAAAAGACCAAATGGTGTTTGCGGTAATTTTACTCTCCTAAATTCACATTGTGGTGCAGCAAGGACTTAAAATTTTGCATGAGATGGGAGGTCATTTACAGGCTAGCGACAGCTTGAATGTCTGCCAATAAGCCTTGGAAAGGGAGGTCTCTCTACTTAATGCAGCTTCAAAAGCTCTTCTGTTGAGAGCTGAAAAAGGTTAAATGGGGTCCCTGGTGAGACAGCAGGTGTAAATTGGCTGGAGCAAAGTATTGATAAAGAACATTGGCATAATGAGACCTGACATGAACAAATGTTGGTAGCACTTACATTCTAGAACTAACCATCATGTTCGATAATGTAGACACGAGAATAAGTTTAATTCTAGCTAAATCAATGTACTGTGGTCACGATTCCTTTTTTTTGTGGTCTTTAAGTAACATGACAGGGTAAACAAGTTGGTCGCAGTTAAGCTCCTAACTATTTATTTTAGTGTCCATAAATGGTTCTAAACTGACTACCTAAGGTGTAGCTTCTACTTCTCAATGTCAGGTGTTGTCTTGGCTATATGAATGCACATCAATAAAAGACATGGAATGTTGTCTGGTGTAATCCCTAAAGTGTTCATTTGTGATGTGTGGCTATTGGCCAGACCGCCGGGATCTGTAAAGGGAGCTATAAGCTTACCTATACGGAGAAGATGAGCTGGCTCATTTACTCATTTAAAGGGTCTGTCTTTCTTTGTTTGATATTGGTGCATGCTCAGATGACTCTTGTTTTCAGGAATGGAGCTAATCTATTAGTGCTCATACAAGACAAGTATATATACTCCCTGATGTTTGCTGTTCTTAGACCAAACAATCCAATTATAGGAACTTGTTTTAAAGGATAAGACACCTTTTGACCTGAATAAATAAGCCAATACCTCTTACACAGTGTGTGCAGAGCCTCATCTAGATCACCACTGCTCGATTTTTTCACAAGAAATACCATTCTGACATTTTAACCACGTACATGTTGTCTAGATTTCATTAAATGTAATAAATGACCCTGTAAATTTGCTCTTCTGAGCTGTCATTTTAGAATAAGATCTTAAGGCAATACTGGGGCGTCTAGACAGTGAAGAATAATGCCGGCACCATTACTAAAAAAACAAAAAGTTTAAGGAAAAGTGTTCTCCCCATGGTTTTATAGCTAGAGCACAAAGTTCTGAATGTCTTCTATTATGTATTTAGTTCTGTATGTACCAAAATGCACAGGGGTAAAGGATCCTTATCTTCTTTATAAACTACTGTCACTTCCAGGTAAGTTGACAACATTAAACAATATGTAGTGGGGTAAAGGATCCTTATCTTCTTTATAAACTACTGTCACTTCCAGGTAAGTTGACAACATTAAACAATATGTAATGGGGTAAAGGATCCTTATCTTCTTTATAAACTACTGTCACTTCCAGGTAAGTTGACTACATTAAACAATATGTAGTGGGGTAAAGGATCCTGATCTTCTTTATAAACTACTGTCACTTCCAGATAAGTTGACAACATTAAACAATATGTAGTGGGGTAAAGGATCCTGACCTTCTTTATAAACTACTGTCACTTCCAGGTAAGTTGACAACATTAACCACTTCAGCCCCGGAAGGATTTCCCAGGTTAGGACCAGAGCACTTTTTGCGATTCGGCACTGCGTCGCTTTAACTGACAATTGCACGGTCATGTGACTTTGTACCCAAACAAAATTTGCGTCCTTTTTTTCCCACAAATAGAGCTTTCTTTTGGTGGCATTTGATCGCCTCTGTGTCATTTCTGATCACCGCTATAAACAAAAGAAGAGCGACAATTTTGCAAAAAAAAAAAAACAGTTTTTCTTACTTTTTGCTAAAATACAAATCCAAAAAAAAAAATATAAAAAAAAACATTTTTTTCATCGGTTTTGGCCGATTAATATTCTTCCTCATATTTTTGGTAAAAAAAATCGCAATCAGCGGTTATTGATTGGTTTGCGCAAAAGTGGCCACGTTTACGAGTGATGAGAATTAATTTCTGGGGTTTTTTTTTTTTTTACTAGTAATGGCAGCGATCTGCGATTTTTAACGGTACTGCAATATTGGGGCGGACATGTCGGACAATTTTGACACTCTTTTGGGACCAATGACATTTATACAACGATCAGAAATTTAAATGTCCCCTGATTACTGTATAAATGTCATTGGCAGTGAAGGGGTTGACCTGCAGGGGGAGATCTAGGGGTTAATTATGTTCCCATGGTGTGTTCTAACTGTGAGGGGGCTGGGCTACCATGGGCATAAGAGATCTAACTGATCCCAGTGACAGGGATCAGTAGATCTCCTATGCCCGCACTGACAGATCGGGGAACCGCCGTGTTTACATCGGCGGTTCCCCGTTCTTTTGCTGTGGCCGCTCATGGCGGCTCGCCGGCGGACATGGGGTCCACCCGAGCCGTGGGCACACTACTCAGGAGTACGGCGGCGCGCACACGCCCCCTAGCGGCCACCCACAAATCGCTGCTTATTTAGGGTGATTCACAGGAAGCATCCACACTGCCGCAGTAAATATACTGCGCGCAGTGTGGAAGCAGTTAAACAATATGTAGTGGGGTAAAAGATCCTGATCTTCTTTATAAACTACTGTCACTTCCAGGTAAGTTGACAACATTAAACAATATGTAGTGGCTTCCCTAGACCTGTCACCTCTGCTCTGGGTCTTGAGTGTTACGTTCACTATGGATTATCTCAATTGTAGCGGCTGTGACTCCTGTTCTTAATGCCACTCCTTGATAAAACAATAGATTATGCCTTCATGAATTATATTCACCTACAAAAAAAAAAAAGAAAATTGTTCTTTTTTCTTGTCTGGTTTCAATGTCAGAAATATAATGCGTTCCTCTCCTCTGATTGCTGTCTATTGACTGTGGCAAGTTTTCAAATAGCACATAATATCATATGGTATCCAGACCGTAGAGCTTGTGGCTTGAATTTTAAAATCTTCTCAGGGCCTGCGTTACTAGCGTTAAAGTGAGACTATAGTCCCAAAAAGCTACATAAGCAGTTGAAATACATATGTGTGAACTGTTTTACCTGCCAAAAGATTTGTAATCCATCCAATCTTGAGTTTCACTCATTCCTGCCAGACAGTATAACCAGGTCTATGACCTCATTTTCTCTGCTGCAGTTAAACTCCCCTTATAAAATAACTGTTTTTGTAATGCATGTCCCAAATAATAAAATTGCTGGATCCTTTTATATAAACACTTATGCAGATAGGCTTTTGTATTGCTCAAAAACTCACCTCTGTGCATGGTAATTATACTGCTTCTGTTTATGCACACCCATGAGTGCAGGTATCCTGACAGGGCCCACACAACTACATTTTCTGGCATGCCTAGCACATCGTGGACTCCATTCACTGGCTATATGGGAAGGGCTTATCTTAGTAGTGAGAAAGAGAGACAGAAATCACGGTCAATCTTGTCCTCGAGTGTGTGGGATTAGGCAAAATGAAACTTGCTGTGCTCTATAAGGCAGTACTTGTCAGTGAGCCCCCTTTTCAGGAACATTGGCCCTTAATTACATGGGGGAACAAGTGTCCTCTAATGAGACCACTTAAGGACTGGTATCACCCAGTGACAAGCAGAGGGTAAAAGTCTTGAGAGTAGCAATTACATTTTAAAGCTGTGTGTGAAGACATCATGGTAGGAAACAGTGGCTCTTCTAGTATCAGGCACCTAGGGCATGTGCCCCAGGTCACTCCTCAGGATGCCCAACATTACTGACATGCTAAAGACCCAACTTCCTGCAGAGCTGGGGTTTGTGCCTCATGTAAATCTGCAGAATGTTCTTTCCCTGCCAGGACCTGAGGTCAGGCCGTAGTCAGTTATTAACTTTCTGCCAAGGTAGCCCCACCTCCTCATGTTTCACACAGCTCCTCAGCTGGGTGGGAAGTGACCAGAGGCAGTGAGGCACAGTGGCTGGTGAAGTTTCTCAGATATGTAGACACTGCTCCCACTCACCACCAATGAAAGGAGGTACTCAGGACTGACCTGCAACAAGGGTAAACTACACCACTGACCAGCAGCAAAGAGGCTCTGCTCCACCGACCAGCAGCAAAGAGGGCACATCTGAACCGACCAGCAATAAGGGGGCACTTCTACACTGACCAGCAGTAAGGAGGCTCTGCTCCACTGACCAGCAGCAAATAGGGCACATCTAAACTGACCAGCCGAAAGGGGGCACTTCTACACTGACCAGCAGTAAGGAGGCTCTTCTCCACTGACCAGCAGCAAATAGGGCACATCTAAACTGACCAGCAGAAAGGGGGCACTTCTATACTGACCAGCAGTGGGAGGATATATAGCAAAGCAATATAGCTTTGAACACTACTTTTGACTAGTATTCCAGTGTTTCTCTTTTCTCTCAGTTTCTCTCCATCACTCTACTAACAGGAGCCCTGTGCTGATGGAGAGGTGGAGGAGAGGGGCAAATGAGGATGCTTATCAACCAATGACATCACTGGTTGTTAGGATGCCAGTGGCTTGCCTGCTTGGTGCCCGAGGCTGTAACACGGCACAACATCTTTTGTCTTTGTGTAACAAAAAGGCAGGCTTGATGCACCAGCTGGGTTGTACCCAATTTGTGGGCAATTTGTAGGCACTTTCCCAAGGCACCCTTGAGGAACCCAGAAGGCACCCAAGGGTGCCCAGGCACGCTGGTTGAAAAAGGCTGGTCTAGAGCACCAGGTTGATCATTGGTGCTCTCCCCTTGATAATGGCATTTTCCATATTTTGCTTGTCCCTTTCTTCATCTAACCTTGATTGAGGCATCTTCCCAGTAGCTTTTGCCCATCCCTCAGTTGGACTATTTTTGGACTTCCTGACTGTTTAGGAGTTCTTGTGTCCCTCAATGGACTTGAAGGAAAATAAGATTTTTGTATTTGTCAATAAATGACTGATGGACACAAGTTCTGCCCCATTGTGGCATTGAGCACTGCATGCTCACATAATTGAGGCATGACAGTTAGAGGGGAGGTTATACAGGAGCTGGTTTCAATGTTTTTTGTTTGCTGGTATCCCAACCTCTTGTAAGCGGCACAACAACCAGTTTAAGCATCCCAGAATTTATCTGTCCTCCAGTTGACTTCAATAAAAAGATTTTATGGTAAATTTAAACATTGCATTTTTATTCACAGCCCTGGACTGGCTTACAGGGATTATGGTGACATCCTTTTCTCTTCCAGTCTGAATCATGTTGTACATTGGATAACAGGAGGCTGATGCCAAGACAGGATGAAGTACTATTTAAAATGCATTTAAATATTTTATTGCTTATTAAGTATTGGATACATAGTTTTTATATATGCCTGTATTAGCTCACTTTGCATGCAAGGGTAAATAGTTCTCTCCTTCGCCAGCAAAATGATGATCAATTACTTGTGCGTTTTTGTGTATGCGTGAATGCACGGATACACAGCAGTGCTCATTGGACGAGCTTGCAGTGGATGTTAGGTTAGCAAGTACCTTACTGAGAAAAAGATATTTTGAAAGAATTTTCATAGCAAGACGCATTGTATATACACTGTAGACGTTGTATGCAGTTGTAAAATGCATTTTTATTGATTTGAAATAACAAATTGTATTTTGTAAAGTAATTGATTTGAATGTCTTCAGCTTGCTTCATTAGCTTCAGAGGATCAGAGGTTTTCAGTCTGTGCTTACTAGCTAGCATCCATTTGCCAATGTATATGAACATTGACAGCAAACTTTTCCGAATATTATTGAATGGGTGGCTAATGTACATGTCATACACCAGTGTTTCTCAACTTTTTTACAGTCGGGCGCCCTTGAAGTATTTTCAGTCTCAAAGCACCCCAGTCTAAGGCTTGGTTGATATTACTGTGTGTCAGGAAATGTGCGCAAATTCGTATGTGTATCCGACAGCAGACAGACGCGCTGCTCTTAAACAGACGTGCAGGGGTGTCATTAATTCTTAATGGTACCCCCACTCTTTGGAAAATGTAGTGCATTCTAGATGGTTTAAAAAAAAGGGTCAGGAACTTCTTTCCTTGTGTTTCTGTTGGTAGGGAAACCCATTGAAATGAATGCGCTGCCCTGCATGTAGCACTCAGCAGCACAGATGTAAAACAAGGGCTTGTTCACACAAGAGGTTGGGTGGATGGCAAAACCATGTGTATTTACAATTCAATTACGATATTCCCAACGCACATGTTCCTGCACAGATAGCTTGTTTCTAATGTGGGTGCTGAAACGACCAATGGCTGGAACTGCATAACATCAGAGCAAGTAGTGTCACCAACACACCAGGATCTCCAAACGAGTCCAAAGCTTTATTCACCGTCATGAAACATAAAACATGAGCCATGTTTTTACCATCCCCAAAGATTCCCTCTTTAACTCCAGTGGCAACAGCAAGGGACGTGCACATGCTGTGGTGAAGGGGGCTGTGATGCAACCAACCAACTGCATGCATTGCATAGTGATGCTGCATTTAAAGGATTAATAGAGGCAGTGAGGAGACTATATATGCCTGTGAAAAGCGATCCTAGCAGGGATAGCGTATCAGAGGAGTGGCATTGCTTGCCGCTATTATGAACAAGCCCTAAAAAGGCATACACGCATACATACATATGTAGCCACACACACATAGATACAGTAAATACATACACACACATCTTTGCATATTTAGACACACATATACATACAGGGGTTGATTTACTAAAGCTTGAAAGTGCAAAATTTGGTGCAGCTTCACAGAGAAACCAATCAGCTTCAAGGTTTTATTGTCAAAGCTTGATTGAACAAGCTGAGGTTAGAAGCTGATTGGCTAGCATGCACAGCTGCGCCGGTTTTTGCGCTCTCCAGCTTTAGTAAATCAGCCCCACAGTATCTCACAAAAACGAGTACACCCCTCACATTTTTGTAAATATTTTATTATATCTTTTCATGTGACAACACTGAAGAAATGACACTTTGCTACAATGTAAAGTAGTGAGTGTACAGTTTGTATAACAGTTGCATGGGCGTGCCCGCGGGTTGGGTGGACTCGATGTCCGCTGGAGACACGTGATCCTCTGTTAGAGCGGCACAACGGGGAGCCGCTGATGTAAACACAGCGGTTCTCCGTTCTGTGAAGGGGGACATCTGAAGGGGGATCTACTGATCCCTGTGATGGGGATCAGTGAGATCTGTTATGTCCCGGCCAGCCGAGCCCCCACACAGTTAGAACACATACAGGGGACACAGTTAACCCCTTCACTGCCCCCTGCAGGTTAACCCCTTCACTGCCAATGACATTTATACAGTAATCAGTGGCTATTTAAATTCCTGATCGCTGTATAAATGTCATTGGTGCCAAAAAAGTGTCAATAATGTCCGACATGTCCGCTGCAATATCGATAAAAATTGCAGAACGCCACCATTACTAGTAAAAAATAAATAAATAAATAAAAAATGCCATAAATCAATTCCCATAGTTTGTAGACAGGATAACTTTTGCGCAAACCAATCAATATACGCCGATTGCAATTTTTTTTACCAAAAATATGTAGAAGAATATATATCGGCCTAAACTGATGAATAATTTTTTTTTTTTTAGATTTTTCTTTTGGATATTTATTATAGCAAAAAATAAAAATGAATGTTCTTTTTTCAAAATCGTCGCTCTTTGTTTATAGCGCAAAAAATAAAGTAGAGGGGATCAAATACCACCAAAAGAAAGCTCTATTTGTGGGAAAAAAAATTACAAACATTTTGTTTGGGTTCATCGTCACATGACCACGTAATCGTCATTCAAAATGGACAGCGCCGAAAGCCAAAAATTGGTCTGGCCCAGTAAGCAAGTGGTTAATAATCGTGCAAAAATGCACATCCTGTCCCTGGGTGACTACACACAGCCATCCACTGTATCACTGGAAGGAGCTATGGTTGTCAAATGTTAATTCCATTAAATGGTGGGTTAATGGAAATAGTAACACAAGAAAGATAGGGATGTTTTCTTTTCAGGTCACTGAAGTGACAAAGATGCCACATTTCTGGCAAGATCAACAGGTATTTTTTGTACTTGCTGAAAATGAACGAATACAGCCATCACATGTAATGACCGGTAAGCTGCAGTATATAACTTTTATGATTTTGGGTTTAAATATGCATTAGTCAGGATAAGGTTTCCCTGCTGCGATACCAGAGATCAACAGCCACGCAAGTGATGAATTACATAGATATGTGTGCCATCCTTAATAGCCTACCACTCTGCCATATTAGGTCTAAGGACTTATCTGACAGGAACAACATTTACTATTATTCAAAGATAAAATATTATTACCATTCAGTGACATGAACAGATAGATCTGATGGGTTTACTTAAAGAAAAATCTCCTTGAATACTGCACTCCATATATTTGTTTCTTAAAGGACTTTACCGTGTTTGTGTGGCTGTGCAGAAAAAAAAGACTCAATTAATCTGGCATACCATAAAATACCCTTGTTCAACAGTCCCCAGGTTTCCCTAGGTTAGCAGTGATTTTTACTACTGGAATTTCCCTAGGGTTGTATACTACTACACCACCATATGCACCATTTTTATTGCTTCCAGTCAATTAGCTTTTTTTACTAGCATACTTCTTTAAGTGACATTAATGATTTAGATGCTTAAGTAAAATATACTGTCTTGTAATGTTTCATAAATTTGTTTTCGTTCTCCCACTGTTACTTTGGATCATGGATATAAAAATAGTTAATTGCGTGTGCTAGATGAAATTGGTAGGGACGAAGCGATAAGGATGAAAAAGGCTAGACAGGTTGAATGGGGACTGAGCTATGATCGCTGCAGTCCACATTGACACCTTGTTTCTTCTTAGCTGATATGAGCAAAGAATAGACTTCCTTGGCATGTTTAGCTTGAATCTCCTTCATGTGGGCCTCATGTATTCAGTAAAAGATTATTTCCTATGCCAAGCAATCCCCCTGCAGGTTAAAGGAATTTTCGTACTGTGGAACCAAGCAATGCTGACCTTTCATTCTAAAATACTTGCTGCTTGACTGCGCTGCTGACCCTCTGGCTTTAATACATTCTCAATCGCTGATCCAGAACAAGCATGCAGATCAGGAAGGTCCTGTTTTGCCCTAGATAATAAGTCAGAAAGTATTGAAGCCATAGGATCAGCATGACAGCCAAGTAGCTAGTAGGATAGGTCGACACTGACTTCTTCAGTAGTTCTTCTGTACGAGTTTCCTTTATCCTTCACTAGAAATGTCATTTGGATTGATGCAGGAAAATGTTCTCTCTTCCAGAGCATACATGAGGCCCACATGACGGAGCTTCCAGCCATGTGTACACATCAAATACGCTGAGAAAGCCTATTCTGTGCCCAAGATAAGCTTTGCTTGTATCGGCTAAGGGCAAATAAGGCAACGATCAATCTTTCTGGGTCTACTTGCTGTTTGGGTGGCTGTGCACAGACACGTAATCTTGAGCCCTAACAGAGTTTCTTAAAAAGATGGAGCACATGCTGCTTGATTCATTTTGTTGCATGAGAATAACACAGCGATGGCCTCTGGGTTCATAGCTATTTAGGGGGGGAAAATATTCCGCTTTAGTAAAGGTGGCAATGCGTTCCTTCACTGTTTATTGAAAGCACATGGACATTGTAATGACATAGCTGCTGATAATTCTTAATGGCTAGAAGAGAAGTGACCTCAGATATCTTTACAAGATTCTGGTTTTTAATGTTCTGAACAAGAAAATGAGCTGGATTAATAACAGATTTAGTTAAATAAGAACATTTTATAGGAGTTGTATTTAAATCTAACTACATGATGTTTTAAAACATGTTGGCAGTACCATTATTATTTTTATGCACATTTCATGCAGTGTATATAGAAATTTATTCTAAGCATATACTATATGCATTTGAAAGAAATTAGAGCTGAAAAAAATGAAACCATACCCATGCTGAGTTATATTAGTGTATTGCTAACAAGAAGCTAACATCATGGCAGGCTTGGTAGAAATAGTGGTGTTTGGGGGGGGGGGGGGGGGGCGACATTCTGCAGTAAAGTGACATTCTGCAGTATTTTTTCTACTGGTGAAGAGGTATTTATAAACTCCAGTCCGACCAGAAAAGTATGTTTAAGGGCTCCTTGCCCACTTCCTTGCCTTTTTTTTTGTTCCATAATGTTTTTATTGACATTTTTTTTTACGGAGGCAAATACAGAACACAACACAATAAGACACCTCCAAGGGATTACAGATGCTGGAACCATCAAAACAGTCACTGGGTTGTCACCTGTCTTACAAGGCCTACCATTGTTGGAGGGTC
>BLSH010152872.1:25150-107014 GCA_018402905.1 Glandirana rugosa
GGGGGCAATGACATTCTGCAGTAAAGTGTCTTTACAGCAGAGGCACCCAGCCATTTTTTCTACTGGTGAAGAGGTACTTATAAACTCCAGCCTGACCAGAAAAGTATGTTTAAGGGCTCCTTGCCCACTTCCTTGCCTTTTTTTGTTCCATAATGTTTTTATTGACATTTTTACGGAGGCAAATACAGAACACAACACAATAAGACACCTCCAAGGGATTACAGATACCTGTCTTACAAGGCCTACCATTGTTGGAGGGTCCGCAACAGAGCATATGTCTATATAGTAAAATACAAAACATAAGAAAACAACAAAAGAAAAATATAAGCATAAAGTGCCTCAAGAGAAGTGAGTCAGTCATAAAATGATTCCAGAGGCTACCTCCGAGTATTAATACAGTCACAATATAATACAAAGAAAGCCCCGATACTGGCAAGTGCAGTACACACGCTAGAAAAACCAGAGAAGCCAATTTATTCCCAAGGCATAAGAAAAAAAAAAGAAAAATAATAAAAAAGAATATTAGAAAAAAAATGGGGGGGGGGGGGGAGTAAGGAAAGGAGTATTCCTAGCCATTTATATATCCTAGTAAAGAGCTTTTTCCAAACACCAGTCCACACAGAAAAGTATGTTTAAGGGCTCCTTTCCCACTTTTATTAACAAAAAAGTATAACACAGAGAGGGTTACCCTCACAGGTTTTATTCTGCAGTTCTCTGCCAGAAACAGATCTACAGCCTAGCTTTTGGTTACGGTACTGCTACTCTGGACCTCAGCCTTAGGGTCCCTGCTTGTTCCTCCAAAGACAGTCCTCTCCATATCTGTATAAATGGTTTGGCTGTCACCGTAGCACTGGCTTACCATAATTCCTCTATATTTAATGATAACAATCTGCACCATGTTTATTATTTCTGTCCCTGTATATCTAAGAAGCTTTTGGTTAGAGTACTGCTGCTCTGGCCCTCAGCCTTAGGGCCCCGGCCTGTTCCTCCAAAGACAGTCCTCTTCATATCTGTATAAATGGTTTGGCTGTCACCGTAGCACTGGCTTACCATAATTCCTCTATATTTAGCGATAACAATCTGTACCATGTTTATTATTTCTGTCCCTGTATATCTAAGTACAAATCAGCTGTAAGATAAAGCCAGGTCGTCAGCAAGAAGTGTAATATGTTCGTTCCATTGAACCACATGCAATAGTTTCTGGGAGCCAATCATGACCTACTTGTAACCTTTAAACATCAGTGTTATTGGTTCAATTTGTCCTTATACAAGTCTTCTGCAGCACACATCCCCCAGCCATTTCCGTAGAGGGAACGCAAGATTATTTTCTTTTATACTGCAGAATCAAACGTATGCATCCAGAAATAAAGAAAGGTTAAACTGTCAACTTTCTCAAAAAAGTTAGTTTTCAGCGTTTCCGTTTATTTGGGCGAATGAATATATTCAGGCTGTAAGGAAGCAAATAGTGAGATAAATATTTGAAGCCATAATAGTTTTATTATGACTCCTGTTGGTCTGCAAGACAAGAGCCATTTTTCACTAGTAGCAACTGCATCGCTCTCTCGCAGGCCTTTGTTCTGCAGACAGATATAAAAAAAATGGTGGCGTATATCTCACCTCCTAAGTGGAGCTTCCAAGCAATCACAGAGAAGCAATATCCATTTTGTTTCATTATTGTTGTAAAACAGTTGTTTTATTTGTGTGCTTCTTTCAACCTTGAGCTCCTGGGATTACTTAAGTAAGACATTGAGAAGCACAGACAGATCTAGCATTTAGAAAGGCCCGGCATATGAATAGCCTGGATGTGTTGGTGGTCATTTATTATAGTACAGCAACGTGTCAGATGTATAAAGGAAAAATATGAATTTCAGCAGGTTACACTTTCTCTTATTATGGCCTATAAGAGACCATTCACAAGCCAAGAAATACTATAGTTATGCTATACTGAATGTGTGTGCCAAAAATTGGAAACATATATTTGAAATATTCCCTAAATGCAAAGTAATACTAATTGTATAATGACGTTACTAATGAAACCATTTATCACTCTTCTTTGTAACTACTACTTTTAGTAATAATAACATGGCTGCAAGGAACAGCCATTTTACTACCGCTAGTTTTTTATTTTTTTTTTGTATTTTAGGTTGAACAAATCCAAACCCAAAACAAATAATCTATTTCTGGGAGGTGAATAATTAGTGCAAGAAAATGGTTTCTATAGCGTCTGTTCATCTGTGCGTTCTTTTACTGAAACAAAGGGGTAGACTAATGCTATCCTACTACCATGATGGATTATTAACAAATAACCTAAATTGCAGTCTGTAGTGAAGCTAATTAGATGCTCTGTGTTTGTCTGTCTAATAAATATGGAATGATCTGAACTATGCACATCAATTTAATCAGAATTGGAGCCGGTGTCTACACAGATGTTGTTCTCATGTGATTTTATTACAAAGCAGTGATTGAAGGAGATCTTGTTAAAGAGAACCTGTCACATTGTTTTAACTTTAAAAGGAGCATACCCACCATTCTCCCCACTGCTGACTCATGACTAATCTCTTACTAATCAGCTGTCAGATTAGCTTGCAGCATTGGCACCAGAGTGTAGCTGAAGCTGGGAGGGCACAAAGCAGCTGTCAAGGACACAAGCTGTGTTTGGGCCTAGCCACTGATTGGCTGTTTCACAGTGCATTCGTAATGTTCTGCTGCCTCTGCACTTGCACCTGAGGATTGGAAAGTATTTTATAGTTGATTAATGATAAGTCGACAAAGATTAAAAATTAGGTTAGCTTCAATTTAGACATTGAGCCTACTTTAATTACAAATATTAAAGGGGTTGTAAAGTCTCCAGGTTTTTTAACTTAATGCATTTTATGCATTAAGGTGAAAAACCTTCCGTGCTGCAGCTGCCCCCAGAGCCCCCCATTTTTCTTACCTGAGCCTGATCTGATCCAGCGATGTGCATGAGCCCCACGACTCTAGCCACTGTCTCCACCCTCATTGGATAGATTGATAGCAGCAAGAGCCATTGTCTCCTGCTGCTGTCAATCAAATCCAGTGACATGGGAGTGGGGGGTGGGGCCGAGCCCTGCTGTCTGTGTCAATGGACACAACAGCGGGACTCGGGAGTGCGCCCACAAGGTTGCCCCAGGGGAAAGTGGCTCTCCGTGGGGGCACCCAATGAACAGGAGGAGCCAGGAGTGCTGCCGGGGCACCCCAGAGGAAGATGATCGGGGCTGCTCAGCGCAAAACCCTTGCACAGAGCAGGTAAGTATAACATGTTTGTTATTTGAAAAAAAGCAAACCTTTACAATCAATTTAACAGTAAAATACTGGAACCTTTATTATTATGGAAATCTTATCCTGTGTGCCCAAGGTGCTCAACAATCCCAGAAGCACCCTTTCACTAGAGGCTTGAAGTAGGAAGGAGCTTTGGCATGGCCAAGTGTTGTCCCACAAATCAATGACATTGAATCATTTCTATTGTTGAGGGAGCTTATGGCAAAATGTGGTAACTCACCGGACAGTGAGACTCCATGCACACTGGGCTTAAAAAAAACGCCAGTTCCCTTGGCAAAAAAAAAATATGCTCACATAGAGCATTTTTGTACAGAGTTTAGGAGAGTTTTGAGTTTTTTCTGCCAGAAAGCCCCAATCAGAAACGCACACCAGAAGAGTTTTTTTTTCTGCCTTTAAACGTTGAGCTTAAAATATGCCTGTAATCGTCCTAATGTGCATGGACACATACGATAACATTGAGTTTCTTCTACAGGCAAAACACAAAACTCCTGTACAAGCAGCGATTTTTAAGCCAGTGTGCATGGAGCCTAAAGAAGGTAGGTTCTTAGTTACATAGTAGGGTAGAGGTCAGGAAGGACATTACCATAGAGTGATGATTATTTGGCAACATACAGTATGTGATTCACAAGACTGACAACATTTCAGCCAGTGAAACAGTTCACATACAGTATATGCATTGCAAATGTGGGATTAGTCGTTTGGCTGCATTTTTAATTTCAAAACACATTCCACCTTATGAGTAAAACTGCCCATGCAGATATGAAGCACAAGTATATTACAACGCACTGTGCCATTTTACAAATACAGTGTAATGTGATTGGCACACCTATAGGCCTCTTCTGGCATGCCTGACACCTGACAGATATACTCCTATATTGTTTATTTTTGCTTGAATGTAATAGCTTACAGAATACAACAGCGCTTGGATGCTCGTTCTCAACATTTTAGGATTTTGTCATCTGTTGCAAGTATCTTGTGAACTTTTGGGACTCAATAAATGCATCTCTCTGGAAGAACCAGATTGCTGCGGGAATAAGTTGAATTATAGTAATAAATAATTATTAATCATCCTTCTACCACTATATCACTACAATTGGTACATATTATTATTATACAGGATTTATATAGCGCCGACAGTTTGCGCAGTGCTTAAGAATATTAGGGAAGACACTACAATTACAATACAATTCAATACAGGAGGAATCAGAGGGCCCTGCTCGTTAGAGCTTACAATCTAGGATATATATATATATATATATATATATATATGTATATGTGCAAATGTATATGTATATATAATATATCCTACACAAATTATCCAACAAACATAACTTTTTTTTATCCCTGAAGGTTTTTGGAGTTAAAATAAACAATTTGAGAGTATATCGGGCAGGCTTTGGGTGCGCAAGTACACTACACTATTCTTTGTACTTTGCAAAATGGCGTATTGCATTGTAATATAATGAGGCTCTTTGTCGCATGGGCTGTTTTCCTCATAAGGTAGACTCTGTCTTTAATCTATGCTAACACTGTGGTCATTTAAAATTGTATTAAATTGAATCTGTCGCAAAGCAAAATGCTTGTGTGATTAAGCTGTGATAGAGGCAAGCATTCTCAAACTCGTGCAAATCCTATTTCAATGAGTACAAATGTGTGATACAGTGAAAAGCTGCTTCTATTAGAGCCTAATCACACAGGTGTTTCTTTGTGATATAGCCCCATTCATTTGTGGAATTGGATTATTAAACAATAAAAAAGTGGCGTAGTTATTGATTTTATTATTGCGCTGACACAGCTACAATCACTGCTCTAGTGAGCTCCATACTAATAACTGTAGGTATAGGGAACCTAGGCTTACTCTTGTATAATGATCACTAGAGCATTTCCTAGAGAGGTGTCAGAAGCCGGTACAGGCAACATTGTTAATGTTTCATTGTGTCCAATGCTGAGTGTTTCATTAAAGGGAGTTTCAGATTGCTTCTTACTGAACAAGAAAAAATAGATCATATATGGAGTTTGATATGGTTCATTATGTTCCAAGAGAATTAATTCTATTCCAGCTCTGAGACAGCTTATTCACCAACATTCTTCTAAGCAGGGGATTGTGCCTAGCAAGAATGAAAAACACTTAAAACATTTTTATTGATGAAACAAAGGAAAATAAAGAAGCACATGCTATTTTTCTTGCATGTGTAATTAACTCTGGGGCTGGCTTGCCTTCGACTCTGTACATTGCCATTTCTATATTAAATTGTAATAACAAAGCAGAAGTCTTGGAGCTCAAAACCCTGGTTTTATGTTCCACGGTTCTCTTTACCATATGACTTAAGACATATTCTTGGCTCTTCTGTGTTACTCTGCTAACATATGCAGCCTTTGCCAAAAACATATATTAGTGGCCTTGTGTAATGAGAATGTTAATTATTTTCTTTAATTAATTATGCTACTAATCATCTAGCTGAATAAATATCAATTATTATTAAAGTATTATTTAACAACAACGTAAATGAAAAAATACACTTAAAACCAGGACCATCAAGCGTTTGTGTGTTTTTTAAACCATTATTTATTTATTATTATGAACCATGTGGAGTTACACATAAGTCTTTATAGTAGTTCCATACATAGATACATAACATCGTCGTCATTCAGTTTTCAACAATCCAAGAAAAAAAGGCTATAAGCGATGTATGAATACAAGGGACTCGTATCTGTGTTGTGAACCTTGGAATTGTATGATACATCAATACAAGGAGATCATAATGAGGTATTATATCAAAGAGATGAAAAACTGCAGTTACTGCAAGTGGGTCATGATTGTAATGGGAAAAGCAAAACATGGAAAGGGAAAAGAGTGAGAAGTGGGAGCAGAAGATAGGTAAAAGAGAAAGAGTGATGGAGGGGTTAGTTAGGTGTAAGGGGTATAAGGAGTGTTTGCATGTTTTTATGTTTCAGATCATATAAATTGGAATAATAATGAATCTAAAGTTTCTTCAAGAATGCCTTGGCAAAATGCCTAAAAATTGCCAAAATATTGCATACAAGCCAGCGTGTGGACGAAGACTGCCTTTTAGCTACCCTAAGTCACAGGTTTTCATTGTGCACCATTACAACCTTCTAGCTGCAGGCATTCTAATGACCAATGGCGTCATCAATTAATAAGGAGGATGTCAGTTGCCTGGAATAGCATCCTTGTTTGACCTTCCCCTGTCCTTCTCCATCAGCAGTGGGGTCAAATTAGCTGAATGATGGAAAAACATTGGAATACTAGTCAGTACTAGTTTGCAAAAGTGTATTTGCTTTGGAAGAATAAATCACCTCTAACATTGGTTTTCTTGGACTTGGACTTGTGGATGTTGCGGCATTATGTAAAACTATTAGAATAGTTTATATATTTTAAAATGGGGTGCCTCGAGACTGTCCACAATTTTTAAAGGGTGCCTTGACTGAAAAAAGGTTGAGAAACACTGATCTAGACTATGGGACATCAATATTACCACTTAATGCTGGGCTTGAAATACAGCCCCCCAGAATGCACTTTTATAGCACAGGTTTATATTAAAGTCAGTTTTTTTTTTTAAATTAAAAAAAAGAAAACCCCTTACCCTTATCCTACTGTGTTTTCTCTGGGGCCAGATTTCAATTATGTACCATTCCAAACCTCTAAAGATTGTGATATTTGCTGAAACAAAAAGTAATTGCATTGCCTCTGACACCTTGCTGACAGTACACTACACACTGCCTTTCCACAAATCTAGGCTTGCCCTTCTCTTTTCTATTAGGGTAGCTGGAAAAATCTTACAGGTTTACTTTTGATTGACCAAGCTATGAATGCACGAATGAAGACCTTTTTTATCTTTTTGTTCAGTTAAGATGTACACTCATCATTAATCTTTTAAAGCGTAACTCCATTTTTGTTGAGAAAAAAACATTCCCCTCTGGGTGATCTCTGTACATTGCAAGGATTATAACAACCTTTGTTGCAGATTCCTACATTTTTTTATTCTGAAGAAATCCCACTGTGTTCCTCTGTGCCTCTGTACCGAGTGGGTCTAATGGGAGTGGTTTCATAATTAACTGTCAGGTGTGCAGCTGGAGAGCACTAATGAGGAAATCTATTGGGCCTGCATCACTTTAGACATGCTCCTATTGAAAGTATCTCTCCAAAAATGACATTTTTGTTGCAGGGGATGTCTGAAATTGGATTTGTATCTTAGGCAGACTTCCGGGAAAATTGGTGAGCCAATCACACAAGCAGGAAATTATGTTTCTGGGGAGTGGTCAGTACACACTCTGTATACAGAACAACTCCAGGTAGCCATATTGCATTGCTTTCTTAGAAAATTACAGCAGCTGCAGATTGAAAAGGAAAGGTAATTTTTAATAACATTCAATTACAATATGACGTGTATCACAATTGTACAAGCTATATTATTTTTTTCTTTATTTGCTATTTTTTTCCCCCGAAAGTGAGGTTACACCTTTAACTAAAATGCAAAGTGAATGATAATACTTGTAATGTCAGTCTGGACTACACATGACCATTATTCAGACAAGCAAATGATGCCTTGTTTGTAACAGTTTTCACTACTTACATAGCTGTTACAGGTTATTGAATATCAGGAAGGAAGTGCCAAATAAAAGCCTAGCCTTGCTTGTGACAGGCACAACCTCAGACCCAGGCCACCTTGACCAAATTGTTACAAACAGCTGGTGAAACACACACCGCGCCGTCACTGATACAGTACAATGACACACTCAACCTCACACTGCACAAAGATTTTCCAGCTCACGGGACCACAATCTAAGTACCAGCTGAATAAGAACGATCTTTGCTGGGTAAGGTTAACTATGCAATTAAATGTTTATACCCCAAATCAATCACTGGCAGCAGATATTTTTTATTGTTAAAATATCAAATGTGCACATTAACAATTCTTTTTTTTTTTGATTGTTTCAGGAGTTTTTATTGAGGATAATGAAACATACAGGTGACATTTCTCACATTGTAACATAGAATACATCAAAAAGTTCCACACACTAACAATTATGAGATGTATCATGTGGTAGCACTCTTTAAAGAAGCAGGGATTCTTTAAGTTGTGTGTTAGTGCATTAGAGACAATATTAGCGATTTTGGCAATATTGTTTAATAAAAATAAGAGAGCATAATACAACAGAGAAATAAAAAGGGTTTGAATATAAAAAAAAAACTTACCAAAGCCCAATACTGTGGGTTTGGTAATGCCAAATCAAGATGGATAAGTGGCTCTCAAAAAGTCTTTGATGATGTTCTTTCTTTGATGGTAAAAGGAGAGCTTTAGACTACGGATGCAGCTCCTCTTTTAAGGTCCTTGAGGAGGGGGAGGCCAGAAATGATGTGACCAGTGAGAAAGTCTGAGAAGTGGCTGATGGTATGTCACCTTGTTTATGACCAAATAGCAGCCACTCCCTAAAATACTGTTTTATACAGGTATTAATATCTTTGAATACTTACAGGTTGAATTCTGGTAACTTGTATATTATTGTCCAGCATGGAATTACTATTTGAATGAATATGCTGCTAATTAATGGGTACTGGTAAATACAGTATGTCCTTATCCTGGCGGTACAGTTATTATCTCAGGCGTTATGAAATTCACTGAAGTTTGGATTCTTCAGAAGGAGATAAACAGGCAATGTATATTTTCTAATTACTCCAGCTAAACTGTTTAGGACAGGTGGTTGCTTTCCTAATTGCTTAAACTTAGACTAAAGGTTTATGAGGGCTATTAGGGCTGCTAGACTGAGATTGTGTATTGTGTTAATAGAGGACTAGAGGTGTCCTCTCAGTGGACTGACAAGGATTTTCTGGAATGCAGCTAAAAGTTTGTTAATTGTATAAGATGAAGTCATAATGTAGCCATGTCCTGAAAAGGAAGGGGGGGGGGGGGTCACTGCTGCTAAAAATCACTACCAACTTCACAAATACAAGTGTCTGCAGACAAATGAGGAACAAATAGGACTTACCACTAGTGACTTCCAAATCCCAGTGCCTGCAAATATATTGAGAAAATAGGACCAACCACTGCTGACTTTACTAACAAATTTGCCTGCAAATGTGCTGAGAAGATAGGACCAACCACTACTGATTTCACAAATGCAAATTATAAACCATTTCCTTTGATAGACAGATTTCTAATCAGCTGCAAGTACCCTTTATTTATCCTACAATTACTGTTTATGTAATTTATCCAGAGGCAAATCTGGTTTCACCAAAGCAGCAAACCTTCTGAGTCAATTAGCAGAAGCAAAATCAGACCTACATGGACCAGATAGAGCATCTGACTTAACTGTACACAGGGCACAGTTACAGAACAGGCAGAAAAAGCATCAAGCTGCACTTGGCAACAGAGCTTATTGTTCATTGGCAGCTCATAGTAGGCACATTGCAGCAGACACTAGGCACAACACAAAGGGCCTCAGGCACTACATGGCAGTGCAGATCTCTCCTCACACAGGCTGGAAATCTTGGCTTCATCACTGTTACTTTAAGAAGTTGGATGTTGAAGTACACTATTACAGCCAGGATTACTACCTATTGCCTGTATAGAACTTTTTTTCACAAATGGCAAATCTGTAAGTCTGACATCGTTGGCCTGCATCTCACACTCGAGCTATGCCAGATCATTCCAGCCCCACCTAAATTACTTGGGGTCTCAGGATCAATGCAAAGCCAGAGTAAACGATCCCTATCTCTGATGTTCAGCATGCTTGTCAAGTGAAAAATTAACTCTGAAAACAGAGACCTCACCAATTTTATACTCAGGGTTTCAAAAGGTAAGCTTGATTTGTGTGGAAACAACATTTTTTTTTCTTTGCTAACTGCTAAAGTCTTGAAATTTTAGGTTTTCATTTTTTACTGTATATACAGTATTCTAGTTTGTGATATCTTGGGGTATATAGTGATAAAAACTGAATACATTTAGTATTTTAAGAATAAAAGCCCCGCCTAAGAGCAAGATGGCCAGTAGATTCTCTTTCCTGACTTAATTTTGTACTGTGGTCTGACTTTCTCTGACCTTATGGCTAAGTCTCGTCAATTGTGTTAGATAGCTGCTGCAGATATGAATCTTACCAGTCAAGATGTTGCTGAACATATGGCTGAGCTGCTCTTGTTTTATTGAAAACAACAGGAACACAGAAACAGGATATTACACCATAACTATGTAGTTCCACTGGAGAGAACAATACATTAAACATGGCACTATGACATTGTTTCAGAAAATATGCTATAATATATGAGAATGGTTGTTTCACCTGTTGGTATAAATAGTATGTTAACATGTTGCCATGCCACTCTCCAATGTGTCCCATAAGGGGACTCTCATTGTACAATTGATAAGGCTTAACCACAAAATTAAGGAAAATTGGGTCCTTATGCAAAAGTAAAACTATATCAAGGAGGGTGGACATTTTTTTCCTGGTGAATAGTAGGTGTATTGTGATGTGTATTCTCAAGCAGGATGTTTACTTTTTCAATTGAAATTAAAATCAGAAATTGACTTTAGATTTGCAGATGATATAAAAATGGCTGTCTGCCCCTTCTGTTGCTGCACCCCTTTCATGTATGAGTTAGTTGTGGCAGAGGATGGGTTCAGTGTATCACAGATACTCTCATCGGCTGCTCAAGAAGACTTTTGCTTCAAGGCTAGTTCTGCATTGCACCTTGTGTTGCTGCAGTGCTATTCATTCTTAAAGGCACCTGAGCACACCTTGCCAGTGTACATGCATTTAAGCTCACCACAAAACATGGTAACGCACTATTGTGCGTTATGAGTTGCTGCCTTTCAAAAAAAATGCATGCATTTTTTTGGTGCATTTTATTGTGCTAGGGTGCCCATTCCAATGAATAGGCTGCCCCAACACAGTGTGCGTTAGCGTGTTTTATGGTAAGACTGTGCAGAAGTATGAATGTATCCTAAGAGGTAAAAGGACAATTATACTGGTAATAATTTGTATGTTTGCTCTTCATAGTTGTCAATACTGCGACACATACACAAAATAAAACAGGCATATAAAATAGTTGGCAAATATGTTTGTATCATTCAGTTATTGTTATTTCAAAAGCTATGATAAAAATCAGTAATTAATCAACCCAAGAGCTAGAACTCCACTTGAAATGAGCTTCCCTGATTATCTGATAGGCAGTATGTTTTGTCATTGCTTTCTTTCCTTCTAAAATCAATGGCTTATGACACTGGTGTTTGCAGAACAATGACGCAGAGACTCTTGGGACCCAAACTAGAAAAATGTTCAGTGTCTGCAATTCAGACAGTAGCCAATAAATCCACATTTGGGTTGTGTGAAGACCTACATTACTACTATGTGGTCATTTAGGAAGATGTATCTAATATATCTAGACATAAACACACAGTATACAGTAATACAGTATATATTGACAGGAGAAGGATCAGGAGAGCTGTGCCCAGGGATCATTGGTCTCACAAGATAGTAGCACCTTGTGAAACCTTTCTTATAAGTAGGGCTGGAATGATAACTGCAGTGACAAAAAGACAATAGCAGGAGTGCCCAAGAGTTTGCTCCCTGTGACCTGCAAGGTAATTGAAATGACTAAATCGAGATATTTGTCAAGATAGCGTGCCCATGCTAGATCTGGGGGCATTGTTTCCTCTGTTTCCTTTGAATGATTGCTTCTTCTGGCCTGAGACCGATAAAGGCAGTTTTATACTATAGGGGCTTCAACAATATACCAGCAGATACATCTTTTGTGTAACTTAAGGCAGTATTAAACCAAAAAGTAAAGCTGCCCATACATGGGTGAGTTTGCTTCATTCAGCCAGCCGCTTAACAAAAAAACTGATCAATTCCCCCATCCACACATTCGATGTTGATGCGGCAATCCTTCATTTTCTTTGTATTCTAACAGTAGGGAAACTGCCCTGCCTACCCACTGTCAAAATACACTGATCGGCTTCACAGTCTATTGGCTGCAGCGCTGATCAAACTAACATTTTCCAGCAGTCCCATTTGTGAGAAGTTGATCGATACTGGAAATGGATGGTAATGGCCAATCATCGATTGAAATTCATCCATCTCCTGCTGAACTGGCTGAATTTCAATCCATGATGGCCAGCTTTTAGTCAGTTTTTTTTTTCAGAACAAGCTCTTCTGCAAATGGTGCCATTAAAGTGTTAAGACAAACCATTCACCACTGACAGGGGTACTTACAATGATTTGTTTGTATTTATTTATGTAGAACTTTTATCCCCCCCCAAAAAAAAACTTTTACTGTAGCTACTTGTACAACTGCAGTGTGAGCTGGAGTTTGGTTTCAAGTTGTTAGTGTATCTATATCTGCTATTACATCTAACACTCCCCTCCCCTGAGACTGGCAATGTTGCTGTCCAAAGGTGTCACTGTTCCTTCATCCAGAGTGTAGGCCAGGGGTAGGCAACCAGCAGCCCTCCAGCTGTTGTGTAACTACATTTCCCATGGCATAATGGAACTTGTAGTTCTGCAACAGCTGGAGGGCCCCAGGTTGCCTACCCCTGGTGTAGGCACTCTAATACAGGAGATACGTTACTGGCCAGATCACCAGGTGAAAACAGAGGGAAAAATGCTAATGCAGCCACCTTATCTAAGGATTATTTATTTATTACAGGTTCTTATATAGCACCGTCAATTTACACAGTACTTTACATATACAGTATATTGTACATTCACATCAGTCGCTACCCTCAAGGAGCTTAAAATATAAGGTCCCCAACTCACATTAATAAATACATATAATCAGTGGCGCAGGGACGCCACCCCCTTAATCCGTGCACCCGGCCTATAATCTCCATGCAGGGCACCGGGCACATGGATTTCAATTTTTTTTTTTTTTAAGCACATGATTAGAGCCTGAGGCTCTAATTGGCTTAAAAAAAGGGTGGGCACTGCGCCCTGAGCCCACCAGGATTCGTCATCTGCCTCCTAAGGTAAGGAGGCCTCAGAACGCCGCCTTCCCGTCCGTCCGTCTCCCACGGGGTGGGCTGATTGCTGCCTTCCCATCCTGTCCATCTCCCACGAAGGGGGGGGGGTCGGGGGGTTGGCTAGGGCCATTTAACCTACCAGCATGTATTTGGGGTGTGGGAGGAAACTGGAATACTCGGAGGAAACCCACACAGGCACAGGAAGAACATGCAAATTCCAGGCAGGTAGTGCTACGGTTAGGATTCGAACCAACGCCTTTGTGCTGCCCATATGTTTTGGTCTTGGGTTTAGTAACACTTTAACTAACAGTTAAACGCAGAGCTGCAGCAGCTATTCTATGTTATGTAGGTAGACCTTGGGTTTCATATAATGAATGTACAAGGCTGCTTGCAGTGCATCTTTATGAACAAAAATATTCACTGGGGTGAATAGGGGGTGCTGGACAAGGTAAAGAACTAGAGAATGGTGCAGCACTGCAGTAGGCTTTAGAATTTTTAATAATAATAATTATGAGAAAAAGCATGGGTATACATCAGTCCATGTCAGCAATCTGTCTCTTTCACAATTCAGCTAGCTTGGTTCTAGCTGTTATCACCTCCGAGGAAGGCAAACCTTTCAAAACCTGCTCCACCCTTGATTTGCAATGTGTGGATTGCGATGATTTGATTTGGCCTACTGTCAGTCTGTTCCTAGGCTTAGACTTCATAAATTACAGGGAGCATCAGCGTGGATAAATCAAAGCTCAGATGTGTATTTAGGTAAAATAGAGGCAGCGATTTACATGTAAATGCATGTTTTTTGCATTGGACATTTCTTTCCAACCTTCTGATATAAATGCCTGGAAAGATCATATTCTCAGCTGTTCATAACAAGATTACACAGAACGATAATTTTTTTCTCATCTGGAATCTCATATGGCACAGCCAGTAACAAGCAGCTGGCTAGAATTGTGCTGTGCGGGGAAACCGGGTGAAGGTGGAAAATGAGAAGGTCATGATAATGTGAAAGGACAATGAGAGAATGGAAATATGCTTGAGATAAGTTGAGGATGCTTCCTGCTCAGATGTTATTTTATATTAGGAGTGTGGAGAAAATCCTTTTCTGCATTAAGCACTACAAGTAGCTTGTTCTAACTTTTTGTGTACCTTATGGACAAATGTCATATTCTTTATGTCCCCTAACATTCAAAAAATAAAGCAATCAGGTATACTCTAAAGCAGCCCATAGATGAGTCCGTTTTTTTCGTTCAACCAGAGAATGAAAAAAAAAAATACGGCTTGGTTTTCTCCATCCACATTGAAGCCTCCCTGCTGAGCTTTTGTATCCTGACAGTGGGGAGCATTGCCTGTCATCAGAATACACGCTATAGCCTACAGTGCTGATTAAGTGAGGAAAATCCAACAGGGCCCATACATGGATCAAAATTTGGCCGGTCCCTGCTAAAATCCTGGCCACATTTCAATACATGTATGGCTGCCTTAAGATGCTGTGTTACAGGTTTTAGGCAAAATACATCTCATCATTTCAAGGAACCATGCTGTTAGGGCTCACAAACCCAGCCTCTGTTTAACAATTATAAAACAAATTCTTTTGTATGAAAAAAGCTCCACTTTCAGTTTTCAAAAAAACAATACAAAAAAAAATATATATATATATATACAGTTGTGCTCATAAGTTTACATACCCTGGCAGAATTTATGATTTCTTGGCAATTTTCAGAGAATATGAATGAGAACACAAAAACATTTCTTTCACTCATGGTTAGTGTTTGGCTGAAGCCATTTATTATCAATCAACTGTGTTTACTCTTTTTAAATCATAATGGCAACAGAAACTACCCAAATGACCCTGATCAAAAGTTTACATACCCCAGTTCTTAATATCGTGTATTGCCCCCTTTAACATCAATGGCAGCTTGAAGTCTTTTGTGGTATTTGTGGATGAGGCTCTTTATCTTCTCAGATGGTAAATCTGCCCATTCCTCTTGGAAAAAAGCCTCCAGTTCCTGGAAATTCTTGGGTTATCTTGCATGAACTGCATGTTTGAGATCTCCCCAGAGTGGATCAATGATATTGAGGTCAGGATACTGAGATGGCCACTCCAGAACCTTCACTTTATTTTGTTGGAGTCAATGACAGGTCGACTTGGCCTTTTTTTGTGTTTTGGATCATTGTCATGTTGGAATGTCCAAGTGCGTCCCATGTGCAGCTTCCTAGCTGATGAATGCAAATGTTCCTCCAGTATTTTTTGATAAAATACTGCATTCATCTTGCCATCAATTTTTACCAAATTTCCCGTGCCTTTGTAGTTCACACATCCCCAAAACATCAGCAATCCACCTCCGTGTTTCACAGTAGGAACGGTGTACCTTTCATCATAGGCCTTGTTGTGGCCAAAAAAGCTCAATTTTGGTCTCATCACTCCAAATGTCTTTGTGTCAGAAGGTTTTAAGCTTGTCTCTGTGCTGCTTGGCTTATCATAAGCGGGATACTTTTTGGCACTTGCATAGTAATGGCTTCTTCTGGTGACCAGACCATGCAGCCCATCTTTCTTCCAGTGCCTCCTTATTGTGCATCTTGAAACAGCCACCCCACATGTTTTCATAGAGTCCTGTATTTCATCTGAAGTTATTTGTGGGTTTTTCTTTGCATCCCAAACAATTTTCCTGGCAGTTGTGGCTGAAATTTTAGTTGGTCTACCTGACCGTGGTTTGGTTTCAACAGAACCCCTTATTTTCCACTTCTTGATTAGGGTTTGAACACTGCTGATTGGCATTCTCAATTCCTTGGATATCTTTTTTTATCCCTTTCCTGTTTTATACAGTTCAACTACCTTTTTCCACAGATTCTTTGACAATTTTTCTGCTTTCTCCATTACTCAGAATCCAGAAATGTCAGTGCAGCACTGGATGAAAGATGCAAGGGTCTGTCAGGATTCCAGAAACTCATTGACCTTTTATACACACACACTAATTACAAGCAGACAGATCACAGGTGAGGATGGTAACCTTTAAAGAGGAAGTAAACCCAGATGGGGCTTACGTCCTCTACATTCCCCTGCAAAGTAGATACATACTGGGCTACTATGCATCGCATAGTAGCCCATTATGTGCCACTTACCTGCAAACACAGCCTGAGACGTCCAGCCCTGTCCCTGTGCTGGCAGCATCCATCTACTGCCCCTCTTCCTTCCGGGGCTGCGATCTCCGGCTCTGTGACTGGCCGGAGTCACGTGACGTTACTCGCACGCATGTGCGCTGGAGCCCAATCACAGTGAAGAAACGGCACAGAGGCAGTTTCTTCACTGCGCATGTGCCGAAATGACGTTGGCACATCTAGGAAACTGTATATCTCCTAAACCATGCAGGTTTGGGAGCTATGCAAGGCAACTACAGGTAAGCCTTATTATAGGCTTACCTGTAGGTGAAAGTGGTTGTCACGAGTTGACAACCACATTAATAGCCATTCAACCCCCTTTGTGCCAACTTGTGTGCATGTTATCAGGCCAAAATCACCAGGGTATGTATCAGAGTCATTTGGGTAGTTTCTGTCTAAGTAAATACAGTTGATTGATGATACATGTCTTCAGCCAAACACTATCCAGGAGTGAAAGAAATGTTTTTGTGTTATACCCCTGATACCCCTAACTAAAATCTAGTGGAACAAATTGCCTTCAGAAGTCACCTAATTAGTAAATAGAGTCCACCTGTGTGTAATATAACCTCAGTATAATTACAGCTGTTCTGTGAAGCCCTCAGAGGTTCTTAGAGAACCTTAGTGAACAAACAGCATCACAAAGGCCAAGAAACACACCAGGAGACGTTTAAAGCAGGGTTAGGTTATAAAAAAATATCCCAAGCTTTGAGCATCTCATGGAGCACTGTTCAATTTATCATCCGAAAATGGAAAGAGTATGGCACAAGACATGACCATCCACCTAAACTGAGAGGCGCTATGTGTGGCACTGCACATCACCCTGAACACACCACCGCCACCGTGAAACATGGTGGCGGCAGCATCATGTTATGGGGTTGCTTTTCTTCAGCAGGGACAGGGAAGCTGGTCAGAGTTGATGGGAAGATGAATGGAGCCAAATACAGGGCCATCTTAGAAGAAAACCTGTTAGAGTCTGCAAAAGACTTGGGACTGAGGTGGGGGTTCACCTTCCAGCAGGACAACGGCCTTAAACTTACAGGTAGAGCTACAATGGAATCGTTTAGATCAAAGCATATTCATGTATTAGAATGGCCCAGTCAAAGTCCAGACCTAAATCCAATTGAGATATTGTGGAGTGTGGTGCTTTTTCATACAATGAGCGTCATTGTATAATAGTGCTATTTTCTTTATAGTTTAACATGTTCTGTTTTCAAATTTCTTATAGGAATGAGAGGATCTTGGCCTAGCATTGTTGATGTAATCAGGTAACAATGGAGATATCTATGGACAGCTATGAATACCTCAGTAGGCACACCTGATAAACCTAATATTTGTCAGCATTTATTATGTAATGCAATTTTGTAATTTTTTTTAAAAACAAAGGCGTGTGTTGATCACACCCAGACGATACTGGATTTTAACTTGTGAGATGTGAGGGTTAATTCTACACACAACAATTTAAGAGAGCATGCATCCTACCCAGTAGATGCATCCCCTTCTCAGAATACGCACATTTGGCACCTAAAACGGTACTTGGCATGTTTTGGTTTTATGGATTGCTGATCTTTTTATAGACAATCGATGCGGGGCCCTCTCTATTCTTCTGTTGGATTTTGATTCAGCACTGAATCCTATCACTTCCTATGGTTAGTGTAAGGTGCCTTGCTGCTCTGAGCAGATGTTTAACATATTGTGCAGGTATTGTGGCAGAATTACAGTGTAAACACCCTATATGTATGCGCTGTCTTTTTTATTAGGCGTTTTGCATTAAATTAGATTTAATTTAGATTATCCATGAATCTTTGTACAGCTGGGCTTTTTTTTCCATTTCAAAAAAATATCTGTTTCCTTAAAGGGAATGTGTTTTAATTTTTTTCTGGTTAGCTCTACATGTTAAAAGTCAACTTTATGTAAATAATAATATGTTATTGTGTTACAGTTTTAAAAAACTTTATATGTATAATGTGTAATTATATAGATGGGTATATTTACTTTTTACATATGCATAAATTGCTTCTAATTTTGTACAGTGGTTTTGCTCTATTGCTCGTTCCAACAAAGCAAGTCTTTAAAGTATTTGTAAACCCATTCAATTAAAAATAGAAATGAAAGGCAAAACATTTGTGATCATACTCTCTGTGTTCCCTCTGTTCTCAGCTGCATAAGAGCTGGGGGGAGGAGAAACAACAGCACACTGAGCTTCCCAGTGAATAGCTGTGTAGTGTGTGTCAGGACAAGTCTGATAATTGGAGGAGAGCAGGTTGAGTTCCCAACACAGCCAGAGCACTGACCACGGTGTGTTCTCCTGCTCAGTGTGGTCAGTTCTTAATAGGAAAACAGAGGGACTGCCAGGAACACCAGGTATTTTACACAAAGGAAGCTATACAAATAGAGAACAGAATACTTTCTCATACAAGTACACAGTACAGCAGGCACCTATCAGGAATATGAAATGTTGGGGTAATAAACACTTTAAGGTGATCAATCCATTAAAAATAGTATTACCAAACTCATTGGTTGTTAAGCAAGGAGACAGAGTGATTACAATTAAAAGCACAACTTCATCTTGTGGCTAACCTACAAACCTATACAGTAACAATAACAAATGATCAGATTATCAGACGATTTTTCATTTGATTTTCTCATTGCATGTACGAGACATTACTTTGCAGAATATCTTTACACAAATCTTTTTTTTTTTCACTTTAAAGGTGTAGGAAAGGTTTAGACTCTCTCTCAAGTTTTTATTGCTGTCTATGTCCACCTTGGAAAGATTCACCACTCTGTCCTAATAACTGTTCATAGAGCTGCACGATTCTGGATAAAATGAGAATCACAATTTTTTTTCTTAGAATAACGATCATGATTCTCTCACGACGTAACATCATCTTTCACACCAAACAAAAAAATTGGGCGAACTTAACGTTCCTTTTTTTAAAAAATTAATTGAAGTGTATTTTTTCCCAACATATTGCAACAATCTCCATTTTATTCTCTAGGGTCTCTGCTAAATAAAAAAATATATAATGTTTGGGGGTTCTAAGTTATTTTCTAGCAAAAAATACTGATTTTAACTTGTAAGCAACAAGTGTCAGAAAAAGGCTTGGTCTTTAACCACTTCCCGCCCGTAGGAGGTCATATGATATCCTGGACTTTGAGTGGTGATATCTGAATGATGCTGGAAGCTATCATTCAGATATAATTTTTTCGGCCGGCGATTCTGTGCCCCGTAAGAATCATCATAGCGGCAGTTCAGCCGCTTGATCGTGCTTACAGGCAGCGGGAGGGGACATCCCCTCTCCCTGCTGCCGTCTGGTGCTTCTCCAGGCTCGCCTGTACAACTGGCGACCCGAAGAATTAATCCGTCGCCCCTGGAAGTTGATCAGAGAGCTGACTGATGACCATATGGTCACCAGTCATCTCTATGATCCTCTGAGGCCTGGGCGCGCTGTTATGAGGTTACGTCCGGGCTGGCTTTAGTAAACAAAGCCATGGACACGGCTGGAAAGGCAGTGATCATCATTTTTTTTTTCTGACCTCGGTCTTTCCAGCCTGGAGGAGAGATGTGGGGTTTTATTGACCTCCCATCTCTCCATAAAGAGGACCTGTCATTCACCATTGCCATTACAAGGGATGTTTACATTCCTTGTAATAGGAATAAAAGTGATCTTTTTTTTTTTTTTTAAAGAAACAATGTAAAAATAAAAAAAAAGGTAAAATAAACAATAAAAAAATAAAAACTTAAAGTGCCCCCGTCCACGCGTTCTTGCACACAGAAGAAAGCGTATACGTAAGTCGCGCCCACATATGTAAATGGCGTTAAGACCACACATGTGAGGTATTGCATGTGTTAGAGAGAGAGCAACAATTCTAGCACTAGACCTCCTCTATAACTCTAAACAGGTAATCTGTAAAAATGTTTAAAGTGTCGCCTATGGAGATTTTAAGTACCAATCCACGAGTGTGCGCAATTTTAAAGCGTCACATGTTAGGTATCTGTTGACTCGGCGTAACATAATCTTTTATATTATACAAAAAAATTGGGCTAACCTTATTGTTTTGGGGTTTTTTTTAATTCATAAAACAGTTTTTTTTGCCGGATTAAGATCGTGAGGGGGGTTGAACCGAGATTGCAATTTTTTAACGATTAATTGTTAAACTGTTGTCACTGAAACAGAGGGTGGGAAAGGCTTAGACCCCCCTCTCATATTTTTATTGCAGTCTATGTCCCTCTTGGAAAGATTCACCTAATGACATTTGTCACCAAAACAGAAAGGGTGGGGAAATACAAAATTGTAAGAATTGGCCCTCAGGACAATAAGTAAGTGACATTTTTCACTGGGGACACCTGTTCTGGGGACAACTGTCTAAAAGGGGATTCCCCTTACTTTGGGAGATTTCCTATAGCTTCTTATTGTGTCTCTGGGACAAAATCCCAAAATGGTACACAAACAAAGACGTTAAACTGGGAGTGTATTTATTCATTTCAAGCCCTATTCAAAACTAAAAAAAGTAAAAAAAAATAAAAAAAAAGTTGGGGCTGTATATATATTTTAAGGTTGCAATAATACCTAAAATATGTGCTGATTGAAAATACCCATACTTTCCCTTCAAATTGGATTCTAATGTGATTTGAGGGTGCAACACACCAAATCTCTCTCTCTCTCTCTCTCAATTTTCAGAGCCATAATTTTATGTTCTAACCAGTGACAGCCCATCCATACGGGGCGCACGGGCGCCGCCCTCCTTATTTATGCCTCCGGACCCCTAATTTACATGCAGGACGCATGGATTTCAATGGGTTTTTTTTCTTTTTAAGCACATGATTAGAGCATGAGGCTCCAATTGGCTTCAAAAAAGGGTGGGCTCGGGGCGCAGTGCTCTGCGCCCCGAGCCCACTCACTTGTGAGACAATAGTGAATTAATATTCGCCGTTGTCTTCCTGATTCTCCTCCCTGCAAATCAGGAAGCAGTTTACTCTTAGGAGTCCCAGCCAATCGGGTCTCCGACAGGACCCACTTCCTGTTCGGCCTGGAGGAGAAGTGAAGGCCCTGAAGTGAGGATCAGCAGCCCGGATTCATGTCTATTCCCGTCCTCTTCCCGTGCGGGGGGGATTGTCGCATTCCCGTCTGTCTCCTGAGTGTGGGGGGGGGGGGATTGCCGCATTCTCGTCCATCTTCCCTGGGGCGGTTGGCTTTGGTTTGCAGCCCCCCAAATATTGAGCACCAGCCGCCACTGGTTCAAACTTTATGATGCTGCAGTAATGACTCTTGAGTGCTTTTTTTTTTTACTAGACTGAGATTATGATTTTATTAGTGTTAAAAAACATTTCACAATCATAATTTCGTATTAACAGAACAAAATATTTAGTCATTGAAATGTAATCTATTTGTGTTTTTGCATTGTTCCTGCTCCACTGAATGTAAGGGATACGATTTAGAACTATGACCTTGTGTTCTGAGCCTGTATCAATCCACAAACTATCATGATATTTACAGCCTAATAAGAGCTGCATCTGTGTTTTCATACCATTGTAAGTAGTAAATCGTGTTAGTGGTGATGAACAATTTTGGAAGTTAATTATATGACCCAGGGCGGCTTATATAAAAGTTGATTCCAGAAATGAGGTATTGCTGAGTAGCTGGAATGAACCTAATATTTCATTGCTAAGTAGTGTAAACCAAGTATATTACAATTACCAAGGCAAGGGGATGTGCTGCCTTCCAATGTAAAACTTCATCTAAGCAAACTTTTTGAAGTATCTCTAGTTATTATTATGTAGCATATATCACCTTGTTTAAACTTGTTAGGCCCAATGTGAGTTACTCTGCTCTAAGTTACAATTTTAAAAACATCATAAATACAATCCCCGACTCAGCCATTGCTGTTAAGAAATCCATAAATTCCCTGGACTACAGCCATGAAAAAGGATTTGCTGTAAAATCACATTTAATCTTGTGTTAGTGATATAGCGCAAAAGTTCCCGGGCTCATCAAGCATTATTTGCCTTTATGTTTTTGATCACCTGACCGAGTCCCCTATGGTTTCGCAAAAGCAAAGCTTAAAGTGTATTTCCACCTTTGCAGTAAACTTTGAAAACTCCCACTATATGTTTATGCACCTATATTGCTTTTTTTATTGGCTCTTTATCTTCTTGTTTTTTTTTGACAATAAATAAATACATCTTTAAAACTTTATAGATCATAAAACCTCCCCAAACCTTGGTGGCTAAAACATATCCTAATGCATTATTGATACCTAGTCTGTTTAGTAAGTTTTGTGCTAAAATATAGCTTTCTGTTCTTCGATTTTTCTTTTTTTTCACCAATTTTATTATAGTAGATGCTTTTACATTTTTTTCCTCTATGTAGTTATTTAGAGTGTATAACCTGCATGCAATTTTCTCTTCTAGTTCAATTTACCCCCTTCTGCTCTGAATGTGATTTTTCATGAGAATTTTAGATTAGAAATATAGAGGTGATTTGGCAGAGCTTTCTAGCAGACCCTATCCTATATGTGATTTACAGGTAAAACAAGAACATGTAAGTGTGCCTGCATTAAGTACATGGTTTCCCCAGAATTCTGAATTGCTTATTTATTGATCACATACTATAGAAACTACTTTTCATAGTGTTATACTTTTATTTGGTAGATATTGATTGAAATCGTTAAAGGATGCATTAGGTTTTAGAAGAATTAGTTATGATTACAGTTCCAAGCATGAGCATTGTATCACAGGGATGCCTCTTGCCCCTAGTTAGTTGATAGGCCAGTTGGCCAGTCTGGAATCTTATTTTAAAGGTTCTTCTTTGGCTCTTTGCCTGTGAGGGAACTTAAAAAAGTCTGGATCAGGACTTCAATACCACTGGCAAAATGGGGGCATGGACATGAATGTTATGTATCTATTATACTCATCTTTTTCCACTCCACATATCAGTGTCCCTTTTATTATGCATCCTACTAGCTAGATGCCTCTAGTATATATTCAAGTGGTTTTTCAGTATCACGTATCAATACCCATATTGGAGTATACTTAAACAGATCAAATGACCTCTTTCTGTCATCCTGGTCATTTTTTTCTGGAAGAAAGTGATACAAAAATACAATAAACCATTGAAGAATTTCTGGCTTCTGTAAGGGCAAGGAACAGCTGTTTTCCTGTATTCACTTAACAATTGAATGCTGCAAGACATCAATGTGAGGACACAAATCATTAAACTGCTTTTCTTTGATTGCTTTCCCTTTTATATCCTCCAACTATGGAGGATGGGTAGCCATGCGATTGGAAGCTGTCCACATTGTAATGAGAAGCATTGTAAACCAAGAGCCTTCTGTCTGCTTACAGGTTATGGATGCTTGCTGGGCACAACCGTGAAACTGTCCATAGAGAGGACCACTAATGAATATTGCAATACTTTATTAGGAAAGAGGCACTGACTCATTTACCTCCTGCATTGCTACACTGTAATTGAAGAATAATTCAAAAACTGTTTGCCACTACTAAGCCATAGTTACATTAGATATACTGCCCTACTTGTCTTCTAACAGAAAGGTGATTGGAGGGACACGTGAAAATACATGCACAGGCATAAGAACACATGCTCATTCACTCTCATTCACTAATTCTCTAAGATCAGAGACATAGTGGGTACATTGCCTCATTCATTTTTTTGACTCATTCACCAAGTCCACAGACTTACGGACGCTCGCTCACTCATTCACCAAGATCACAGACATATGTACAATCACTCGCCAAGATCAAAGACATATTAACACTCATTCATTCATTCACCAAGTCCACAGACATACGGGCACTCACTCATTCACCAAGATCACAGACAAGTGTACAATCACTCGCCAAGATCAAAGACGTATGAACGCTAATTCATTCATCAAGATCACAGACATATTAATCACTCACCAAGATCAAAGACATATGAACACTCATTCATTCATTCACCAAGATCACAGACATATGTATACTCACTTGCCAAGATCACAAACATATGCACACTTACATATTTACTCATTCATTCACCAAGACCACAGACATATGTATACTCATTCACCAGGATCACAGACATATGTATACTCACATATTCAAGCATTCATTCACCAACATCTCAGACATATATATACTCACTCACCAAGATCACAGACATATTCAGAATATTTTATTGATCCCAAAGGGTTATTATTGATAATTATATATACTCATCTGCCAAGGTCACAATCGTATGTATACTCACTAGCCAAGATCACAGACATATGCAAATTCACCAAGATCACAGACATATTCACATTCACCAAGATCACAGACATATGCAAATTCACCAAGATCACAGACATATTCACATTCACCAAGATCAAAACATATACGTGCAGTTACTCGCCAAGATCATAGACATATGTACATTCACTCATTCTTTCACCAATATCAAAGACATATGCACATTCACCAAGATCACAGACATATGCACATTCACCAAGATCAAAACATATGCGTAGTCACTCACCAAGATCACAGACATATGCACATTCACTCATTCATTCACCAAGATCACAGACATATGTATACTCACTCACCAAGATCACAGACATATGCACATTCACTCATTCATTCAGCAAGATCACAGACATATGCACATTCACTCATTCATTCACCAAGATCACAGAAATATGCACATTCACCAAGATCACAGACATATGCACATTCACCAAGATCAAAATCCACGTGTAGTCACTCACCAAGATCACAGACATATGCACATTCACTCATTCATTCACCCAAGATCACAGACATATGCACACTCACTCATTCATTCACCAAGATCACAGACAGATGCACATTCAGTCATTCATTCACCGATATCACAGACATATGCACATTTTGCAAGATCACAGACATATGCACACTCACTCATTCATTCACCAAGATCAGAGACATATGCAAACTCACTTATTCATTCACCAAGATCACAGAAATATGCACACTCACTCATTCATTCACCAAAATCACAGACGTATGCACATTCACTCATTCATTCACCAAGATCACAGACATATGCACACTCACTCATTCATTCACCAAGATCACAGACATATGCACACTCACTCATTCATTCACCAAGATCACAGACATATGCACACTCACTCATTCATTCACCAAGATCATAGACGTATGCACATTCAGTCATTCATTCACCAAGATCACAGACATATGCACATTCACCAAGATCACAGACATATGCACATTCACCAAGATCACAGACATATGCACACTCACTCATTCATTCACCGAAATCAGACATCTGTGACTGGACAATGAAGAAACAGCAGTACAATTATGAGGTCATCAATTTAGCTCCTTTTGGCAGTCACCTAAATTTAAAATAACACTGAATCAATGTGCGGCTAATGAGGCATTCACCAATAAGCAGCTAGATCAAACAATAGCATACATTTAAATGTAAATATAGTAAATCAGAAATGGTGGCATGCAAAGCATTTCCAGCCAAATTGGCTGAGACATCAGTGAGTGCCATTGGCTCCCACTGCTGTCAATCACAGCCAGTAAGCCAATGAGAAGAGAGCAGGGGGCAAGGCCAAGCCACGGCTCTATATGTCTTATGGATGCATAGTGCAGGACTCGGGAGCAAGCACACACAGTGCCCCATAGCAAGAGACTTGCTATGGGGGGCACTGATCAAGGGGGAGGAGTGGCAGCAGGGGACCAGAGAAGAGGAGGATTGAGGCTGCTCTGTGCAAAACCATTACACAGAGCAGGTAAGTAAAACCTGAAACCTAATACCACTTTAATTTACTTCCTAAGGGCTAACTACCTACTCCTAAAGTGGTAATAAGCACAAACCCAAAAATGTAATATATTGCAGCTTACCAATCGTTAAACGTGATGGCTGCATTTGTTTTCTTTTTTAAGCTTTTTCTTTTCCCTTTGTTCTCACCTGGTGATCTGCCCAATAACACACCTCCTGTATTGGAGTTCCCCACTCTGGATGAAAGAGCACAGGGGGCACAGCAGATAACTGTATTGTTAGTCTGGGGGGAGGAAAGTGTTAGGCCCCTTTCACACATACGGACTGTTTCTCATCCATCCATTGACAGATGAAAAACAGACATCAATGCATCTCTATGGAAAAATGGATGTAAACGGACGATCATCCATTTATATCAGTTTATATCCACTTCTGTCAACATCCATTTTTTGAAACGAATCAAAGCCCTATTTTCTTCCGTTAAAAAAATGAAACAGGAAAAAAACAGATGTCATCCGACAAACAGACAGTTTTTGCATTGGTAGTAACATCTACCACCAATGCAAAAACTGACTATTTGTCGGTTTGATAAAGAAAAAAATGATGTAAAAACTGATGTAAACTTCAAACATTTTTTTCCTTTGAAAAAATGTGACTGAACTGATGAAATGGACAGTCTGCATGTGTGAAAGGGGTACGAGCAGATTTAAATACACTAACCAACTGAAGCCAAACTGCAGATAACATTTTATAAGCAGTTACAGCAAACCGTTTTTTTTCCTTTTGGGAGAAATGTTTTACATAAAAAATAAAACTGACCATTGTAAGTACCCCTGCTGGTGTCTCATCCCCGTAACTGCTACATGTGCAGGCAACTTGTTCTTTTGAAAAACAACAGACTTAATGGGCAGATCACTAGATGAAGATAAAAGAAAGAAAGCCTAAAAACCCCCAAGAAACAAATGCATCCATTATTAGATTGTAAGCTCTTCTGAGCAGGGCCCTCTTAATCCTTTTGTATTCTGTTGTATTGTACCTGTATTGTCCCCCTTTTATATTGTAAAGTGCTGCGTAAACTGTTGGCGCTATATAAATCCTGTATAATAATAATAATAATTATATCTAGGAATTGGCAAGCTTCAATATGATACATTTTGCTTTTGGGTTTAATACTGCTTTAAGTCCTCCTAGGCAGACCAGGCTGAATGAACCATATTTTTGCACTGGTAAATTTGCTCTGTGCAGAATTGTTTTTAGCTCTCTTCACATCTGTATATTTTTTTAACAAGTTGATGTTCTGTGGTCCCAAAATGCAAGAGTAATTTTAAATGTGCCTGAAATATTCATTGCTTGAAGGTTTTATATTTACATCTGAGGCTCAATATAACTGAACCAATATTGAAATGGCTGTAAAAATGATCATCTCTTGAGATAAGTGAGGATTTTTATCTTTAGAAAGACCTTTTATTTTATTACCGCTGTGGGGATTTGCTGTCTGTTTATGAAGCCTCTGAAAGGAAAGGTTTCCTAATTATATTTGTTGCAGGGATTCTAATTAGTGCAGACGTAAAATTACATAAAATTATAAGTGTTTGTATTGTCCTTAAAGGAAATTGGGGGAATTGAAGCTTTAAATTCTACAAGACAGCTTTTTGAAAGACCGTTAAAATGGCTTATCCTTAGGTACTTTGACATTTTAACATAAGTGGCTGAACAAGTAGCACTTTTGAAGCTCTTCAAAACCAATGCTCTTTGCTTGTTGATCGGGGTTGATGAGCTTCGCTAGTCCTTTGGTAGACAGAGCATGCCCTTAGTTGATGGACAGCTGGTTTGGGATGCAAGAGCAGCTATAAGCCTTTCAAGTTCTCTCCCAGGGGCTCTGCTGACACCTCGGCTAAGGGACTTTTAAAGTAATGAATTAGTGCTTGTCAAACCAATGAATAGATAGTGGAGCAGGGTGCAATAAGGACACACTGGTGCTTTGGAAGGGTTAGGTTAATGACAGCATTGAGAGAATACAACATTCTGTATAAAAAAAGATAGTCGTAGAACAGTGTGTGTTTGTTTTTGGGGTTCTTAAAAGGAGATGGCTTTATTACCAATATTTTGTCTTGATGCTATTGTAGCACTTGCCTAAATGGTCATTAGACTGAAAGCTAATGTGATTAGTGAGCAAACATTATAATCCTTTGTGTGCTTAAAGCTGAACTGCAGGCACACAGCTAAATACACAGATATAATGTATTATATAGGAGCTATTTTACCTGCCATAGGATTTGTATTTCAGTCCATCCAGTTCTGAGATGTACAAAGCTCAGCCACCCAGCAGAACCTTGTCTGGCAGGGCAGTATTACTGATTTTTTTTGGCACAGTGGTTAAAAGAGAAGTATGTTTTTTTTTTAAATCATACTTACCTAGGCGGATGCAGCATCGATGTTATGCTGCATCTGTAGCTTGCAGTCATTAAGGGTAAAAACTGAGTGATCAAACACCACTGATCGCTCCATTCTCCCTGCCAATTTGAGCAGAGACCTGTGACTGTCAGTCACTGGCTCTCTGCTCTTCCCCTTATGCTCACTGGAGGGCTGGGCTGTGGAGAGGGCGAGAGCGGTTGGCTTTTGCTCTCAGTGACTCACTGAGAGGCTGAGCCAGGTGCTGGTCCAGGCTCCTGGGTGGATCCCTACCATATGGAGCCCCGCTTTAACATCTTCTTTTACAAGTAGACTTTGCTACCTGTGCTGACAGCATCACTTTTAAGTTCTTTAATTGAACCTGCCCTTTGTCTTTTCTTGGCAGAGTAATAATTACAAGGAGTTGTCATAGAATGTCTGCAGTTACCTTCTCCACACTCCCTACCGGTAACCTTGAGAAATACCCAATATATGTGCCACTCTTTCTCCCCTCCCATAATGCAGTGCAAATCGCTTGATTGTCAATCATCAAGGCCACAAGGGAGTGGGAGAAGCTGCTGACATCAAGTGTAGGCAAAACTTACCCAGGAATTTTGGATGCTGCGGTAGAAGATCATGGCAGTGGGTGAGTAAAGGGAAAGTAAGTGGTGCCTTGCGAAGAGCAAAGCTGTAACTTTGCATTGTAGGTAAAATATTTGGCTAGCAGCACCTCTATGCTTACTGAATCCATTTACTCATGTGTTTTAGGAATGATTGTGCACGTTAGAGTGTGTACAAATCTATGGAATAAGGTCAAAGCAACTCAGAACTTATCAAAGCAAGTCAGAAATCAGAAGCACCAGCAATCATTCTGCATTTACTTAGCTTCTGAGTCTGATGCTCCTGTATATAAGCCCAGATTTCCTGCCTGTGCCTTTGTCGTTCTAGTTATCTGCCTTTCTGGCACAAATTCCCTGTGCTTGCTGTTGCTCAAGAGTGGCATAGGGAAAGAGGAAAAAAAATGAAATATCTGAATCTTATTCACTCTGTGATCAACATACTTCACATGATACATCAAAGCAATCTTAAAGCCCAACTCAAGGCACAATCATTTTGAGAGCCTTAGAGGGCTTAGTCAGGTTATGGGAATGTAAGACCCACTTGGAGCAAACAAAAGCTGGTCAACACCGGTCCTAAATCTTTTAACAGGGACATCTGTTCCTGTGACAACTGTGTAAGAAGTAATTTACCTATTTTCCTCACGTTGTAGAGATTTCCTTTCATTTCCTGTTGTGTCTCCAGGACAGAAATCTCCCCAATTTTCAGCCACACCAGGATATTGGAATAAATGTTTTCAGTGATTGTAAAGATAAAACGTAGGCAGCTGATGTTTGATATTGGCTCCCCAGACTTGTGCTTTCTATACATTCTTTTTTTAGGTTCCTCTGTTACTTCCAACAGACCGAAATACTTTAACTTTTCCACTGACTAATGAACTATGCAAATGTAATGTACAGCACATGAAGCTCTTGTAGAATGATCATGTTAGATAGAGATAACAACCATCATCAAGCTTTTCTGATTCTTGTATCCAGCTGGTATGTACCATCTTCAGTAACAGCCATACATTTCTTATGCGGAGAGAAGCCCAATTAAAACCCAGCAGTAAATACAGGGATCTCTAGGGTACTGTATATCTTGTGTTGTAATGAAAGATCTAGTAAATGAGCTGGAATGCATGTAAAAGAGCCTTAAATGCAACATAAAAAGCAGAGCTGTAGGCCCTGTGATGTTTATCTGCTGACAACATGTACTTTTACCTGGGAGGCATAAGTATGTTTATAAGACAACATGATTAATGCTATGACACCTGCTGTTACATTTCACTGATGAATGGGATACTCTTGATTTTCATTAACTTCACTCAACTCTTTTTGATGATAACAACTGTCAGTTTCAGGAAAATGTAAACTTAAAACACCCCGTAAAAGTGCGTATGGTATTTCTGGAAATACAGAGCTGGTTAGTGTAAGCGGAAGAAATGCAGATTACAAGGCATGCACTGCCAGTATCATTTGAAGTAATTAAACATTTTAAATGTGAAACATAAAGTAAAGCCTATATTATTGTAAGTGTAAACAAGAAAATTGGTGATATTTAGGTCTTCTAGTAAAACTACACTTGGATCTTAAAGTAGAACTACAGGCAAAACGTTTTTTTTTTTTTTTTTTTCATGTTGAATAGAGTAAGACAAGGTCACAACCTCTGCCAGTTTATATATTGCCATCTGTGTCTCATTGGGGAGATTTACCTTCATTCCCTGTCTCATAACCAAAACAGGAAGTGAGAGATAATCCCTGGAAATTTAGGGAATCCCTTCCGAACCCCTAAGTCACCAGAATTATTACTTGTCTGGGGACAACCCAACATTTGGGATTTTCTTTTACTTTCACTTTCAATTAATGGTAAACAGGACAGGGTGAATCTCCAGGGGCATAGACGGCAATAAAAACGGACATGGGTTCTAATCCCTCTCCACTCTATCCTAACCTAAAAAAAAGGTTTTGCCTTTAGTTGTACCTTAAAGTAGAACTATTGGGAAGCTTTTTTTTTCCATTTTGGATAGTGTAAGAGAGGGTTATAACACCTGTCAGATTTTTTTTGCGGCATCTGTGCCCCATTGGGGAGATTTCCATTCACTTCCTTTCCAATAGCCACACAGGAAGTGAGAGGAAATCCCTGCAAATGAAGGGAATTCCTTTGGGACACCCAGGTCATCAGAACTAGTGTCCCCATTGAAAGATTTACCCTCTATTACATTTCAGGGTACAAACCAAAATTTGGGATTTTCTTTTACTTTCACTTTCAATGATAATGTAAACCGGTCAAATAGAGAGGATGAATCTCCTTAACAGGGGCATAGGAAGTGAGAGATAATCCCTGGAAATTTAGGGAATCCCCTGCGAACCCCTAAGTCACCAGAATTATTACTTTTCTGGGGACAACCCAAAATGTGGGATTTTCTTTTACTTTCACTTTCAATTAATGGTAAACAGGACAGGGTGAATCTCCAGGGACATAGACGGCAATAAAAATGGACATGGGTTCTAATCCCTCTCCACTCTATCCAAATCTAAAAAAAAAGTTTGCCTTTAGTTGTACCTTAAAGTAGAACTATTGGAAAAACTTTTTTTTTCATTTTGGATAGAGTAAGAGAGGGTAATAACACCTGTCAGATTTTTTTTCTCACCATCTGTGCCCCATTGGAGAGATTTCCATTCACTTCCTGTCCAATAGCCAAACAGGAAGTGAGAGGAAATCCCTGCAAATGAAGGGAATTCCTTTGGGACACCCAGGTCATCATAACTAGTGTCCACATTGGAAGATTTACCCTCTATTACATTTCAGGGTACAACCAAAAACTTGGGATTTTCTTTTACTTTCACTTTCAATGATAATGTAAACCGGTCAAATAGAGAGGATGAATCTCCTTAACAGGGGCATAGACTGCAGTAAAAACAGACAGGGGTTCTAATCCTCTTCACTCTATCCAAGACTAAAAAAAAGTTTTTTCTTTAGTTATAGTTTAAGTTAAACCTCTGCTTTGCCCTCACATCTTTTCTTTGCTCCCCTGGCTCTCTGTTTGTCTACCAGGAGAAAATAATGATACATATTACTTCTAGATGGGATATGTGATTTCCTCCTGCTTCTCCAATGACTCAGAACCAATGCTTATTGATTGCTGCTCATGAACCCATCATTATTACATTGAATGGAGATCGAATCCTCAGCCCTGTGTTGCAAATTGGAGCTTATCCAAAGATTCCTCTCACTCCTAAATGAGGTGGTGGAGCAGAAAAAAAAATGGGTATGTGTAGCTGGTGCTAAGTAAATCTATGGGCAAAGCATAAATTCACTTAAAGAATTTGTATAGATATCTGGAGCCATGGCCATATTCAGAGCTCTAGGTAAAGCTTGTTTCGGTTCTGGGCAAAGGCTGTCATTGCAGTCTGTTTCTCTGTTGGGGACTGTTGACCTAACTTTTTGCTCTAGCGATGCCTATCTCTGGGACACAAAGTTAGGAGAAATATCCCAATCAGGCACACAGACAGCCCAAAAAAACTGAAATATAGTTGCTTTTAAGGCTTACCAACTATACAAAAACAAATTTGGCTGGAGATCCTTTTATTAAGTGCCAAAGTAATAAGCTGACCAAAAAAAGCTCAGTTCACACGTATGTGGTCATGGGAGCAATATGGTCTAGCACAAGGGTAGGCAACCTTGGCACTCAGCTGTGGTGAACCTACAAATCCCATCATGCCTCTGCCTCTAGGAGTCATGCCTGTGATTGTCAGGGTCTTGCAATGTGTCATGGGACTTGTAGTTTCACCACAGGTGGAGGGCCGAAGTTGCCTACCCCTGGTCTAGCACAAACACCTGAATGTGCTATGCAATGTTGGGGCTGCTGCCCCTTGTGCTAGAGAGCCCCCTCATTTAGCCCCCTCAACAGTAGAATGATGTGAGCCATTGGAATGATGCTCTTCCTGATCATGTTCCAATGTGTATGTCTATGGTATGGAGATCTTTGTGAAGTATTAGAGGTTTTTACAATCTGGGCTATGTTTAGGTTCTTGGGTATAGATTCCATGATTTGGTAGCGTAACATGTTACAAATGACTTTAACAGAGCTAGGCTAGTATGGATTTTTCAGCATCTTTCTCGACTAGATAAAATTTGTCCTCTATTAGTCATGGAAGCACTTCTACATGTGCGTTGTCAGTTTAAAGTAAGCAGCTGGACTCCTTTAATGTGTAAACAGTAAGCAAACTGAGAAATGTTGCCTTGTTAATTAACCCTGTAATCAAACCTTTTAGGCATTTTGGAGTTACAGTACCACCTGGGATATTTAACTGAACTGATGCCTTAAGAGTCACATAAGTGAAGGTAAATTGGAATATATTAAAATGCAAAGTTCCCCTCCCTGGAGATACAGATTAATGAGAGGACCTTCACGTTTGATCTGTTTGGGGACTGGAGATGCTTAGAAGGAATACACATTGGGGATAGTATAAAGAACTTCTTTAGATTGAAAGTAAAAAAAGAAACAGATGGCAATTACTTACACCAATAAAAAGCCATAGATTTGCATTGATGTACATCTTGAAATCAATTTTTAATTTGATGAATATCAGCATATTACACCTACCTCTTCACATGCATATATGAAAGGAATTTGGGATTTATAAAGACTTCAAAGATGAGCCTTTTCCGGTAACTCATTTAATGCGCTCTAATCACTTTGATGAAAAAAAAACCAGGGCATGGGTATAGCAATTTGCAAGTGTTTGAAAATATTATGTATGTTTAATTGCACATATCTATATCAAGTCTTCATAAAATGAAGTATCTGTATATCTATTATGGGAGCCACAGCTTTGTCCTGGGCCCCATAGCAACTATCAGCTGTTTAATTGTGAGAGAAGAATTGAGACACTCTTTTACCTTGCTTGATTTACTAATGGCTACGTGTTTACAACACTGCATTGATGTTGTATGAGCAAGCAGATTATTTTATTGTGGATTTTTTTTTATTCATCAACAATGAACACAGGCTGTATCAAATACTTGCAGAATTTATCAAACAAAGGTGTTTTTTTATGCATGCCAGAGTTTAAACATACACCAGCTAAGTGCTAAGGTTTTACGATCAATAAAAGTGCCGTTAGCATTTTTAGATATTCATACCAATAAGTGTGCATGGCTATCCTTTAAAAACCATTAGAGAACATTGCACAGGTGGGTTTGAACTACACACACACTGATCTTTGTTAGCGTGCTCACAAGGTCAAGATCTAGCCAGTGTATGGGATTCTATACACTAGTGCTTGGAATATTCGTATGTGTGCCGACATTTGCACATGGCTGAATAGCATAAGGGATTTTCTTATATGCATTTTAGCTGGTGCTTGCATGTTTCATTGCTTCTCATAGTATTTTTTAATACAAATCATTTTTTAAAATATTGGTGTGTGCATTCTGTGGTGCCCCCCCCCCATAAGAACAAGATGCAGAAAGTCAACATTGTTTTGATGTTCAATGCACACAGCACACAAATCTTGCATGTATTGAACATCAGTGCATAATGAGTGTGCTGTGTGCATTGAACATCAAAACAATGTTGACTTTCTGCACCCTGTTCTTATGGGGGGCACCACAGAATGCACACGCCAAATATTTAAAAAAATTATGAAAATCAAAAATGTGAAAATCACATGTGGGTTGGTGATCCTACAGTACCCTTGCATATCTCTTCTCATGTTTATGTTGTCTAATTAGCCTCACCAAGTACTAAGGAGAGTTTTTTCATACTGGTTGCTCTTATTGAAGGACTCTACATGGCAACTTCCCACTTCAAGACCGGATATCCCCAGTGATGCTCACTTACCCTCTTAATCTGCTGCTCAGGCCCACATACCCTTCAACTCAGAACTAACTCTCTCTCTTTCAGTCCTATCAGATCACAAGCTTTATGCACAGAGCTTGCTTCCACACAAAGGCAGATTCATTCCATTGCTTCATCTCCAAGTGTTCTTTGCTCTAGCACGAGTTGGCGAATATGTGTATACACAATAATTCAGCATAGAAAATACACTGGTTACATAATGGTTATTGCATTTTTTATTGAACAGTTTGCACCGAACACCAGCCATTACAATGCAGGTGCTGATGTGACTGAGCCCTTATAGAATGTCTCATAAATATTGACCACAACATGTCAGTTTCTTAGAAAGCATGGGGGTCTATATTTATATATGTTTTCACACCAGGTTCACACAGCTTTCACTCAAAATGCATACATTTTTCTAATTGGATTTAATTGGAAATATGTTTGAATCTTGGGTGAAAGTTGTATAAATCTTGTTTGATTTTTTATAACTAGACCCCTGTGTTTTTATCCTACCCATATTTACATTTTATTTTATACATAAAATGAAAATCATTCTTCTTAAACACTACATAGAGTCATTGTTTGATAATCTCATAAGTTGTAAATCAGAATTTCCATAAATATTTGGTTTTAAAATAGGCAGCATTATATGGCTTCCAAGATATGAAAAAGTGCAAACGCTGAATTGATTTGTAACTGTAAAATATAAAATTAATGATACCAGCATCAAAAGGGCAGTATAAGGTACCTGGAATATGGAAATGTGGGATGATCCTAGGATTTTGCTTTTAAGTCCTGATACCTTGACGTCATTCCATAAGTCTTGTGTCCTAAGCATTTATAATCCTGCAAGCAAAGGGCATTTGAAAACCAAGGTAGCTGCAATTTTACCTATGCACACAGAAATAAGTACTGCATGTTATACAGGTTTACTTATAAAGACTGGCCCTACCACTCATCAAAGGAGGAAGGAACTTAGTGTACAGTATGTTTGCTTCTTGATCACCCCTAGGTATGCTTGTGCCTGAGAGCAAATCCTTACCTCCCCATAAGGTAGGAAAATCTTATTTGTTTAAGAAATTCAGTGCACATTTTGATCAAGACATAGCTTTTCCCAGGTAAAAAAAAATGGTGGAACATTTATGTTAAGAGTGCAATACTATTATTAGTCGTATTACATTTTATTAATTATTCTAAATATGGATTTAAATATGAGATTGGAAATATAGTAAAAGTGGTGTTACAGTGTCATTAAACCCAGACCCAGAGTTTGTGTACTCACAAAGCCATTAAAGTTTTGTGTAAAGTGAAATATACCTGGTTGATCCAGATGTTCCCTGTCCCTCCCTTCTTGTCTCTGTCTCCACGGCAGCCTGAGATTGTGTAGACCAGCCATTGCCACGCCTACTGAGCATGCTCCAGTTTCAGTACCCTTCTAAGCTTTTCGCTTCCTCCTTTGTATTATCTGTGTAGCCCACCTGACTATAAAGTCACACATGTGGGCATATACACTGTGGTAAATGACACTCACCTCCCTCCCTCCTCCATGTCCTCCTATTACTAAACACTATGGCGCCAGAAAAATATGCTGATTGAATACATTCCCTAAGAAACTCACAAAAAGGCTTACTTTTAATATAAATCAGTATTAAATATATCAAATGTAATTGCTAATACCTGTAAAGTAAAAAGAAGAGCCTTGGATGCAGATGACATCTAAACAAAGTGAAAGCTAGTGTCAGCCATCTTTGACTCCGTCCATACCATATTAATGCATTAAAAAATACACATTTGAGATGTCCAATAAAGATTTATAGGGAGTTGTAAAACAGTTTTTGATATTTATTATTTATTTGAATTGCTGTTCTGAAACAGTTTTTTTAGTCATGTGAGTGGCACAGCACCAATCAGGGCTGGCCAGACACAGACTCATACTGTAGATAGTATACATCGGCAAAGTAATAGAAGACCTTCCCAAAGATCTTTCCCTGCAGATGCCAAAGAATAGGGAGAGAGATCACGTGACCACACAACAGCGATGCAGGAATAAGGTACTTTTGAGGATTTTTATTTTGTATTCTAAGTGGCAAATGAGGTTTAACGTAGAAAAATGTAAAATAATGCATTTGGGTACCAAGAACATGAACGCAAACTACTCACTAGGGGGAGAGCCTCTGGGGGAATCTAGGATGGAAAAAGACCTAGGGGTCCTAGTAGAGAACAGGCTCAGCAGTGGCATGCAATGCCAAGCTGCTGCAAGCAAAGCTAACAAAATGTTGGCATGCATCAAGAAAGGGATCGACTCCAGGGATAAATCAATAATTCTCCCACTCTACAAGTCTCTGGTGAGGCCGCACCTGGAGTCTGCCATTCAGTTCTGGGCACCAGTCCTCAGGAAGGATGTCCTGGAACTGGACAGGGTTCAGAGAAGGGCAACAAAGCTAATTAAGGGATTGGAGGACCTTAGTTATGAGGAAAGATTACAAGCACTGAACGTATTCTCTCTGGAGAAGAGAAACTTGAGAGGGGATATGATTTCAATATACAAATACTGTACTGGTGACCCCACTATAGGGACAAAACTATTCCACGCAAGGGAGTACACAAAGACACACGGCCATTCACTAAAAATAGAAGAAAGGCGGTTTAACCTTAAACTGCGTAGAGGTTTCTTTACCGTAAGAGCAGTGAGGATGTGGAATTCCACAAGCAGTGGTTTCTGCTGGGAGTATAGATAATTTAAAAAAACTATTAGATGCGCACCTTAGGGACCACAACATTGAGGGATATACAATGTAATACTGACATAGAAAACACACACATAGGTTGGACTTGATGGACTTATGTCTTTTTTCAACCTCGCTGACTATGTAACTATTTAAGAAACAAAATATGGTGGCATGATATGATTTATGTGAATTAATTATGGCAATTACCAGGTCAAAAAAGAAGAACATGAACTATGGGTCATATGATCACCATACACTTCAAAATATAGTCTGTTCTTTATTAAAGTGTGTTTATATAAGTGTCCATATTATTATAATCATATTATCAGAATTATCACAACTGGACAGGGTGAATTCTCTCTTGAGTCGCTGGGTCAGAGTTTAATGTGTTAGCATGTCTTGTGCGTAAATTCCATGATACCCTTGATTGGTATGCCCCGAAAGCAAAACATGGCCTGGATCTGATCTTTGTACATGGACCCAGTGGTTGATATGTGCCGCAGTGCTTTGAAAGAGAATGAAATAGATCACTGAGCCTTTCTAATGCAGAAGCAGACTAGCTGTGGGGGTGGAAAGGTCTGTAGTGTGATACAGCTAATGTCTAATACAGCATAGTGTGGAATACACTTACATCAGCAATGATGTTATCTGTTTTTACAATGATGCAATCGGCTTCTCTAATTCTCACACATTTGCTTCTCCATCGAGAAGCTTAATGAGTTATTGATAGGGTTGTAGTTGAAAATAAGTGTCTGAATCCAGTTATTATAAGAGCTTCTCTTTCTAGAAGTGAAACAGGATCCTAAATGTGATTAGTGCTCAACACATGTTCACGGGCAACCAGTCTTCATGGTCTAGCCATAAAATGACTTCATTTTTTTCATTTATATCCCATAAGATGTATTTAATCAACCCAGTTCTCACCATAAAGCTGTATGGCTGATTACCTAGTTAATCCTATATTAATCTTTGAAGGTTAGATTTTGAATCCTAACAGTTATAGTACAGTGCACAATGTGCTACCAAAGTAGGTGACTAAAGTGCGCATGTGCATGGCTTTTGTGAGGTTCTTAAAGGCTTATTGTTTGTGTTTTAAAATATGAAACTATACTGTATACCTGAAACAGAAGACTAAAGTATATCTAAAGCCAAAAGTTAAAAAAATGTTTTTATAGAGTATGGGAACTACCAGGTCATTAGTGCTAACTTGCCCTGTAGACTCAACAGTCCAATGCAAGAGAATTCTGCTCTTAGCAGTCATGGAAGTGTCCAAGTGTCCCCGCTGGATGATTTCCCATGTATTCCTGTTCTAGTGGCAACTCAACATTTTGGATTCACCCTCAATTTCATTTACAGGGACAGTGGCGATCGGTTAGAGAAAGTGAATCTTCCTAATGGTGAGGCAGGCATTAATAAAAACCTGGCAGTGGTTCTTAAGCCTCACCACACTATCCAAAAAAAAGTTTAGCCTTTAGGTATACTTAAGGTTGTCATAATTAAGCCTGAGGCTGTAATATATGCAGACATACAGTATGTTTGATATGATCTGTTAATATAACCCCCAGCTAAAATATTTAAACATAACAGAATAGCCATTTTTATTTTTTAGTGACTCCAAAGTCGTTGTTAAAGTGGAGTTCCACCCAGAAAATTCTGCCTATATAGACTTAACTGTGAAGAAAAAAATGTCATATTCACCCTAAGTTGCTTGTTGCTAGGTGGTCTCTGTAATCTGCCCCTTATAGGTCCGAGGCTCTTCTCCTCACTTCCTGCTTCGCCTGGCCTCCTGGGAGATGTGACTCATCATTTCCCAGGAGTCAGTGGGCTTCACTATACTGTAAAATCGTGTTATTTCCAGACAGGCGGGCCGAGATCGAGGAGTGCATGATGGTTACCCACCATGCACTTCTTTCAGGAAGAGCTGCCAGGAGACTATGGATGGGCTTCAGATGCCCTCACCTAAAATGGAAAAGTCCAGCAGTGAGAGAAAGGAAATTGTGAGTAAAAAATACATGTAATTACTAGGCGGTTTGAAAGTAAGGAAACAAAAGGTTACATCTATTTAGTATTAAATGAGTGGATGCCAAAAAAAAAACCCTCAGCTTTAAGCCCTTGCTGCTGTCACTAGGCCCTTTAAGAGGTAGAGGTAAGTTTACAATCATGTGACCACTGTAATTGGCTGTCACAGTGCTACAGAAAAATGGTAACCAACTGCACATAGAACGCCGACTCACTTTGACCAAAACTAAACCAGGTAATGTAAGATAGCTTCAGCTCTGCTGTCTACCCACAGAAGAGGTCCCTCAGATGTGTTTTGCCTCCTTCTGGACTTGAGGCCTCAATGATTAATCTCACTAGAGGGTGAAACTTACCAACCTCTCAGTGTTTGCAACTCCTCTCTGCCAATTGCTCCTCAACAATAACATACAAAGCCATTTGCAACTCTGCCCTGAGCTACATTATCAATTTTGTCTCCACATATCACCCAAACTGCTCCTCCCAAGACCTCCTGCTCTCTAGCTACCTTGTCTCCTGCTCCCATGCTCGTCTTCAGGACTTCTCCAGAGCCTCTCCAGAGCCTCTCCCAACCTCTAGAACTCACTACCCCAATATTTCCACCTATCTGTCCACTTTTAGGCAATCCCTGAAAACTCATCTCTTCAGGGAGGCCTATCCTGCCTTCAGCTAACAACTGAATCGTTTACTTCTCCCATCAGTTCATCCCTCACAGTTATTACCTTTTATTTCACCAGCCCCTCCCTGTCAGATTGTAAGCTCCCAGGAGCAGGACATATTGGCAGGTTATTGAATCATGTGTTTGGAAGCTTGTTTTATGCAGATAATAGTTGCTCTTCCAACAGGGCCCTCTTAACCCTCTTGTATTGAATTGTATTGTTGCTGTGTATTGCCTCCCTTTGTATTGTAAAGCCTTGCGCAAACTGTTGGAACTATATAAATCCTATATAATAATAATTGTAAAGCCCTCTTGCTCAATTGCCATGTATACGCCTACAACCAGCAGGAACAGGCTAAAGTAAACTGTAACAATTCTTTCCTCCAACTACCTTCCCAAAATACTTGTCACTTCTCTGATAATTTGGACCATTAATAGTTTACAAAAGAGCGACCTTTCGCTTATATTAGTATGTTCATTGGCAGTTTATGAAAGCTAAATTCTGATTTGTTGAAGGGCTAATACCGCTACTGACTTTTGCACTACAAACTTAAAGTGTATCTATAGCCAAAGTTTTTTTTATATTTTGGATAGAGTTGGAAAGAACTAGATGTCCTGTCAGATGCTCTGTTGGGGAAATTCTTTCATATGTTGTCTGGTAAAAAGGTTTTCCTTAGGACAGGAAGTTAGTGAGAAGTCTCTTTAACCGCAACACAGACCAAAGTAAAAATATTGTTTTCACATTAAAGTAGTTGTGAACGTACAATACTTTTTGTTAATACAGTTATAACTATGCAGGCACCATAACTGCCATTGCATAGTTTCAGACACTTTTTTTCTTATCTTTTTTTACAAGGTTAAAAAGTTCTGGCATGTGAGAATGCACCTTTTCTTTCGTATTGTTGGGGATGGGGCCAAGGCTGCTGTTAGAAATCACGGGGCCCCGTACAGCCTACCTGACAGGGCCCCCATTTGAAAATTTAAAAATATTTTTGTTAAAAATACACAAAAATCATTATTAGCAAACACTGACACAACATGATTTACAGAAATTCCTATTAAATCCAAAATTTAATAGATAAATCTCCATGTGTGCATGGGTGCTGTGGCTTCTACAGTGTGAATCAGTGGTTTATGTGGCTGGAGCTGCCCGTAGCTGTGTGCAGGCAGCCTATGCTATGCTATGGGTTACAGCAGCTTTACAAACACTGCTGCAAGTTCTAATTTGAATGGTGCGTGGGTACAGGCTACTTGTGTGAATGAACCCTTAGGCTGGGTTCACACCTATGCGAATTGGATATGGCTTAAACCGCATCCAATTCGCAGGACACTTGAAAACACATTGTTTTCAATGTGTCCGGTTCACATATGTCCGGTGCATTCGCACTCCGCATTGCACAAAAAACATGTGTGTTTCTTGTGCAATGTAGTGGGAATTCTCAGCCTGTTTTGTTCAATGGGAGCGCATCTAACATGGAGATGCACTCCGCACTGAACGGGGATATTTTTCCCCTGCCCTGATCCCTTACTGGTCAGAGTAAAGTGGGCAGATAGCAGGTCCGTGTTCACAGAGCAGACAAGGATACAGCTCGCTGTGCTCTATGGGTGGCCAAGAGTAAATGGACCGTCTGTTTACACCCGACTGCCCTACGATCTGATCCACCTAGATTGAGTATGGGATCCTCATACCCCATCCCCAAAGTTCTTTTTGATTGAAAGCAGTTGGGTGTAAATGGGCACAAGTCCGTTTACATCCGCTGGTGCATAGGAGAGAATGGACCGTCCATCTGGTCCGCCTAAAAAAACTGACAGGCAGACCTAATTGGATCTCCCATGTGAAAGGGGCCTCATCCTCATGCTGTGTGTAAGAATACATGATGTAGCTTAATGCATTTATACTATAAAAAGTGTTATGTACAGTCCAGACACATCACAAAATACCCATGATACAATCTCAGTCTTACATGTGATCACTGTAGGTGCAGCACTCCATTGCATAGGTATAGTGGCTTAGGGAACTCTCCAATGATATACAGTAGACAGAGCACATAAAGATTACCAGATAAAAAGATTGCTGTTCTTTTCAATTGGTGACTGACAACATGCACAGTTACAAAGTTAAATTGTGTGAGCTTTATAGGTACAACGATCAGTTCCAGAAAAGCCCCTTATTACATCAATTCTCGGCTTTGTAACAGGCATAGATAAAGCGGGACACATGAACCTACCCGGTGGCAGCATGGTGAAATCAAAGTGCAGCTAATAATGAAAAACAGGTAACAGTGGTGGAATATTTAATTGTGCCCGACTGCCCATGTACTGACCTCCTGATCCACCCATGTGTCCCATCAGCAGTTGCAACCGGCAGTAGAGAGAGGGAGAGGATGAGAGTCGGCAGTCCCGTGGAAGGAGGGGGAGGGGTGAACAAGAGGATTGGAGCGGAGCTGCAGGGGGGGTGATCGGTGCAGCAGGGCGAGGTGCAGACACTGGAACTGATCTGCCTGTGGCTCCCTGTGTAATCACAGGAGGATTGGTTTCAGCAAGGAGACAGTACAGCTGGCCCTTCTGCATGTCAGTTGCCCGGGCCCCCCTTTTGAACTGATAGGGCCCGGGCCCGGTACAGGAGGGCTGGCTGTACTGCCTTATCAGCAGCCCTGGATGGGGCTACAGGACACTGTGCAGAGACACACAGTGTGCCTGCATTTCAAAGTCGGTACAGCCTGAGGCAAGATACAGATTGTGCTTGAGCAGGGGATGTGTTCAAGTGTACAGGCTGTGATTGAGTGGTGGTGTGTGCTAGAGGCAGACTGTGGTTGGTCAGGGGTGTAATGGCTGAACAATCTACCCAATAGAGGCATTCTGTGTGTCTACACAGTGTCATGTACCTCTGATTGGCCAGCTAAAGCGAAAAAACTGACCACACAAGCACAGATCACCTTTTGTGCTTTGTGTGATCAGTTTAGAGCAAGGAAGAAAGGTGGATGGCAGGATCAACTAGGTATTTCAGATGGAAGAAGTACATGAAAATAATAGAGACAAAGATTTATAAAATACACCCATATGAAAAATAAAACATTTAGGGTAACATACACATTAAGTAGGGGAAGACTAAAACCTCTGTCAGCTTTGTGTTGCTGTCTGGTTCCCTATTTCAGACTTTCCCTTATTTTACAGTGGTAAAAACATTGTCCATATTACAGAATGTGAAGGAAGACAGAGCTCCGGATAAAACCTGACTGGGGTTCTGAACGTTCCTCTTTCTATCTGAAACTTACAAAAAAGGTTTTGGGCATATTTGCTCTTGTTTTGGTCTGTTCTACTTCCATCTTTTGGTGTCACCCTTCACCATCTTGTCTGTAAGACAAACCTTTCTGATAATAATAATAATAATAATGATTTTTGTTTAACTTATACAAAAATGCCATCAATGTGAAATACCTCTTCAATTTGCTTAGTCTCAAAGTTCCTTGTTGAAAGAATGATAATTGATCAGCTTTGGCCTTATATCATTGTAGTTGAGTGTTCCTCCTCGCGTGTTTTTGGCAATGTGCCCAGTGTTGTGCCCACTGTCCCTCCTGGCATGTTTCTGGCTACTTTCCCAGCATAATATAACAAAATTATGTTTCCGCTGGTAATACCGCCTTTGTATTCATTCTTTGGTCACAATGGCTCCCGACTGTTGCTCAGTCTAAAAGCTAGAACAGAATCATTCACCAACGAACTTGGATTACGTCCTAAACAGAATGCAGACATGAATAAAAGACTGGTGAGATACCGCAGATGATGTGGTCATTTAATCCTCATATGAATATTATTATTTTAATTATTGCTGCTTGCAATAGAGTAAGATAACTTGCTTAGGTAAGCTCTTTAGGCAATAGGAACCTGCCCATGCAAACTTACAGAGTGGATTTACCGTAATTGTTTGTGTACTTGACATCAAACAGTTCACTGAATAGCTTTCCCGTGCAATGATTTGTCAAAGATTATACTGAAGTATTTAGGAATATTAAAGCACACCGTGACTCCTCTATAAAAACTAGTGCAAAAAAAACTGAAGGTGATCAACCAATGAGATTTCACTTGTTAGAGAACTCTAGGTAAAGCGCACATTGGCATTTTGCTGATTTTCAATGCATTGTTTCGTAGAAAGAATTATGCAGCATATCGATTTTGGCCTGTAGCAGGAAATGACTCAAGCGATGCACTGCTTCTGTAAGTTCCAGACAGCATGGTAATCAGTAGTCACAATGCACTTTGACTCAAAGTGAACCTGTGAGATTAAAAATATTGGTTCTGTATGTTCTAACTTTTTTTTAAATTGCAATTCTGTCTTTACTGGCTATCAACACACAAACCTGAGACAAGAAAGCAGGACAGAAGATCAAACCCTGCATGCTTATTCCAGGTCATTGACTCACTAGGTAGTAAAGCTCAAAACATTTTTACAACCCTGAAGCCTGCAACGAAGCATTGGCTGCTTCCCCATTATGGGCAATATCCATTGTACCAGCACTGCTCCAACTAACATTAAATATGTCTTCACCTTCCCACCCCATTTCCAGCATATGCAGAATCCAGTGCTTGTTTTGTTGAGAGAATGGAATAACACAGAGTAATGCTTACCTTTTTGCAGGCCACTGATTTTCTCTTACTGTGCTGTGCCTCCCAATAGTAATGGTTGCTATCTCTGCTCACCATGTGTGTCCAGCAATGCTGTGTTGCTGGGATGGGCACTGCTCCCCTTATTTTTCTGTGTTGTGCCTCTTCTAGTAATGGTTACTAACTCTGCCCACCAAGTGGTCCCTGTGTCAAGAGAAGTTGTATTGTTGGAGTGTGTACTGCTACCCTTCTTTTTCTGTGTTGTGCCTCCACTAGTAATGGTTACTGTCTCTGCTCACCGTGTGGTCCCTGTGTCCATCAATGCTGTGTTGTTGGGGTGGACACTGTTCCCCACAGCTTATAGAGCCATGCCTTCCCTAGTAATGGTTTCTCTCTCTGCTTGGCATGTGGTCCTTGTGTCCAGTGATGCTGTGTTGTTGGGTTGGGCCAAGCTCTCCTTCTCTTACTGTGCTATGCCTTCCCTAATAATGGTTACTATCACTGCTCACTATGTGGTCCCTATGTCTGGCAATACTATGTGGCTGGGGTGGACACTGCTATCTTTCTCTTGCTGTGCTGTTCCTTACATTGTAATGGTTACTATCTCTGCTCACAATGTGATCCCTGTGTCCAGCAACGCTGTGTGGTTGGGGTGGGCACAGCCCTTTCTATGCTGTGTTAAATTAAATAGTAATAGTTTCTCTCTATCTGCTCACCATGTGGTTCCTGTGTGTAGTAATTCTGTGTTGTTGGGTTGGGTAAAGCTCCTCCTATCTTGTTATGCTGTGCCTTCCATAGAAATGTTTTCTCTCTCTGCTTACCATGTGGTTCCTGTGTCCACTGATGCTGTGTTGTTTGGTTGGGCACAGCTCCCCTATTCTTGTTATGCTGTCCCTTCCATAGTAATGGTTTATCTCTATATGCTCACCATGTGGTTCCTGTGTCCAGTGATTATGTGTTGTTTGGTTGGGTACAGCTCTCCTACTCTTGCTATGCTGTCCCTTCCATAGTAATGGTTACTGTCTCTACTTACCCTGTGGTTTCTGTGTCCAGTGAGGCTGTGCTGTTGGGTTGGTCATGGATTCCCTTCTCTTGCTATGCTGAGCCTACCCTAGTAATGGTTATTATCTTTGCTCGCCATGTGGTCCATGAATCCAGTGATGTTGTGTTGTTGGGTTAGGCGCAGCTCCCCTACTCTTGCTATGCTGAGCCCACACTAGTAATGGTTACAATCTCTGCTCACCATGTGGTCCATGAAACCAGTGATTCTGTGTTGTTGGGTACAGCTTCCCTTCTCTTGCTATGCTGAGCCTACCCTAGTATCCCTACTCACCATGTAGTCCAGGAATCTAGTTATGCTGTGTTGTTGGGTTTGGATCAGCTTCCTTTCTCTTGCTATGCTGAGCCTACCCTAGTAATGGTTACTATCTATGCTCACCATGTACTCCAGGAATCTAGTGATGCCATGTTGTTGAGTTGGGCACAGCTTCCCTTCTCTTGCTATGCTGAGCCTACCCTAGTAATGGTAACTATCTCTGCTCACCATGTAGTCAAGGAATTCAGTGATGCTGAGTTGTTGGGTTGGGCACAGCTTCCCTTCTCTTGCTATTCTGAGCCCACACTAGTAATGGTTACAATCTCTGCTCACCATGTAGTCCAGGAATCTAGTGATGCTGTGTTGTTGAGTTGGGCACAGCTTCCCTTCTCTTGCTATGCTGAGCCTACCCTAGTAATGGTTACTATCTCTGCTCATCATGTAGTCCAGGAATGCAGTAATGCTGTGTTGTTAGGTTGGGCACAGTTTCCATTCTCTTGCTCTGCTGAGCCTACTCTAGTAATGTTTACTATCTCTACTCACCATGTAGTCCAGGAATGCAGTAATGCTGTGTTGTTGGGTCTGGTACAGCTTCCCTTCTCTTTCTATGCTGTGCCTTCCCTAGTAATGTTTACTATCTCTACTCACCATGTGGTCCAGGAATCCAGTAATGCTGCGTTGTTGGGTCTGGTACAGCTTCCCTTCTCTTTCTATGCTGTGCCTACCCTAGTAATGTTTACTATCTCTACTCAACATGTAGTCCACAAATCCAGTGATGCTGTGTTTTTGGGTCTGGCACAGCTTCCCTTCTCTTGCTATGCTGTGCCTACCCTAGTAATGGTTACTACCTTTGCTCACAATGTAGTCCAGGAATTCAGTGATGCTGAGTTGTTGGGTTGGGCACAGCTTCCCTTCTTTTGCTATGCTGAGCCTACCCTAGTAATGGTTACTAGCTCTGCTCATCATGTAGTCCAGGAATGCAGTAATGCTGTGTTGTTAGGTTGGGCACAGTTTCCATTCTCTTGCTCTGCTGAGCCTACCCTAGTAATGTTTACTATCTCTACTCACCATGTAGTCCAGGAATCCAGTAATGCTGTGTTGTTGGGTCTGACACAGCTTCCCTTCTCTTGCTATGCTGTGCCTAACCTAGTAATGGTTACTATCTCTGCTCACCACGTGGCAGATGCATCCAGTGAGGCTGTGTGGTAGGGATGGGTACTGCTGCCCCTTTTTTGCTGTGCTTTGCATCCCCTGGTAATGGTTACTATCTCAGCTAATAATGACAGAATTATGCAAATTGGGGCTCAGCCTTTAACGTGCAATATTTGTACAGATTTATCACATGCTCTAATTACCTGCCCACTCTCCATGAGACTAACAGCAGGACTTTAAACACCTTAATTAGCTACTTTATGCTATGTAGATGTTGGGCTGTTTTCTGATGAATAATAATGCTAATGGATTTAAAGACAAACGGGTTCAAGACAAATGCCAACAATTGCTCTGTCCCATACTGTGATAAAGATTTTACTATTCTTGCTTGCCCTACATAATCCCAAACTTACAAAGACTACGGGGATGTCAAGTCAATAAGCCATGAAAATGACTTCATCATGCAGTTGAAAACTTTAGCTGATTTAAATGTGTTCCTTTTTTACTTTAAGTCATTAACCTCCTTTTTACAAGGAACATACATTAAAGCTGACTAGAGCTTTATTTTAGTGATGCCCTGTGTTAAGGACAGAAGAGGTTCAACGCACGAACACTTCAGTTTTCCTTAATTAGACTTATCAGTTTCTAGGGTTTTTTCACAGTTATATTTAATTGAAATTACATCTGCTATTTTAAATAATTAGTTACATAGAATAAATGAATACAGGCAACCACCAATGGGATTTGAAAGCACTAACTTAAAGGGGAAAAAATGTTTTCATGCCATTAAAATGGCCACTAAATGCTTATAGCATTTTTTTTCTAGATTTCACTAAAGAGCTTTGATTTATCAGTGTACCCTTTGCAATATAGCTGTGAATATTAAAATCCCAAAACAAGAATTTAATATATTTCAGCTTACAGGTTCATAGATAAGGTGGCTGAATAATTTTTCTTTTTCTGCAGTACATTTTGTGAAAGCACAAACAAATGATTATCTTGTCAAATTTCCAGTTCTTGTAACTTCCTGTGCACTAAGCCCTCTATTCAAAGATTGGACAAGATGAGAGAAGAGGTGGGTAAATCAAGGGATCTCACCTAATCCATCCACGGAATGCCTAGTATTCTGTGAAAAGAATACAATGCATTTTTTATGCATTCTTTATAGGAATAGAAGACATTTTGTAAATGGATGAGGGGAGAGCAAGGGGGAGAGTGGGTGTGTCAATCCTTCACTGTACACTTGCCAGAATTGATTTTAGATGCCCCATTCACATCACAATGCTGGTGTTTTGAATTATTTTCTGCACAGAAATATGCAACACAACAATTGTTTATTATGTGCCCTGTTCAAACCACAATGTTAGTGTCATGTGCATTTTTTTCTGCACAGAAAACTGCATACACGTTGCATATTTCTGCACAGATGTGAACAGGGCATATACAGAACAAATCTTTTGTTTGAGCCCTTGCAGAGACAGGTGCAAAAACATGCTATTCTCTGAACATGGTGTGAATGAGGCCTAAAAAAGTAATTTTTTGCTGGAATTCCACTTTATTTCTTTGTTCTTGAGTTTAGATATGGTTTAATTCTGAAGACCAAGGACTTCAGTTTTCTGAGACAAGAATTGCTATTCCAGAACCCTTTTGACATGTCTGAACTCTGAATCACCTTTGTCTAAATACCTGCGACATATAACATCCCTGTGTATAATATGATACCATCAAAGTTGCATAGTTGCATAATAGAAACTTGCACATATGATATGCGTCAAACTCCACTGCTGTGTTTATTATGTGTAAATCGTTTAGAGCAGACTTAAACTGAAGCCTTGAAATCTAATTTAAGCTTTAACTTTTTCAGACACTTTCTGTTATAGGGTGACCAGAAACTTAAGATTACCGTATTTTTCGCTCCATAAGAGTCCTTTTCAATGCTGTTATATCGACGCTCCAAAAATGCTGCTTGCAGGACTTCACACTGGGGTGGATTGGGGGCGGTTTTCAGGCTCTTTACAGGCGCTATTTTTAGAGCTAAAGCGCCTGAAAACAGCCCCAGTGTGAAAGGGGTCTAAGACACACCTGATCATAAGGGCTCTTTCACACTTACAGGTCCATTTTGACTGATCAATCCCTTGATCCCCGCTGAGCCGACGGATGACAGGTCCATCTCTGCTCACTGTGCAGAGACCTGTCAGAGCCCCCACTCTCCTCTATGGGGATTGGATGAAAACGGATCTGCCTGTCTGTTTTCAACCGATCCACCAGACGGATGGAAAATAGGGTTTCCATCCATCTGGATTTAGCGGATCGGATGTCAGAGGACATGTCACCGTTGAAATCAATTGCTCCATAGAGATACATGGAGCGTCTGTTCAGGTCTGCCTGAAAAACTGATCAGCAAGTGTGAAAGAGCCCTAAGACGCGCCTAGGTTTTAGAGAAGGAAAACAAGAAAAAAAATATTCTGAACCAAATGGTGTAGTAAAATATTTAATAAAATATAACAGAATAATATTTCTACACTGACAACCAATGTAAGGGGTCACCCTGCGCTGATGTAACTGGGACATTTACACTGACCTCAACACAACAGGAGTATTTACATCAACCACCAATGTAATTGAGAAATTTATACTGACCAGCGATGTAACAGGTGTATTTACAGTAAACTCCCTCATCTCTTGGCTAATCTCTGCATTCTTATCTCCCTCTCAGTACCCCTCTAACTCATCATCTGCTAACCTCTGTTCCCCAAACCCCTACTCTGCTAACCTCTGCACTCCAACCCCTCCTTCCCATTCAGCTCTGCACCTCAAGCACCTCCTCTGCTCACCTCTGCACCTCAAACACCTCCTCTGCTCACCTCTGCACCTCAAACACCTCCTCTGCTCACCTCCACACCTCAAACACTTCCTCTGCTCACCTCTGCACCTCAAACACCTCCTCTGCTCACCTCTGCACCTCAAACACCTCCTCTGCTTACCTCTGCACCTCAAACACCTCCTCTGCTCACCTCTGCACCTCAGACAACTCCTCTGCTCACCTCTGCACCTCAGACACCTCCTCTGCTCACCTCTGCACCTCAAACACCTCCTCTGCTCACCTCTGCACCTCAAACACCTCCTCTGCTCACCTCTGCACCTCAAACACCTCTTCTGCTCACCTCCGCACCTCAAACACCTCTACACCTCAAACACCTCCTCTGCTTACATCTGCACCTCAAACACCTCTGCACCTCACCCCCCCCCCCCCTTTGATTACCTCTACATGCCCCCTATGCTCACCTTTGATCACAAACCCCTCCCTTTGCTTATCTTTGTATCCATGGTGATCCCTTCACTGTGTACCTCTTCACCCTACCTGTTCTTCTCTGTTTCCCAAGTAATAACCCCTTCACTCTACTCACCTCTGCTGCAGGGCTGAACCACTCTGCAAGTGCAGTATATGGTGGGAGGCTCAATGGGAGTAGAAGTGGCTGTTTACATTGTTTAAGAGGGGGTATTTACATATAAATAGCAGGCAATTTTCATGTGAATGCCGAACCTGTGGGGGTTAATTAAAGAACAATACCTTGTGTTTTTCTCCCTCTAGCAGCTGAAGGCGGGGGAGAAACAGGCTTTCAGCTGGTGCAGAGAGCTGCACAGGGCATCGTTCTGCCACCGCATGATCCCCCTATCAGCGGCCCCGCTGGTCAATATTCGCTCCATAAGACTCACAGACATTTCCCCCTATTTTTTGTCTTATGGAGCTAAAAATACAGTACTTATCATGTAGCTTGAATCGTGTAATAAAAATAAAAATAATAATAGAAATTGATAATTTTGTCAAAAAGGTGTGCTAGCAATCTTTAAGGAAAGCAGAGGGCTGAGAAACAAAGGGTGTTGGATATAATATAACTAGGTATAGTAAACATGCAGATATAAATTTTGAAGTGTAGTGTCACTGAGAGCAGGTGCCTAGTTTTGACAAGTACCCACTCCCACTTCTGAGCAGACGTTCTCCTCTGCCCCTCCCTCCCTGCAATCTTCTGGGACACATCACAGGTCCCAGAAGATTGCCAGACCAGTGAGGAGGCACAGCGGACTTGCGCATGTGCAGTGCCCATCCGGCTGTGAAGCCACTAGCTGGCGAGAGAAGAGGGAGAGAAACAAAGGTTCAGGTGACCACATCACTGGATCCTGGGACAGGTGTGTGTGTTTAATAAAAGTTAAAACTTAAAGTTACAAGTTTAGTTAAAAGCTACAAAAAGTGGAGCTGGTGACTTTTAATAAACATATAAACGACAGGAGCTCTGCTTTAAACTCAATAATCACTATTAAGTAACTGATGCACACACAAAACATTTTCAGAGTTACCAATAAAATGTGCTGAACAGTATACTAGGCTTCAGACCTCAGGTAATCCCCAATTCCTGCACCTTCATACCTCCGATTAGCCCCAATCCCTTCTCCTTCACACCTCAGTTGTGCCCCAATCCTTGCACCTTCACACTTCAGTGCAGCTCAAATCCCTGCACCTTCAGAATTCAGATCTGCCTTTATTAATGTACCTTCAGACCTCAGATCTGCACCAGTTTATGCATTTTCATTCCTCATATTAGACCCAATTCCAGCACCTTCACACCTCAGACTAGCCCCAATTTACACACAGTCACACCTCAGATCAGCCCTAATTCTTGCACCTTTACAATTCTTATCAGTCCCAATAGATGTACCTCAAGAAATAAGTTCCAATTGATGCACCTCCAAACCTCAGATCAGCCCAAAAGGATACACCTCCAGACCACAGATCAGCCTCAGTGTATGCACATTCATCTCAGTTGAGCCCCAATTCCTGTAGCTTCACAGCTCAGATCAGCCACAGTTCCTGCAACTTTACACCTTAGAGCAGCCCCAATTCCTGCACATTCAAACCTTAGATCAGCCCCACTTCCTGCACCTTCACACTTTAGATCAGCCCTAATTCCTGCACCTTCTCACCTCAGATGAGACCCAATTATTGCACCTTCACACATCTGATCAGCGTCAGTTTATGAAATTTTAGACCTTCGATCAACCCAAGTTCCTGCATCTCCAGACCTTAGAACAGCCACAGTTCCTGCACATTCTTACCTCAGATTAACCCTAGTTCCTGCACATTTTCACCTCTGATCAGCTCCAATTCATGCACCTTCAGTCCTCAGAACAGCCCCAAATTGTGCACTTTGAGAAAAATAGTGGATTTATATGCATACTGGCTGCAGCTGGCAGTTTGACTAAGAGGAGGAAGAGGGTAGTTCTGCAGGCTTCTTCAAGTGCACTGACATCTGCAGCCCAAACAGGTCTGCCCTGGTACTGGGAGTAGCGATGACACCCAATTGTTGATGACATCAGGGAGGAGGTTGGCTGCTACCCATGAGGCCAGGCCAGGCTTTGTAATTGACAGCCACTGAAAAAGACTGTAATATGTTGCCAATCCCCGTTCTATCCACAAATCATTCTCATTTCAGTCAGATGCTGATTTATGACAAACAGTTGACTAATCCCCATTAATGCACAATAGAGGGCAAAACATTGTTTTTAGTCTCTGTGTCATTGAGACTACTGTGATATATTTCCCTTTTCATATAGGTACAGGTAAGATGCCCAGCCGTCACTTAATGGTTAGCTACCTTGGAACTATAAAGCAGATGAAGTTTAAAATGGATGAATGTATAGTCATGCATTTAAAACCAACTGTATCCATGCAGTCTACATCCCAGAAGGCATGTTCAGGAAATCCTCAAAGGAAAAAAACATCTAGGTGAAGTAACTTATGGTAAACTAATAGCCAATTACATGTAGTGTCATTCTGTCGCTTCTAGCATTAGCAAGATGTTATCTTCTATCAAAAGGACATAGGCTAATGGCAAAGAAGTATAATTTAGCCTCCGGAGTACCGATAAGGCCTCCATGTGAATATGCAGTACAGTTTAGGATGCTAGCTCAGAAAATAAATGATGACCTCTAGCTGGACTGTGTATAGAGGTTAGGTGATAAGAAAAAAAAAAATAAACTGAACCAACAGTACAGAGAAATTACATTGAGGCTATTACAGAGCATGGCTATACTTATCCCTGTAGTTATCTTTTGTAAAGAAATCAATTGTTACTATATTCTCAGTATTTCAGACCAAAAGCCATATTATACCCATATACACGGTAATCTGATCAGCTATATGATACTATTAGAACCATTTTTAGCTGAAATGCCCATCAGCAGTCCAATACTTTGAATTTTCTTCATGTGTAGGTGCTTATCATGAATACTGCACCTTACCCTGGCCAGGCCATAGCTTAGCTTTGACAAGGTACATTAAGCTATTGGGCCATATTTTAAGCTCATTGGCCTTGGTGTTGAAAAGCGAACTTGATCTCTTTTCTGCAGTTTTGTCCTCACATTTCTCTCCATTCATTACCGTAGAAAGAATGGGTCTATATTTCTAACTGTAGATCCATGAATCATCAGATTCATGCACTTGACTATGAAATAAGATCTATTGTGTTACCTCATCAGTTATAATATCATATACAAGACAGTGTTGTTGTGCCAAGACAGCTTTAGGTGATCAGGGAAAATAAGGACTGTTAATTGCATTATGTATAGCATCTAGGAGGCCCTATGAGCCTCCAGGAGCAGCTGTTGCCTCTGTGACCCCAGTTCATACAGCATTTTGTTGCAGGGAGTGTCTCAGGTCTCATCCCATTCAGTCTCTGGGGCCAAAGATATCATGAAAGCTTCAGCACTGGCTCTTGTGTTGGATCTTGGTGACAGCTTTAGTCTAACATTTGTTTACTTTCTAAATTTCTTTGTATTGTCAGCATTTTGCAGGCTCATGTTTCTATTACAATGTAAATGACTTTAGTGTAAAGCTTTTATTCTTGCTAATTGAATTGCACGTTCGCCCTAAGAGCATTAATTTGCTTGTTTTGGAAATGGTGGAATAAAGCGTAGTATAGCTGCAACAATAACAATCACCATCAAGACTGTAAACAGAGTGGAACGCTGGAGTGCATGAACCTACTTCAAGATGTGGGCTCTGTGTACATTTAAAACACAGTGTTAATGAACAATTCAATGCTACTGTCCTGTAATGGAAATGAAAGTAGTGCTTAAAGCCTACTTGCACAGGACTACGAATTATTACATGGATGCATGCAATCTATATGCAGACTGACCTGCCATTTAAGTGATGTATTTAATCATTCATTAAGGAACACAGGATTAGAAGTATTTTAAAGCTGGCCATAAATGGTACAATTTTCTTTCTTGCAACCATGGGAAAATTTTGTTGATGGGGGAATCCCTTCCGCGAAGCTATTGTGTTGGCCGGGAGAACTCACAGTGATTATTACCTGTGGGTATAGCTGCTGGCAATAATTGCATGAACATTTCCGACAGGCTGGTTGTACCCAAGTTGATTGATCAATCAACTTGGGTGTAATCAGCCTGCCCATCCATGGTCGGCCCCTGCTGAACCTATGGTCAGCTTAAAATGTCTTCCTGCAGCTGCCTACAAGAGATTCGGACACTTGCAAACTAAAAGATAAGCTGTCAGTCAGCCAGTGTAACCTTGACCACTTCCATCATGCTTTAGTTTCTTGCTAGTGTCTTAATAGAATGGATGTCTTCTATTTTCAGAGAGAAGCAAACCCATTTCTTTTCATTTTTCTACACTGTGAAGGGCTGTGGGGACTGGCCTGTAATGTAACTTTTGGGCTCTGGGATCTGCTAGTGGCAGTCTTCAGATACTGTACAAAATTAGCTGCAGAGTGCTTTACAGGTTCAAGGCTGTAATACACTCATCTGAATCCTGTCCCTAAAGACTCCACTCGCAGTGTGCCTGCAGGAGGGGAAAAGTCATAAACCACTTGGTGAGTATAGGGCTTGCCTCTGCTCATGAAGCCTGGCTTGTGTTTTGGGTGACCCTGGTATTCCCTTTAGGGTTACTGTCATGAGTTGTTTGTCCACTGTGCTTGCTGTACTGCCCTAACTAGCTATTCCCATTGTGGGATACCTGGGCAACCTCTTGTTGAGAAAATATTTGGCTCAGGCCTTGATGATCAATATCCAAAAGACTTTTCAGACCCTTCAGAGGTTAAATTGAATCCCAGACCTTTGGAAGTCTGTGCTGGAACCAATTCATTGCCTGGAGTATCTACAATAAGGCCTTCTCTTAAATACTGCTCAGTCCAGTTTAGACTCTACAGTTTAGGAACCATCTCACTCTCTGCTTTTGTACAAGAGTTCTGGGCTTTATGGTGGTTTCCTTCAATGCAGTTCATTTCTCAATGCCCAGTTATGTTTCATATTGGTGCAACTCTACATTCTGGCTTTAAATTCAATGATTCAGCTGTCACTCAGGCTGTCTCTAGCTTGGTGGCTCATGTATCCAGCCCTTTCAGGGAAAGTTTTCCTACCCTGGTCTGGAAAATTCTCATGAAAGATGCCAGCCTGCTGGGATGGGGTCCTGGACACCCTTGATGCTGCAAGACACCAAGCTTGCCTCTCCATCAACATTCTACAAATACCAGCTATTCAGTTGTCCCTTCAACACTGGGCCTCTTGGTTACGGGTTGTGCAATCCAGATTTAGTAAAACAATACCAGGGCAGTGATGTATGTCAGTCATCAAGTGAGAACCAGGAGCCTTGCAACTAAGAGAGGCCAATCAAAGTTTGATTTGGGGATAACTTTATATTCTATTCGAAATGCGCATCACAGGCATGGAAACTTGGCAGGCAGAAATTTTAATTTGACAACCAAGTCCAGGTACTGAGATAGATGACTATCCGATTCCCTATGCTCCTGAATGCTAAGAATTTCATCTTTTCGGAAGCTCTACTATTGCACCTGAAATGCATATTTTGATTGGTGTGAAGCTGGGAAGTTTCATCCCAGAAACTACTCCATTGTATTTGGGAGAATTTACATTTCCCCACTCTGGTCTGGATCAACATCTGGCCTCGAGTACTACCAAAAGACAGATTTTGGCTTTAGCAAATCTTTTTGAAGATTGTTTGCCTCTCAATCATTCATTGATATTGCCAATCAATCATTCATTGGTATAAGCATTTGCACAGGGTGTTGCTCTCACCGTTCCACCTGTGTCTCCTAGGGATCCCAACCTAGTTCTGTTGGCTCTTGAAAAAACTGCTGTTTGAACTTATTCAAGATCATCCGCTACCTTCTCTAGCTCTCACTATTTCTTGCATCTTAAGAAGGAAGTGGCAAATAGAATAAAGCAAATATTATACGACAAGTTAAATAATCTTTGTAATACCAGATTTACGGTCATATAAATACCTTGGGGCATCCAGCGCATTCCCTTTTAATGTTTAAAATGCAGAAAAGTAAGATTAATTATTCATATTTCAGTTTTAATATTTGGAAAGTGGGTAGTAAGGAACAAGCAAGATCGAAAGCTCTTATCATCAAAATTTGAAAGCGGTTGTGGTCTCTACAGCTTCACAGCTGTCACCTCTAGTAGTTTTTGTTCCCAACAGCGGTAGGCTTGTCACATGTGACCATGGTCTGCCCAAATATGATAACATTTTGTGCATACACTGCTTGTGCCTAGCCAGCATTTCAAACCCTATTTACAAACAGACAGTGGGGTTTATTTGCTAAAGTCAAATCCACTGAGCACTGCAAGTGCACTGCAATTGCACTTGGAAGTGCAGTCGCTGTAGACCTGAGGAGGACATGCAAGGAAAATAAAAAACTGCATTTTTGATTGCACATGATTAGATGATAGAAATCAGCAGAGCTTCCCCTCATTTCATATCTTCCCCTCAGATCTACATGACTGCACTTCCAAGTGCACTTGCTGTGCATTTGTAGTGCAAAGTAGATTTGCCTTTAGTAAATAAACCCCAATGTTTCAATAAACCGTATGTAAAAACAAGCCAAAGCTAAAATATTTTTACAGCATGGTTTCTTTAAGACTTGGAGCGGAAAATATGGTGGAATATGATTTTGCCTTCATCTAACTAATAATATAACATCTTCCTGTAAACCTTTTTCAATGAATCCTATTTGCCAACTGCATCGTCAATAAGATTTTCTTTTGTTTCTTTAGAATATGTGAATATGAATTTGTGATTTTCTGTTTATTTTTATCTTGTTTTCATGCCTGCAAGCCAAATACGTTGTTGCCTTATAAATAAAAGATCAAGATAATAACAATATAGGTCTCTGTGCTGCCAGCGGATATACACATTGCACCACTGACTGTCTCATAAATAGCTTCTGCAGATCGTCGCAGTACACAGCACAGCTCGCATGTTCTCAGTATCTATTGCTCGCTGGCTGATACATGAGTGTGTAGGCTTTGTAATAAGCAAGCCCTCTGAGACTCTTAACATTACTGCGACACTGAAACACACAAACACAGCACATTCACACTTTCAAGCTGCAAGATGTAAGCAGCTCAATGCAGCTGGCTTACCCAGACTGCCCGCGGCTGTCTAATATTCTAACATGTATGAAACTGATCATATGTACATGTTAAAACAAAATAGATTCTCTCCTATGTAGAAGGTGCCATGGTTAGAAACATACAGACTGCATGGATGCTATGCAGAATATGAAATGGACTGAAAAGGAGCATTTCCATTTCATCTTTAATAAGCTTTATGCTCATTTCACATCAAAGGTTATGGAATGGCACATGGGATTATAGCTGAGTATGCATAATGTTCCTGTCACTGGAGAACAAACAGCACAATTGATGAATTAAACAAAATTGCAACGGTACTCATGATGACCAAAGGAGTGCTTTTCATTTCCTGAACTGTACACTTATATGGCTTATAGTTTTAGTTCATAAATAAATTCACCTAATATTGTTGCTCACATAAGTAAATGTTCTTTGTTATCACAATGGGGCTGATTTACTTAAAGTGGTTCTAAAGTCTCAAGGTTTTTTTCCTTAATGCATACTATGTATAAAGGTAAAAAACCTTCTGCAGCTAGGTCCTCCCCCCGGCCCCCCAATATTTACCTGAGCCTGATCTTGATGCAGCTATGTGCACAAGAGCAGTGGCTCTCTCAGGTCTCTCTCTCCTCATTGGCTTAGATACAGCAGTAGAAGTCATTGGCTTCCACTGCTGTCAATCACAGCCAGTGAGCCAATAAGGATAGAGCAGGGGCGGGGCCCAGCCACTTTCTGTGTGTAACTGGACACACAGGCTGTGGCTCAGGAGCAAACTTGCACGAGTGCCCCCTTAGCAAGATGCTAGCTTTGGGGGCACTCAGCAAGGAGGAGGAGCCAGAAGCGTCAGCAGGAGACCCTAAAAGAAGAGGATCAGGGCTGTCCTGTGCAAAATCATTGCAGAGAGCAGGTAAATATCACATGTTTGTTATTTTTCGAAAGGATAAGTTCACCTTTTGTAACATGTTGCACGTTATACTCATATTCAGGGTGTAACATGTTACAAATACACTGGCTCCCCAATGTGACAGGTGCTGGCCGATCTTCTTCCCCAGCGCTCTTGTCATTTTCTGTAAAGAACGTGGCTGTGCGGGGCTCCGCACTCATTCACAGAGTTAATAGGAAATTACAAGGTCTGGCAGTCTTTGCAGCCATCGAGTTGTAGTTCACAATAAACGACCACAGTGCTGTTGAGTGCTGTGGTAGTTCATTGATACTTCCTGTTAGTGTGTAACTGTTTGGCCGTATGATATATGGCCAAACAGCTTACACATCGAGTCTGCAAGAGCCCTGCATATTACCCAGGGCGGAAGCAATGTCTCCAGGTCACTGCTGAATGAACGAACGAGGATTGTCTGTTGTCTGCGATTTTTTCATTGGAAGTTTGTAAGTGCAATATTTTTAAATGTATATGCTTTTAAACGTTATTACACTATTGCGGCCCTTCTGTTTTCATTGAGCTTAACGGAGCGTCAGACTTATCCGGAAGACAGCGCTGAGGAGGCCGGCTTCTGTGGCTCAGTGGAGGCCTTATATCCACACAGGCATTCCCTGATCCCCTGTAATAAGGGGTCCAGGGGTCTCGGTAAGGGCACATCTTTATTGGTTGAGGATCTCTCACTGAAGTGGTGGTTGTGTGGATGTTTACTGGTTACGGCTACTTGGACAAATTTTCACATCTTTTTTGAACCTATTTTTTTCAATAGATTGGACTTTGGACTTGGACACATACATATGTACTTTTGTTGTCTTTTTCATTACATTTTGGTTTTATTGATATAATTAATCCATACACATGCACGAGATGTGTTGACTGGAAAATATATACACAAGCGCAATTTATTTTACCTTTACCCATGATCTGTTGATCGTGTGTGCAATGCTTTCCCAACAAACAAAAAATAATAAATGCACATTTTTTTACCTGCAAAAAGATGGTGTGCATTTATTTATTTATTTATTTATTTTAAAAAGGTGAACTTATCCTTTAAAAAGACATTGTTTTCTTTTAGAATCACTATATGGCAAATAGGCTGTTCACTTCACAGGGGAAGTTGCACTTTGCAGGCAAATTTGCCCCAGATCTTAAAGTGATATGAAAGTTATTTTTTTTTATTAATATAAAAAAAGGTTATCCTCACCTGCTCTGTGCAGGGATATTGCACAGAGCAGTCACTTACCTCCTTTTTTTGGTCCCCTGCTCTGCTCCTCTTCTTCTCTGAGTGTCCCCTCAGCAAACTGTGTGCTGAGGGGGCACCTGTAATGGTGCAATCCCAAGTTGGACTGTGTGCATCCATACACCTACACAACATGTCTCAGCCACGCCCCCCATGCCCTCCACTGCTCCCTCTTCCTAGTCTCACAGGAGACTTTGAGCGCAGCGTAGGGCAGACAAGACAATGCTGGATCGAGCAAGGACTCTGGTAAGTGTTTAGCAAAGGGGTTGACAAGTATTGGAAAGAGTTTTTACTATAATGTAGAGAATTAGTGTTTATAACAACTTTAATGAATGTGGTGGCATTTCACTTTGCAAAGAATACTCAGTAATGTGCAAGAAAAATAGAAAATAGAATTTTTGCTTGCAAAAGATTGGATGATGGAAGTCAGCGAAGCTTTAACTCATTCACTAAGCTTTTGGGAATATTCCCATGTAAAGTGCAACGTCCCTTGCAAAGGGATCAGCCAATTTGCCATTAGTAAATCAACTCCACTGTAATAAAATGATATAGAATTTAGAAAGCAGTTGGCCCTAATCAGAAACCAGGTAAAAGTATGACAGTAGGTGAAAATGCTGATAATGTGTCGGATGCCAAATGCTCATATATGATTAATATGCTTTTCTAGATTGTACTGGGAAGAAATACTAATCAGCATGCACCACCATACCTCCCAACTTTCTGAGACGGGAATGAGGGACACCTATTAGCAAAAGTATGTAGGCATAGGACACACCCCCTGCCACTCCCCCTTAAAGGAGAATTATACAAAAAAAATTATTAGTTAAACCCACAAGTGCTTTTTTTTTTACCACTATTAATCCTTTATATTGGCTTTTTAAATGTACACTTGCAGCAATTTAGAACTTAGATAAATAGTGCATTTTATATATAGGTATATGCATCAGACCAAAATGAGGGACAAATGAAGAGCAATGAGGGACGGTGGGACATTGTTCCCAATCAGGGACAGTCCCTCGAAATCAGGGACAGTTGGGAGCTATGCACCACTTTCAGCAAAATATCCTGGCAGGTCCCAACATCTCAATTGATGCAATGCAATACCTGTTAGTTTATGGCTATCCTTAGTTGTGCTATTTCCTTCTTGCATTGAGCAGCTTACAATAGCTATATGGTATTTATTTCATGTTTTATTGTTAGATGATCCTAATTATATATCTAAAAGCCACGATTGGCCAAGTGATTAATACATTATGAGGGTCACTTATTCAAACAATTTGTTAGTGCAGCATCTGGATGTAATATGTGGCACATCCTGTGTGTGCTGCACTAGTCACTTCCCTCATTTAGATGCACTGAATGTATTTGAAACATCTGCCTGAATTATTCATTTAATCATTTACTCCAAAGCTTTAGAAGCAGGGATTGTGCAGTGCTTCCTTTATTTGAGTTCCTAAAGATCAGTTTGATTTTGTTTCTTAGTATCCTTTGAGATGTCATCCTTGGCATGTGTATCTTTAATATGTGTTACTGAGGGCTGTTCGCTGCTTTTTCAGTTTCCAGGGCCCACATCTGGTTCTCCATTTTGCTACACGTTTGTGATGCAGAAGCTGGACACAGGTCCTGGGGCTGGATCGCACATCATCATTTACAGCTACAGATTTGCAAGGGGATTTTCCCTTACCTTAGCGAATAAGGTGAAGCTCTGCTGACTTTTATCATGTGCAAGCAAAACTACATTTTGTTTTTATTTTCCTTGCACATTATTGGGTATTCTTTGCAAATTGAATTTTCACCACTTTCAGTAGGGTAAAGAGAACATGCCCTTGAAAAATGAAAATTCTCTTGCAGATTGAACAGCCTTTTTGCCTTTAGTAAATCAATCCCAGTTCCTGCATTAACAAGTGTAAACAATGGCTGCAATGAACAGCCATCCCTCCCCTTCCTGTCACACGCGTAGAGCCATTGTGAAAGGAGGAGTAGAGCCAGGTGCAAATTGTAGACAGTTCTGCAGTGCACAAATCCCTGTGCCCCTGGCCTGATCACAGTGCCAGCACCTGATTATAGGCAGTGCTTGATCACAGTCAGTCCTCTTGCTTCCACACAGCCACTATCAATGTTTCCAGTTTGTTGATCACAGCCAGTGCTATTGTTTCCAGTGTTGCTGATCGCAGCCAATGCCATTGTTTATCTTTTTACCTTGGGGTGTCTTCTTTCCAAAATGTGGTAATTTTGTGAGTGTTTCTACTGTCATGGCAACTCAGGGCCTCCAAAATATGATAGGTAATCAGGAAATCAGATGGGTAATTTATACTCCCTGAAAGGTGATTTTGGACGACCCTATGTGGCTAGGCAGCAAAAGGTCTCACAAATGTGGCATCACCATGTTTAGGAGGAATAGCAAAGGAATAAGAGAAACGGTTGCACTCCACCATGGATCCAACATATGTTTATTCAGCCATCATGACTGCCACCAAGACATGTTACAGACGAGGTTGACATGTTTCACACTGAACTAGTGCTTCCTGAGGTTTTGTTGGATCCATGCTGGAGTGCAGCCTTTTCTCTTATTCCTTTAACTTGGTGTGGTGGTGAGCTGGGGCAGGCACCTAGCCTCCTGGATCTCTGGATTGATCTCACCTTAAGCAGTGATACCTCTCTTAGCTTCATTAGGAGGAGTAGCAAGTCTAGAGATGCCCATACAGTGTGTGAGAAATATCTTAATAATTGCAATTTTGTAGAAATAAATACAATGTATTTTTCTTTTTTGTTTTCCTAAAATTTGTGGCTAAAAATGTAATCTTCAAAAGGCTCACATGCTGATCACAAAATATTTTGAGGTGTCTGTTTTTTAAAAAAGATAATTTTAGGGGTGTTTGTATTGTTCTGGCGTTTTAGGGCTTTAGGAAAGTGATTCTTAAAGTGATGCTAAAGGTTCAGCTTTAAAAAAACAAAAAAACAAACATGTCATATTGACCTGCTCTGTGTAATAGTTTTGCACAGAGCAGCCCAGATCCTCCCCTTCTTGGGTCCTCTGCCAGTGCTCCTTGCTCCTCCCCCCTGCGGAGTGCCCCCAGAGCAAGCTGCTTGCCCTAGGGGCACTCCTATGTGCTCGCTCCCGTGCTGCCTCAATGTTGTTCAGCCACACCCCCTGCTCTCTCCTCACTGGCTGTGATTGACAGCAGGGGAAACCAATGGCTGTGTCTCAGCCAATGAGGAGGGAGAGACACAAGAGAGCCGCTGCTCTCGTTCACATCGCTGGATTGAGATTGGACTCGGGTAAGTATTGGGGGGCTGAGGGGGGAGCTGCACACTGAAGGTTTTTTACCTTGATGAATATAATGCAGCCTTTACAACCACTTTCATTTCAAATATATCTACCATAGTTTGTAAACTCTATGGGTTGATTTTCTAAAGGCAAAAAGACTGTCAACTTTGTAAGTGCGGTTGCAGATTTGTGCTAGAGCTTAGCAAATTAGTAGAAGCCCTGCTGACTCCCATCATCCAATCATGTGCAAGCAAAAATGCAAAATGCTGTTTTTTTTTTCCTACAAAGTGAGCTTCGCATTATTGCAACTGCAATTGCAAAGTGAACAGTCTATTTGCCTTTAGTAGATCAACCCCTATAACTTTGATGCAGACTACAAAAAAATACATTCATAGAAATGTATCAGAATACATTTTGGTTTTAATTGATGAAGAAAGATAATCCATTTAATATGTTTTGCAACAGAAAGTAAGTGACATTTTTTAAATATATAGCAAAAATCCACCCCCCACCCCCAGCAGTTATTTAAGTCCACCAAGAGAAAAGCTCTATCTGTCCCAAAAATGATATGGAAATCATTTTGGTACAGTGTTGCATGACCGAGTAATTGTCAGTGGAACTACCACAGCACTAAAAACTGAAAAATAGTTTAGTAATTAAGGGGCTGTAACATTCTGGCTTTTTGAGACAAAATGCTGATTTTTTACGTTTTAAAGCTAAAATCAGAAACTTAAGGTCCAGTCCATTATGGTGCATGCATAGATCCAAGTGTTGTATAACTGCACACCCTATGAACAGTTTTAAATTATTAGGGACTTGTAAGGTGTATCACCATGGGATATTGTCCTAATACACAGCATTATACAAACTGAAATTCACCTGGCAAAGACAGAAATTTCTAAGGTTAATCTGGGTATCCGTTTTCTCCTGCAGTTTATTGCTGCTGCTGCATCACATCAACTATTTTGTGAATTATTGTGTTCTCCCTCTTATCTGTCTTGTCATAAAGATATGTCACTCAAAGGCATTGCCTTTTTCATTGTCGGTAACAGGAGAGAGCTTTCAGAGATCTACAAATCCACTGACAGCTGTATTTTTTCCTCTCTGCAATCTGTATATTTTGTAAAAGAGTCAATTACATTATGGATTTAAATATCATAGCTCGCTTTGAATCATAATCACAAGTGGGGAAAAAAATTTTTTTGATCCCCTGCAGATTTTGTAAGTTTTCCACCTCCGTGCTTAACTGTAGGGATAGTGTTCTTAGGGTCATAGTCAGCATTTTTCTTCCTCCAAACACGAGTTAATGCCAAACAGCTCAATTTTGGTCTCCTCTGACCACAACACCTTCTCCCAATCCTTCTCTGAATCGTTTATATGTTCATTGGCAATCTTCAGACAGACCTGTACATGTGCCTTCTTGAGGAGGGGGACCTTTCGGGCGCTGCAGGATTTCAATACATGGCGGCGTATTCTGTTACCAATGGTTTGTGGTGACTGTGGTCCCAACTGCTTTGAGATCATTCACAGGCAACTGCCATGTAGTTCTGAGCTGATCCCTCACTTTTCTAATTATCATCTTTACCCAGTGAGGCGAAATCCTGCATGGAGCTCCAGACCAAGGGTGATTGATGGTTATTTTGTATTTCTTCCATTTGCGAATAATCGCTCCAACAGTTGTCTCCTTCTCACCCTGCATTTTGCTAATTGTCTGGTAGCCCATTCCATCCTTGTGCATGCCTTCAGTCTTCTCCCTTTGACAGCTCTTTGGTCTCGCCCATGATGGTGGGTTTGAATGGAAAAAAGAGATTTTGTGGACAGGTGTCTTTTATACACATCATGGGTTGTTGTTAGGATTACCTTCTCAAATTGACAGTACTAATCTGTGTACCACATGAGCATATACTGTATGTAGTCAGTCTGTGGAGGCCAGAATTATTGTTGGTTGCTAGAGGATCAAATACTCATTTTACTCACTTAACTGCAACTCAATGTATAACATTTGTATCATGTATTTTTTTTCTGGATTTTTGGTTGATATTCTGATAGACCCTTCATTTCTTTGTAAGTGGGCAAACTTATAAAATCTTCAGGGGATCAAATAATTATTTTTCCCACTGTATACACGTTAATTCTAATTATTTTATTACAACTTGTGTGTTACATTCATACTGTTCTTGTGTCATAATTAATATTATAGATACATATGGTAGTATGTGTGACCAAATATAAATGTTTAAAATGGGAATGCTCTCTGAGACCGAGGGCAGATAGGGCACGGTGACAGACTCTTTAGAGTCTTTCAGCATGGGATTTCTTCCATACAAAGAGGCTGGAAGGAACAAGGTGTGACAAATGCAGTAGGCCCTTGAGCCTGGCTTGCCCTCCATTGACTGTGACTGGAAAGAGCATTGTATGACAGATACTGCAGAGCCATTCCGTTTGTGTTATCCTCCACAGACTGAGGCTGGAGGGAGCATGGTATGAGAGACACTAAAGGGAATTTCAGCTTGGGGTTTCCTTTATAGAATGGGGCTGGAGGTAATAAGGTATAACAGATAAAAGGAATGTAGACCTTTGAGCCTGGTTTGTCCTCTATAGACCAACACTAGAAAGAGCATTGTAGGGCAGACATTGCAAAGCCTTCCAGCCTAGGTTGTCCTCCATAGAATGAGGCTGAAGAGAGCATGGTAGGGCAGAAACTTTGAAGCCTTTCCACCTGGGTCGTCTTCCAGAGACTGATGATGGAGGGAGCATGGTATTACAGACATTGCAGAGTCTTTCAGCCTGACTTGTTGTCCTTCATAGACTTAAGCTGGGTACACAACCCAGCATACTGAACAAAAAAAAACCTGACAGGTCATCGTACCAACACAAGCGATTTTGTGTTTTTCGACAGGTGAACTCCCCCACCACCAGAACACACTGATCAGCACTCGCATCCATTGGCTGCAAGCGCTGATCGGATGTGGGTTGTATTCTGTTTTTTCAGCATGCCTCTTTGACAGAAGCTGGTCATGAGCATTGTATGGCAGACACTGCAGAACATTTCAGCCTGGGTTGTATTCCACAGACTGAAGATGGAAGGAGCGTGGTATGGCATATATTTTGGAGCTTTTCAGCATGAATTGCTGTCCTCCATTGTCTAAGGCTGGATAGAGCAAGATAGGGAAGGGCAGACACCTTAATCTGGCCATAGATAGAAATCTGGCCAGCTTAGTAGGGACCAGCCGAATTTCAACCCATCTATGGGTTCTCCTGCTCAATGGAGTTGACGTCTAATCTCCAACTCAACCTGTCTTGTTCTTTTCTTTTTTTTTCTTATTTGGCCCACTGGCTGAACAAAAAAAATCTTTAATCCATGGCCTTTCAGCCTGGGTTGCCATTCATAGACTGAAGCTGGAGTAAACACAATTTGGTGGACACTTTAAAGCCTTCTAGTCTGCAAATTGTGGGGATGATTTATTTAAAATGTTGTTTAGGTTGGAATCTAGGACAGAATAAGGTAATACAAATCATTAAAATATACATTTCATAGAAGTATGCCTTATGAATCTGTATAGAACACATGCACACAAAAAAGGACGGTTGGTTAGAAAGTATGCATGAAATTTGTGTTATGTGACATGTAACTGCATTGATTTACATAGGTTCATAGTCAGCTGGGAAGAATCATAAATTATGCAACAACATAAGCACAGATGGAGATATTAGAAGCCACAAAATATCTAGAGCTTTATCTGCAATCAGTTTCTCCTTGCATTCTTATATTGGAATTTGGCAAATATATATTCAAACCGGGATCTTTTGTCTGGATTTACGTTTTTCTGGCTGGGAGGTTTTTATGTAAACCATGTAGAATTACTGCAGTAATTCATCACCTTTAACCTGGTAATCCCTTCCTAATGAAACTGTTTATCACTGCTAGGAAGATAGAAAACTATTGACTGAGATTTTGATATTAACATTCTCTCTATTTCTGGATTAAAAATGATTGAAATGAAGTAAAAAAATTGAAAAAGCATTTTTTTTCATTATAAGTAGAGTTCAGCGAACCCAAACTGTAAAGTTCGGGTTCGTACCGAACTTTGGGGTGTCCGTGACCCGGACCCGAACCCGAACATTTGAAAAAAAGTTTGGGTTCGAGTTCTGGGTTCGGGTATTTGATCACGCATGTTGAATAGCTGCAGGGCAGCCAATCAACAAGCGTTTCACTGGTTTGCCCTTAGAAGCCATCACAGCCATGCCTACTAATGGCATGGCTGTGATTGGCCAGTGCATCATGTGACCCATCTTATTTATAAGCTGGAGTCACTTAGTGCTGCATGTCACATGCTCTCTGGGTAGTGTAGGGAGAAGATGCTGCTGGTGCTGTGAGGGACAGATTGCAGATAGATAGATAGGTAGAGATTACTACTACTACTGCTTTTAGGGACAGATTGCAGATCTTATCCTGCATTACAGAATGATCTGACTGGACTAGGTAGAGTCTACTGCTTAGAGGGACAGATTATTGTTCTAAAATCATCTTCTAGTTCTATAGGGTCAGGTTCCTGCTGTTGCTGTAAGGGAGAGATTATTGTTCTAAAATCATCACCTACTCCTATAGGGTCAGGTTCCTGCTGGTGCTGTAAGGGACAGATTATTGTTCTAAAATCATTTTGCAGCCCTCTAGCACTTTCCAGGACTTTTTTACAGTCATTTTTGTGCCGAAAAGTTTGGGTCCCCAATGAATTCAATGGGGTTAGGGGTTTGGGGTAAAGTTCGGGTCAACTTTTTCCCGAAGTTCGGCCGAACCAACCGAACATCCAGGGGTTCGATCAACTCTAATTATAAGCGTTCCAAAGTTTTTAACAAACATTTTTTCACATGTTTTAAAGCATATTGTGGTGTTTGTTGGTACTAAAAACTCTTGTCGGATATATCAGTGAGCGTTTGTGTTTGTTTCCTTAGACTACAGTAGTGGAGACAAGTGCTTCAATATGCTTGAAAAATGCTTCATGCAGCAGAATTTCAAAATACTTCAAACACACATCCTATTGTGAACAGTCCCAATTGAAAAAAAACTATTTTTTCTTGTCCAGGCACCAGTAATTTGAACAGCCCTAAATCTGCCCATATACATTAGATAGTGGTCAGACATGACATGATCTGACTGTGAAAGTATCGCAAACAACCTTTCAGCACATTGACATCCACTCTTATATGCCTGTATGCTTGCGTTTCCCTAGCATCACTCTTATTTAAGTGACTGATTGCTATCATGTAAAAAAATAGAAAAAAACTATAAGGCTTAATGTACACGGGACGTTTTAAAACCTCTCCTGAACGATTTAACTTGACAGATAGTAACCAACGTTTAAAAATGTCCGTTTAGCTGCGTTTAGAAGCTTTTTTTTTTTTTAAAGACAGCGGAGATGCAAGAAGACAGGATCCGTGTGTTGTCCCAGTGAGCCCTTCCCCATACAGTTAAAACACACAGCGAGGGATCACTCCTTGATCACCCCTTATGTTAACCCCTTCCCTGCCAGTGTCATTAGTACAATAACTGCATATTTTTGGCACTGATTACTGTAGTAATGTCACTGGTTCCCAAAAAAGTGTCAAAAATGTCCGTTAGGTGTCCCATCTGTCCACCGCAATGTTGCAGCCCCGCTAAAAATCACTGATTGCCGCCATTACTAGCAAAAAAATAAATAAATTATAAAAATGCCATAAATCTATCCCTTATTTTGTAGATGCGATAACGTTCGCGCAAACCAATCTATATATGCTTATTGGGATTTTTTACCAAAAATATGTAGCAGAATACATATTGGCCTAAACTGATGAATAAATTTGTTTTTTTACATTTTTTGGGGGGAAATGTTTTATAGCAGAAAGTAAAAAATGTTTTTTTTTAAAAAAATGTCAGTCTTTTTTTGTTTACAGCGCAAAAAAATAAAAACTGCAGAGGTGATCAAATACCACCAAAAGAAAGCTCTATTTGTGGGGGAAAAAAAGGACATCACTTTTGTTTGGGTACAGCGTCGCACAACCACGCAATTGCCAGTTAAAGCGATGCAGTGCCATATAGCAAAAAATGACCTGGTCATTAAGGGGGGTAAATCCTTCCGGGGCCACATCTAGTATGAATTATGGGGCTACTCTTGCCATTGTAATGTAGTAGTGCCTTTCACAGACATAAAATGTGAGGAAAAAAAATCTAGTACTAAAAGGCTTGCCATGATCGGGGTAGATCAGAAGTCACCAAGTCAATATCCTCTGGCCTACTTCCCCCAACTCCACCTTCCTCTATCCCCAAAGAAACCCTTTACTCAAAAGTGGAGTTAAATGGCTGTAAGGGCCCGTTCACACAGGAACGACTTGCGCTCCATCTTGGGTCACCTTAAGTTGCCCCAAATCGTTTGACATCTGAAATCCCATTGAAGTGAATGGGATCGGTCTTAATGTACACTACTAAAGTCACTCCGACTTCAGAAAAGGTTCCTGCATGACTTCAAGGTGACTTCTATCTGACTTGTGGCCATAGAATTCAAAGGATGTCGCCTCAAAGTCAGATCCCCCATCTACACGGAAGCGACTTTACACCCCCCCCCCCCCACTAAACACTAAACAGTTATTACATTTGCGAAATTACTTACGATTGAAGAGAAAATATGAATTTAATTTTCAGGAAGTGAGCTCTGCGGTTGGAAAAATGCATCATGTATTCTGCCGGGGAAGCTCTGTTAGGAAAGTGATTGTATCATATACTCTTCTGTCTCTTTACACGATCCTCAAACTACATTTCCTATCATGCATTGCATATTACAGTGAATGTGGAAGGTACACTAGGCCTGTACATGTAAATGTGAACAAGCCCACTTCAACATAAATCATGCCCCTCATTCTGCAGCCAGGCCCACTACTCAGTCACACACACAACAGGGCAGGATAAGTTACAGACATATAAATGCAAAGCATGTGTGTCCTCTCCCCTCCAGACACAACAGGAGATAAACATATTGTCCTTACATGCTTTCTGTAATCATTACCGAACTGTACACACATCCCATAATGATATATTATACACACTGTACTCTGCTGTAATTGAGATCTTTCTAACAGCAATCAGTGCTGGTATGGTGTATGAGAACATCCCTAGCAGCAACACAGAAAGAGCTGGGCCATGATATTTTACATCAGCATGTGACACAAGTAAATGTCGGCATGGGAAAAAACAAAAAAGTGCAGCGCCAACTTACTAATCAATAGCACAATAATGGTGGAACCTTCTTATGTATGAAAATCTCAATTCACTTCAATATTACCACAATACCGGCATCTGTGATATGCAACGTCACATATAATACATCACACTGAAAATAAGACATACAAAATGACTGCAAATTTGCAGGGATGTTGGAAACCACTCCTAGAGATACTTGGCAGTGTATGGTGTCAGTAAAGCAGTGGACGGTGTCAACTGATTATCAGTGCAGCCTCATTAGTGCCCATATGTGTAGCCTCATCAATGCCCATTAGTGCAGCATATCAGTGCCCATTAGTACAGCCTTAGTGCCCATTACTGCAGTTTATCAGTGCAGCCTCATCAGTGCCACCTCAGTTCAGTTTATCAGTGCCCATAAGTGCATTCTCATCTGTGCCCATCAGTGCAGTCTCACTAGTGCAGCTTATCAGTGCGGTCTCACCAGTGCCGCTTATCAGTGCCCATAAGTGCGGCCTCACCAGTGCAGCTTATAAGTGGCCATCAGTGCGGTCTCACCAGTGCCGCTTATTAGTGCCCATCAATGCAGTCACATCAGTGCCCACCAGTGCCGCTTATCAGTGCCCATCATTGCAGTCTCACCAGTACCACTTATCAGTGCGGTCATGCCAGTCCCGCTAATCGGTGCCCATCAGTGCGGTCTCACCAGTTCCGCTTATTAGTGCCCATCAATGCAGTCACATCAGTGCCCACCAGTGCCGCTTATCAGTGCCCATCAGTGCGGTCTCACCAGTGCCCACCAATGCCGCTTATCAGTGCCCATCATTGCAGTCTCACCAGTACCACTTATCAGTGCGGTCATGCCAGTCCCGCTAATCAGTGCCCATCAGTGCAATCTCACCAGTGTCGCTTATCAATACCCATCAGTGCAGTCACACCAGCGCCCACCAGTGCTGCTTATCAGTGCCCATTAGTGTGGTCACACCAGTGTCCACCAGTGTCGCTTATCAGTGTCAATCAGTGTGGTCACATCAGTGCTCACCAGTGGCGCTTATCAGTGCACATCAGTGTGGTCTCACCAGTGCCCACCAGTGCAGAGTGAGCATCAATGACAGATCAACCTCTCCCACCCCCCGCCGCCCGCCCGCCATCTCTCATCAATGAGCGAGCAGAGATCTCGGCTATGACAGGTATGCCTGGTATGCCTGGCATGCCTGCTATGTTAAACACCTGTAACTTTCCTGCTCCCAGACCCGCATTGTGATAGATAGCACTGTTTCAATTCTGGGTCTGGGAGGAGGAGGGAAGTTAGAGCGTGCAAGTTTCACATAGCAGGCATACCAGGCATACCTGTCGTAGCCAAGATTTCTGGTCTCTCATTGATGAGAGATGGCGGGTGGACAGGGGCGGTGCTGGCAGGGAGGAGGAGGAGGGAGGAGGAAAACACCTCTTTGAGCGGCACAGACCGGGGGCTGTGAGACCCCCTCCGCCCACTACAGTCGTGCAGGCGGAAATTAGAGTGCTCGATTCTAGTGAACTACAGGTGGGCAGTTACAAGACTGCTGGCTGGGAGTACAGGAGAAATATCAGCCAGTGGTCTTACAAACAGGAAATCACTGGGCAATAACGTTTTTTCAGCAAGTTCAGCAAACTATTGCCGAGGAACTACAGAGCTCAGCAGAAGATGGATGAAGGTAGGAGATTAGCAACACGGACATGGAAAAAAGTTTTTACCTGGAGTTCTGCTTAAAGATAGGTTCCCACCTTTTTCTAAAAAAAAAAAAACAAATTTCACCCACTTTAAAGGACCCAAGAAGGAGCAATACTTCCACTACTACCTTAATCCTGGCAACAATAATGGGCGGGAGGGAGAGAATGTTCATCTGACGACCTCTACTCTACTATAGGATCTGTCACACTCCTCCCTGCCAACCTCCCCCCTACACTCATCCACATCACTCCACTTCTACAGCCAATCCAGTAAGTACTACTACTTTCCTCACTATTTATAAACAAATAACCCCACACTACCTGGTTCACCTTCCACCCCATAGAGTCTGTCTTGCACTTAATTCAGTTCATTCATAACTCCAGGCCTGCCTGTCACGTTCAAGCGGTCTTTGGAAATTTGAATATGAATGGTGATGCAGGAAGCAGAGATTGATCAAGTTACACAACACTGACTTCAGGAAATACAATTATAATTCTACTCGTATTCTACTAACCCTGTGAGGTGCATTGTGAAATATGCGTACAGGGTATTGAACAGAGTTTAGGTTACAATTTATGGTGTAAACATTTTTAGCAGAGTCACACCTTATTGATAGCATTAGTAACTTATTGCTTTATATACTGCCTGCAAATGCTTTGTAAATCTGGCAAATAGCAATATAATAAATGTATAAATTGATCAAATAGAATGACATAATTGTTTCTGTACAAGACTCAGATCGCTCCTTACACATACAAATACTGTTCATTTCTTTTTTTTTCCTGTTTCAAATGCCTTTCTTTCTTTTCCTTTCAAGACAATGTGGCTACAGAAGGGGATTACTTCCACTCATGTGGATTAATCTGATTCTTTTCAGCACTTTCTGTAGACTGCGATGATCCACTTGCTTGTGAATTTGACACATTACTACCTATTGTGTATGGATGACTAGAGTAAACTGCTGGTTGAAAAGTTCAACCCCAATTGTTCTTCATCATATGGAAACTGTCATTCAACCCTGGTGCTTCTCTTAAGAGCTAGATAAAACAGACACTTGACCATTGGTAGGACGGGCAACCATCTGTCACATTAGGACTGGTGCAAGTAAGCAGCAGTCAGTGGAAAAATATTAGATGTGCAGATCTGGCTTCTGGATTAATACTTCTCTCTAGATCAGTGTTTTTTAAACCCTTTTCAGTCAAGGTGCTCTTTAAATTTATGCACAATCTCGGGGCACACCAGTCTAAAGCGGGCCATACATGGATCAAAATTCAATTTCAATCCATGTATGGGGAGGCTGATTATATAAGTCAATCCATAGATTGACCAGCATGTTGGGTTTTCCGATCGATCAATGCCACTGACTATATCCGGGAACACTGATCACTTTATTTTGATGGTGGGGAAGTCTACCTGCTGTCAGAATACAAAGGCTCAGCATGAGCATTGTGAGTGTGTGGATGGGGGAATTTGCTGATTTTTTTTCCTTCAACCCGCTGGTTGAATAAAAAAAAAAAGGGAGTAATGTATGGCCAGCCTAAAGTCTCATTCACATGGGTGCCCTGTATATCCCCATGCAGGCAGTTCCATTCATGTCAATTGTGATGCAGCCACTGCATTTGATAACCATGCGGGTGTGTGTCCCCGAACTTGCACTGCCTGTATTCAGGGGCACGCACCCACATGCACCTGAACCCACACGGATATCAAAGTGGGAGCATTGCAAGGGTTAAATGCTTGGTTGTGTCTAGGGAACGTATCTTTTCCGGATTCTCTGCTCTTGTAGACTCTGCTGGACTAGGTCCCCTGGCCACTTCTGCTCTATGCTCTGGTGGCCTAAGGTCCTCTGATGTAATCAAGATTGATCCTGGTATCATAGCTCTGTATTGGACATGAGGACGCTGAGGAACAGTCCACCACTGGAGCATAGCAAAAAAGAGAATTAACCCTACAAAATAAGGGATTTTAAAGGCATATGCAGACAGCAGGTTAGTGATAGGACACAATTTAATATAAAACTTTTACATTTATTGTACAAAATATTTGCATCAATTAAAATCATAGCAGTAACAAAGGAAAAAAACAATTAGTTAAAGGTAAGGGCGAGTGGTGATGCACAGCAGATTAGCATTTGATGACAATTAGATGGAAAAACCCTCTGTTGGAAAATAGAATAGGGCAGTAGCTCCATGCAAATCATTCAAAGCATTTCAAGATATTACAGGTTAACACTCTTCCTTAGGGATGTTACTTCTGTGACTTTAATTGATGCAGATATTTTGTACAATACATTTAAAAGTGTTGTATTAAATTGTTTCATATGACTGACCTGCTGTCCGCATATGCCCTAAAAATCCCTTATTTTGGAGGGTTAATTCTCTTTATTGTTGTACTCATTTGGGATGTTGGCACCATACCCCACCCCCCCCCTATCCACTGGAGCATAGGGGAGCCCCATCTGCTGGGGGAGAAGAGGATCAGGTAAGTAAACTGCTTTTCTGTCCCCTAGACAAAATCAAGCAGTTAGCCCTTGCAGTGCAGGCCCGGCCCACTTCAGTAGATGGTTTTTAGGTTTCCTGGAGTTGGTGTCTAACTAACAATTTGCAATCTATAGCAGGGATACAGAAAATTGTGTTTCAGAACCTTGCTATACAAACAGTAGACTTTAGTTTTGATAAATATAAAAACTTTTTAAACTATTCCGTTTTAGAACTTCCCAAGTATATGCATAACGAGAGCTGTGTTTCTTTTATAATAGTGTGAAAGTAGGCGCACAGAGTGGAGGTTTCAGGAAGGGTTGGAGATTGGGGATTTTCCCTGGGGTGTTGGACAAACAGTAATTGTGGATAGAATCATAACTAATGACTTTTTTTAAAGATATATTTATTGAATACAAAAAGACAAAAAATATTACAAGTGTACAAAACCCATAAAGTCAGTACCAGAAAATCTCATATGTCTCATGTTGGTGATAACAGTGGTGCCACCCAGAAAATGCAATAATAGCAAATACAATATCTGTCAGAACGGGGCCAATAATACACAGAGGCAGTTCTAACGCATTGGTGGCAATAATGTAGAGGCACGGAACAAGAAATAGATATATAGAGCAAGTAGAAAAGGAAATACCAGAGGGAGGAATAAACAGACAGAACAGCACATCAATTGGAGGAAGCACACAAAGATGCAGCAATCAAACATGCAGTTTTTTTTAGCCATGTACAGTATTTTAGAATGTATTGTGCATTTCATAAATGTGTGTTGCCAAGTATTTCAGAAAACAAAGGATCTAACTATTTATTCAGGGACCACCCACACAAATACCATCAATTTGTGTTACTATTCTACTAACTTAGTGTTGGATCTCAAGCATGAATTGGCAGCCCTGCTTTTGTTCGTAAGATGGGTTGTCCTCTAAAGAAAGTCCCAAAAGGAGTAGTGACATCTTTACTTTTGTAGTGTGTCTTTTCAGAGCTCCCCTACAATAAACGCAAAGTTCCTATATGTGATGAGGGGAAAAATAATGCCTTCTACTACCAATACTAAGGAAATTCAATAGGTTACAAAGGTATCAAGCACTGGCCTATGGAGGGAGGCATGCCTCGATTCCCATTACAATAAAGTCTATGCAAGGACAATCTGGGGATTGTCTGCAAGGAAGCACAGTGGAAATAAAATGATTTCATGCCACCTAATTATGTGCATTGTTATTTTCTAAATTTGTGAGCACAGGACTGCTTTAAATGGTTGCTTTATGCAACCACACACTTTTGCATCCACGTGATTGCTTTAAATCATGTCCATTATAAAACCATATACCTTTACATCCATAGAAACTCAATTCTAGAAGATCAGCAGCACATTTATAAACTATCTGACATTTGAGATGTGCTCAGTAGTGTGGCGTCATAATGGCAGTCTGTGGCTGCTCTTTTGGAACACTGCAGAGGTAATGATAAGAATAAAGTGTGTTGCTACACTTCATACATGGCTATTTACAGGCCAGCGCCCTCCATGCTGAATGTCTGAGTTGTGAGAAAGGGCACTCTCATACATAGAGCCGCTATGCAAGCAGAAGGTATATGCAGAAACAGCTGGCGATCAAATATTTTATTTTCAGCTGCTTAATGTAGCTCTTAGCTATAAATATAGAAGAGTGACAGCAGAAAAAATATCAAGTGGTCCATTGAGTCTGCCCCATTTTCCTAATATACAGTATATCTATCTATCTATCTATCTATCTATCTATCTATCTATCTATCTATCTATCTATCTATCTAGCAGAGTGTCTCAAAGGGAGCCTGGAAAAGCCCTACTCAGAGTTTACACATCTCCCAGGCTCCTCTCGTACACTTTTAAAGACCTCTGATTCTATATCCAGTTTGGGTTTTGTACCCCCCCTTAAGGCAATTTAAACTCGCCTGGGTCACTCAGTTAGTGCTCTTGAGCCTGGGGAACAGACAAGTCGTGTCTGTGAGAACTGCTAGGTTGGTGTAAAGTGGAAAATTGTATGTGGAGGCCGGCAAGCATTAGGCTTGCACAGCCTGTTAGTTATGGAGTGGATTTGTGTAGTTTGTCATTTTGCCTGGTTTATTTTGTGGAACACTGTACAGCATCTGTAAATAGCATCCATAAACACTGCACTGTTTGTCACTACCTCACTGGACTGGTATCTGTGCCTGAAAGTTTGCTCACCCCAGGGAGCTTTGTACCTGCTACCTATCCCCAGCTCACATACGGTGGAGGATATAGGCAGTAAAGGACAAATGTCAGGGGTTCTGACATTTGACATACTGGACATAAAATCAGAGGTCTCTAAAAGTGTACAAGAGGAGCCTGGCATATGTGTAAACCCCGAACAGGACATTTCCAGGCTCTCTTTGAGACACTCTGCTACACTATCTATCTATCTATAGTTTGAGGTCATGTCCTGGTTTTCTTGATCTGGGCTTCATATTAAAAACACTGCCCCCCTGAACCTTATTCGCCCCCTTGCTGATTTGCCCCTTCTTTCCTCCAAACTGTAGATATAAGGTTCCTGAAGTCTCTCCTGATCTGTTTTATCTCACCTTTTACCATTTTTGTTGCCCATCTCTGGACTCGTTCCATCTTGTCAATATCAATTTGTTAAGGAGGTCTCCAGAACTGGACCCAGTATTCTAAATGAGGTGTAATTAAAGATCTATATAGAGAAATCAGAACCTCCTTTCTCCTGCTAGTGACTCCTCTAGTGATGCATCCTAGAATTCTATTGACTTTTCCCACTGCCTGGCCGTTCATTTAGAAATCATTTGACATAAGAACCCTCAAATCTTTTTCCTCCATAGTGCTGGCCAACACTGTACCCTCAATATTGTAATCTATCAAATAATTATTTCTCCCCAGGTTTCCCGAGCTAAATTCAAAGGTCTTTTGTAGCCAACTCTGGGGTTATAAGCAGCAATTCTTTAACACACAAGAAAAATGTAAGCAGTTCTTGTAGTGATGTTCTAACATTGTTGCTCTGAAATCTAGAAGATAATTTTTGCTGAGAATGGAGAAAAGGGTTTAGGTTTTGTTACTAATCCTTTCTGTAAATATTTGCTGTACTAATTCAATTCCTTTTAGTACCAAATTATTGTTAGACTTCTTGGATTTACATTCCGGTTTATTTATTAGCCACGAAAACAGAGCAGAGCAAATAGTCAAATTTCATTTCATTTCCTACAGGCTTCAGTCAGAAAAAGTTGACATCAGCATCAGAGGAAGCAGCTGGACACAGGCTTTGTGCAAAGTGAAGGAGAAAGTTTAAGGAGATGGAGTTGAGTTGTCAGTAAATATTAATCAAGATAAATGTCATCAGGTTGATTTGCAGTAATAGTTGTCTAGTGATTCATGGCATCAAATGTGCAATCCCTCCTAGGACCAATGTGACTTAATGCCATGACATGTTTAAGATGTATCATCTGCTTGATTTATGTCTGCTTTACCCAACCCTAATGCCTATCCATATTTTATTAGAGTGTTACTTGATTTCCTTTGACTGCTGCAGCCCATTTCTGTCTGATGTCACTGGATTACTGGCACAGTTTAAGGACCTCTGCAGTATAAGCTACTTAATATACCATTCCCTTAATGTCATGTGCACAATTTCAAACCAAACATAAAAAAAAACACAGTGGATGGTCAGTCATTGAAGTTGGTCACACAGGAGACAAGCTTATATTGTATACATTTTTTATTTACCCTATCCCCTGTCGCACTAATGGCATTGCCATGCCCCAATGATACATGAGCAATGTTTGTGATAGGAACTGACAGAAAACCTTCAAAAATAAATAAAAGTTCAGTAGCTTTTAACGTGGTATTAAACCCAAAACCTAGATGTGGTGGTTGCATTAGTTTTCTTTTTTTTTCTAGTCTTTTTTCCCTTTGTTTTTACCTGGTGATACAGACAGTAACACACCTCCTGTATTAGAGTGCCCCCACTCTGGATGAAGGAGCACAGCACCATTGGGCAGCACCATTGGCATTCTGGGGTAAGGAGAGTGTTAGATAGACTAGAAGATTTAGATACTCTAACAAATTGAAGCCATACTCCAGCTCACACTGCAGTCACACAAACAGTTACAGCAATTGTTTTTTCCTTTTGGGATAAAGGTTTTGCATAAAAAAATAAAAGCTGATCATTGTAAGCACCTCTGTCAATGGTAAATGGTTTGTCCCAACGCTCTTACGCTACTCCTGCAGGAGTGCTTGTTCTGCTGAAAAACAAGAGACGTATTGGCCAGATCACCAGGAGAAAAGAAAGCCAAAAAGTAAATAAATGCAGCCATGATATCTAAAAATTAGTAAGCTGCAATATTATACACTTTTGCTTTTGGGTTTAGCAATGTGCTAAGGAATTATTAGTAAGCGTGCCCCAGTTTTAATGGGCAATATATATATATATATATATATATATATATATATATATATTACCCGTTAAAACTGAAGCAAGCTTACTAATAATAAAAAAAATCAGGTTGTATTCTAATTAGGTCCAGATTTGCCCCCTTAGACCAACTGTATTGTGCTATCACCATCCTAGGGAACCGCTTTGCCTTGGTATAATGGTATCAAAATCAGATGTTGAAGCCAGTCAAGGGAAGGAGGAGGCAGAGGGGCTTATAGGGACAGTTTACCTACTCTGTATCATTACACAAAAAGCTAAAAGTGCATGGGAGTGTTCTACAGTTAGTTTGGTCATAGGTACTGTATATCGGGTCATAGTGATTAAAATGTGGGTACAGAGAACACTAATCCATCATCAAAAAAATGCAAACTCTTCAGAGACAATGAGAACCCAGCTACATTGCTCTGGCAGATAGGGTGCCAGTCAGGAACCTCTTATGCAAGAATGTGTTAATGACATTAAGATGAAGTGTGGGTGGCTTGTGTGCCACCCTAGAGCCACACCCAATGTTGGCTATTCATAAATTCAGCCCTGAATCTAAAGTAACGTGATGTAGATCTTTTTCTTGCCCTGTGCCCACTTCTTAGTCTTCCTAACTCAATATCTCTTATAATCTGTTGAGGCGCTAGCTTAAACCTAAAATACTAGTGTGTATACATATATATATATATATATATATATATATATAGCAATGCAATCATGAAACAAACAAAACACAAATCTGTGCAATAAAAAACTTGTAACAAGTGAAAAGCCTGTTATGATGTTTCTAAACAATCTTCTATTTCGCCATCTTTCCTTCACCACGTGCATAATAAAGATACATGCTCTTCACACTTATTAGTGCTCCAATCTGCTTATGTGCTCTGCCACCCAATATAAGGCGGGCCACTCACCAGATATCTTTGGGCCACCAGGACCCTCACAGCTTATTGAGTTACAATAATATGCATGGTGTGTACTTGGTGTCCATCTCCTTTACTCTTACATCCAATATCACCAGCGGGGAAGTCCCAGAATAAAAAACTAGCACAATAACCGTGCAATACATTTATTTTAGAATATCCTTATTAAAAAAAAAAATAAAGCGGCAGCAGCTGTAATCGCCTGTAAAGCTACAATCCTCACCGCTCATCTCTATGAGCCGGTGTGCGTTCCACCTGAGTTGGACGTGACTTCAGCAAGACACAGAAGTTCCGCCACTGCTAAGACCTCAATGCATTTCAGGCATCATCAGGAACATCTCTTGCCTAGTTACAGCTGGCATGTGTGATTACTGTATACTTACTCATCCACTTTTGCTGTTTTGGGTATTTAAAGGAAGTCTGTAGTGGGAAGCATGAAGACTGCTATTCTGATATAGATCAGATCAGATCAGATCTGATATACATCCTTGACTCAGATCAGGGGTTCTGACTTCACTCTGACTTTTTTGGTCTCTGCATATTTGTTCCATTTCAATGTCTTCAAGTGCTGAGTCCAGAGAAAGCCAGGCAACTAGTAAGTTTAGAAGGAGATTAGCAATGGCAGTCTGGTTCTCAGTACGGTTTCCTTTAATAGTGACAACTTAGGAGAAAACATGATAAAAGCTTTGTCCAAATGACGTTAGCAACCCATTGCTGCTGGAATACAACATCTGGTATGCAGGTTTTGAGCTTCACGTCTGACCAGAACCACTAGTGTATTATACCCCTAATTCCAGTGTGCCTGTGAAAAAATAAACCTTGCATTTTCAGCTAAGCTGCTATTGCCCTTAATGCAGGGCCGGCCCTACCATGGGTCCCACTGGGACCATCGGTCCCAGGCGGCACTTTAGGAGGAGCGGCACTCAGAAACACGGGCGTTCTGACTGCCCGTGCCGCCTGCCTGAGCATGCTGTCTGAGTGTCTGTCATGATCATTCATTGCGCTGGGCTGCTGGGCGGCAGGCAGGGTCACTCAGTCACCACTGCACACTCTGGCTCTGCACAGAGTAGTCGTCAGCAGCACTGTGTGCAGCGGCTGTGCTGGGCGGGCGGGGCTCGAGTCGGGAGCGGAGCAGGGGTGGACCATGGACTGGAGCGGCGGCGGCGTGCTTACTCCACAGCGCTGACTCCATCGAGGATGAGGTGGACGTGGTGGAAGTTGGAACACAGTCAGCAGCCAGGACAGGCAGGCCAGGCCGCAGACTCCGCAGAGCAGCCTTTAGTCACCGACACCAGCGGCGGCACTCAGTACCCAACCCGACAGCCACTTCCAGTCCGCCACAGCACCACCGCTGAGGAGCTGCCTCACCCTGACACCCTCTACCTGCAGACAGTGCAGCGAGTCCGACTTCCAAGTGACCTTCACCGACAGCCCAACCCATGACTCACGGCGGCGACCACAGCCACTGATTTCCGACGAGACGCCTCAGACGCCGGACCGGACGGACAGGACCGACGACTGACACAAGGTTGAAGGTGGTGCAGGTGGAGTAGGAGCTACCTCAGTCGCGACACCTCATTCGTGCGGCGGCGGCGAGGTCAGGTACCAGGTGGGGACGAGGCGAGGGCTGAGCTCGGGGCGGGCGGGTCGTGTCGGCGACGTGTGTCACGACGACTGCTGATGAGAC